>JAQMCX010000043.1:6768193-6827567 GCA_029814765.1 Acanthurus leucopareius | reverse complement strand
TTTTTTTTTAGTTTGCTCCTCCGTCTTTCTCTCCCCCGTCCCCTTTCCCTCTGGGCAGCCACCCCCTCTCCCTCCCCCTCTCCAAGCTGCAGCACTCCTCCCTCTCGCTCTGTCTGAGAGAGTTCAATCGCTCTGTCAAACCCAGGATTTCCACCTTAAAGATATTGCACAAACAGCACGCGGTGAGTGACGACACCTCAAGATCCAGATCATCTTTCAGATCAACGCCACCCCCCCATGCTGTAATGCTCTGTAAATGTCCTCAACCCCCCCCCATGTATCTCATTGAAGTTATTCATTTAAATAAGCTGTTTCACCCAGATGTTCATACTTTGTCTCTGTGCTTTCGTTATAACAGTTCTGGTGTTTGTGACTTGTGACAGTGTGTTTTCCCGTGTCATGCTCTTATCTCATGCTCTTATCTCACGCTGAGTGTCCCTCTCTCTGTGTCTAGATATCACATGCTGAAAAGCACATGGTAACACTCTTTATGGTTACATACAGAGGGTAAACTTAAAAGGTGCCTTGATAACAGAATCTGGTGTTGGAGTCTTTCCTAACTTTTTAAAGAGTAACTTCACCCTCGCATCATGCTGCACTGACCTCTATGGGTAAAAAGGTGTAGAGGTCTGATCAGACAAGCAAATATTTAAATGTTATTTTGTCTAAAAATTTAAAATAAAAAAAACATTAACACAAATATATACAAAATATTACTTTGAAATCTTGAGATACTTTCACATCAGTGAGAAGTTTTGTTTTCTTATTAGTTTTTTTAAGATTGCATCTATTTTTTTCAGATTACTGATATTTAATGCTGTGATTCAAATGTAATGTTAATGTGATGTTAAGAGGCTGAATTCAGCTTTTCAGTCACTAACAAACAGTAAGTTCACAGAGTTCATTGAAAACACATATCTGTACCTTTGACTCCAGTGTAAAACTGTCTGGAAACTGTTGTTTTTTAGGTTAAACATCTAACATTTAAGCTACAGTAGCTTCCTCTGATGGCCTCTTTAGTTCAGGTCGGCTCTACCGAGGCAGATGAATATTTGTCAACAGTATTAATTTGTGTTAAAGTTTACCAAAGTTGAACTCGATTCAGATAAACTCACACAGACTTTTTCGGCTTTGAGTGACTCCTTTAATTGCTGCTAAAGTTGGACATTTTAAAAGCAGGTGTGACCAGACTGGATCTAACCTGTAATCACAGCTGGGTGTGGTCAGGTGCAAGATTTTTGGCCTGGGTGCAGTTACTCTTTAATTTACTGATATCAAATGTATTTTTCAATGGAACAGGGCTCCTCTATTCAGGGGACATAATTAACCCTCTTTTTAATCTAAATACAGAAGAATCAAGACTTTATTCTGTGATGCTGCACTGAAAACTTCAAAATCTCTCTGTTGAAAACAGAAAAGCAAAACTCTTGTATGTAGAGTGATTTGCGTATGCAAAATGTAAAACACTCTGTGTATAAATACGCAATATAACATGTATTTTGATAGCAATTACCAAAACTTAATAACAACCTCACAACCTCATTATGTGTAGTACGTAAAAATGGAAAAACAGTTAAAAGATCAGTTCATCCAAATTACAAAATACATTTTTTTACACACCTCCGTCGTATCCAGCCATTGAAAGGGTTTTGTTTTTAGATTCCTGCTTCCATCTCACTAAACTGAGGAGTAATACAAAGTGAAAACCTGCATCTGAAACAAGAAACATAGCAACATCTCCTTATGGATATTACAGCTTTCACTTTATCTCTCAAAGAAATACTCTCAGTTTTTAGCTCTGTTCTTCTAGTGAGTTTCTCTTAAATCTGTAATCTCACATAATTATTTGTAGTTTTTAAGCTTAGGAAACTAATCCTTGGTTTTATCACATCACAGCTTGTTAATTTCCCTCAGTCAGTCTGCAGTAAATTAACTCAAACTGGTCCAGGAGTCTGCAAAATATCATAATTCAACCAAACAAGTTTAAACTCTGCAATCAAGGAACTCTGAAGAAATAAAAGCATCTTAAATGTAATTTGCATTTATAGTCATATTTATTTATTAATAGTTTAAAAATTCTTCCACTGACCTAAATTTAAATTGGTACGGCATCACAGGAGAAAGTCTTACTTGTTGTTAATCTGAGTTTCAGTTCTTAATTCTTACAGTTTTGAACAGTCAAAAGTGAACGGATGAAATTCTCAGGGGAGGTAATAAGGTTGTAACCAATCATTCTCCTCACTCTCTCTGTCTCTGTTTGCACATCACTGCTGTCATACCTCAAACAGAGTTTGCTTCCTGGAAACACAGAATAATTTCTATTGTTTAGTTTCTTTGTCTTACATTCATAATACAAACATTCAAATAACCAGTCAGACTGAACAGAGATGTTTTATTAGCAGTGACACAGAGACAGAGATGATGAAGAGTGACATCTGGTGGTGAGCACTGATAAGGCTGTAGTGTCCATGATACACATATGATCCTTAACAGTAAGTTTGTGTGTGTGTGTGTTTTTTTTGTTATGTTTGGTTGTGTGTGTGTGTGTGTGTGTGTGTGTGTGTGTGTGTGTGTGTGTGAATAGCCACATGCTGCAGAAGATTTCTCTCACCTCCCTCCTGAGCAGAGGAAGAAGAGGCTGCAGGCGAAGATTGATGACATCACCAAAGACCTGCAGAAGGCTCAGGACCAAAGGTGACGACATCACCAACATTATTATTATTATTATTAGTAGTAGTAGTAGTAGTAGCTGTAGTAGCTGTAGTAGTAGAAGTAGTAGTAGCTGTAGTAGTAGTAGCTGTAGTAGTAGTAGTAGTAGTAGTAGTAGTAGTAGTAGTAGTAGTAGTAGTAGTAGTAGTAGAAGTAGGAGTAGTAGTAGTAGTAGTAGTAGATGTAGTAGTAGTAGTAGCTGTAGTAGTAGTAGTAGTAGTAGTAGTAGCTGTAGTAGTAGTAGTAGTAGTAGTAGTAGCTGTAGTAGTAGTAGCTGTAGTAGTAGTAGTAGTAGTAGTAGTAGTAGTAGTAGTAGTAGTAGTCTTGAAGAGTCATTAAAACAAGGCAACTGGACTATATTGAATTTTTGGGAAGAATTTGAATTTGAATTTGAATTTCCCAAAAATTCAACATAGTCCAGTTGCCTTGTTTTAATGACTTTTCAAGATAATCATGACCTGGATGAATGAGAATCTACACAGACAAGTGGTAGTAGTAATTTTAATAACACAAATACTCTTGAGTTACAGCTAGAATGTGAGTGATCATCTGCAGTGTTTTAGATTGGACTTCACTTTGCCGTATTCCTTCATTGAACTGATTAGACCTAATTAGTCCAAAGTAACATTTTTTTCTTTACATGTTTTTTTTAAAATCTGTTTGATGTTAACGCTTTAATTAGTGAACATCCAATTAGTTCAAAGAGAGTTCAAAGACAGAGACATTGTTAAAGTTTCAAGCTTTTGGATTACTTTTAAAACCATCATCAGAAGTAGGCAGAGATGTAAAGGAGTTGAGCCTGAATAAATCAGAAAACCTGGAAACTGCAAAGGTGAGAAATATTCTTAAAACCCCCTGAAGTATTTCTCTACTAAGATGCAATTCCACGACAAATTAGACAGCAAGTTCAGAACTCGAAAAATAAGTCTGTAATAACTATTTAAATAAGATTATTTATTTTAATCTGATTCATGGTGACTGTGTTGTATGATGTGTTTGTATTTGATTGACAGAAGTCTGACATAGAAGACACAGGTACAAACATCTCTTATCTAAAAAAAACCAAAACAGTTTCAACTTCAGCAGAAAATTACATGTTATTATAGGATTCCAATGATTATTGTAAGAGGCTGTTTGAACAATTGTTTTTTCAAGGCTGTAATTTATACATTTACACAATGGAAGTGAGTTTTAACACAAGGTTTTTTTTTTTGGTTTGGACAAATGACGGACACGTTAAAATTTTAGCTTTCCTCAGATTTCACATACATTCACTTACAAAATGGCTGAAGTTCTTCACATATTTCTGTCTGTCTGGTCTGGGGATGTTTTGAGCTTGAGCCCATAGTTCAACTCTGCAGTCATGGTATTTTTAAGTTTGTTCCTAATTTGGTAGAAACAGTTTTGGAAAGAACTTTTTCCTGTTTCAACATGGTAACACCCTGGTTCTGGTCTTCACTGGGCCTTGACCCCATTTGACCCCTCTGTGATAAATTATAATTGTGGATGAGACTTTGTCATCAAACATTTTTTCATCTGACCTCATTGATGTCACATGCAGCTGTACAGCATGTCCTCCAACCTGTGAAAACTTCTGCCCATTCCTCCTCTTCTTATCAGCCGAGCTGCAGCAGATAAAACCTTCCCAAACGAGTGCTGGCATTTCCAAAACAATAACCCTTTCTTCCCTCTGTCTGACCTCTCCAGCGACGCGCTGGAGAAGATGAAAGGTGTGTACGAGCAGAATCCACAGATGGGAGACCCCTCCAGCCTGGAGCCTCAGATCACAGAAACAGCACAGAACATAGGCCGTCTGAGGGGGGAGCTTGCAAAATATGAGGTGATCGCACACACACAGACTACAAATGCACGCTCAAATAATGTGCATGACGGATCAGAGTGCAGCATTTGTGCATATGTGCAAGTTTTAACACCCGTTGCGTTGGTTTGTTTCAGACGTGGCTGTCAGAAGCAGTGGGAGGAGAGGAATCATCCAACGCCATCAATAATAATACTCAACATGGGTAAGACTGTACTTAGTGGAGTGGTTTGACATTCTGGGAAATAAGATTATTTTAATGAAGAGATGGGTATTACTCTAATATCTGTCCATTAAATGTAAAGACACTGTCAGCAGCTGGTTAGCATAAAGAGGGGAAGCAGGCGTCCTCTCGACAGACCACAGCAGGTTCATGCTCAGTTACAGCAGCAATGGAGAGAAACTTGTGTATAAGACAAGGACAGTATGTCAGTATTGCTCCACTGTTGTAAGTCATGACAGGAAACAACACTTTAGGGTGTTGAACAGCATAAGCCAGATGATTTTTAAAAAAAGTGTCCTTTCCATTTTTGTTTTTTTTCCTCCACTGTACTGAATTTGCACTAAAGCGTGTACCGTTTAACCCGTAACAACTGTGTAAATATTCTTATCTTGACAAGAATGCAAAGAATTTCTCAAAATGTTTACATATTTTTTAAAATCTGAACATGTGTAGCTGTAAATAGCGATGCAATAACGTTGTTTTGTGTGTGTGTGTGTGTGTTTTTTTTTCAGTGTTGTAGCAGCTGACCAGTCTCAGAACATCTACACAGAGTTCGATGACGAGTTCGACGATGTGGAAACTCCCATTGGCCAGTGCACGGCTCTGTACACCTTTGAAGGTACAAATCATCTCATTTAAACTCAACTCCACACACATATCTCATTTAAGCCCGTAAATACGTCTTAATTGTGTGTGTTTATGTGCAGGCAACAGTGAAGGCACCATTTCCATAACGGAGGGAGAGCTGCTGAGTGTAATGGAGGAGGATAAAGGAGATGGATGGATGAGAGTCCTTAGAGCCAGTGGAGAAGAGGGCTATATACCTTCATCCTATGTCAAACTTAGCCCATAACACAGACATGCACACACACTCACACACACACACACAAAGAGCTTGTGATGGAAAGTTAAGAGCCAAAGGTGAATACAAAGTCATCCATGATAATTGGAGCTGTCCTCTAAATCTTTTATCTCAGCCAGTGACGTGTATAGAGAGATGAAAGTGAGTGATTATAAAGCTTGTTATCAAGGCTGATTGCGATATCATACACTCCCTGTCTCCGCTCGCTGCAGCAGGAGAGGCCAGTCCTGCCTGATCTTTATAAATTTAAGCTTTTTTTTAAAACCAAACTTTTGAATGTATACCTGAACTTTGTGTCACAGCGTTTTAGTGACGACTTACAGTAGCCCCGACGCTACATTTCTATATGTCCGTATATCCATTCACTTGACTTTACCACTACCATTTCTAAAATAAAAACCTGCTGAACTTTGTCTTTTTGTAACACCAGCCCTCTGCTAAAACCTCCTTCCTGACGGGATAATGTGAGTTTGTTTGTTTGTTTTTTTTTATTATTGTAGTGATGAGATGTTTTTATGACTTATAACTGGACGAAAACCACTGCTCTATTGGAAGTGAACAAAATATAAATTCTCTCGTTGGACTGTCACGGTTATAGAAAGGTTCATAACTTTTTTTTTTGTCTCCCAATATTGAAATAGATTTAGCTTGCTTGGTTATCATTCCTCCTGTTTGACTTGGCTCTGATATGCTTCTAATTCAAGCGATGGGGGATAAATTCACAGTCATGTCTTTGGGTAAAAATGCTTTCCTGAAGCTGATATGAGGCTTCAACACCCTTAGATGGACTTATTAAGTGAGCACCTTAAAATAGTTTTGTGTTTTTACTACAAAAATCTGTTGTGTTACTAGTCTGCTACTGCAACTCAGCAGGAAAAAATCCCAGGGGGAAAAAAGGGGGATTTCATACCAAACAACTGTGACTTTGATGACTTGATACGAGTAACCCAATCTGCTGGTGCCTGATATCAGTTTCAAATAAACTCCAAATACATTTTTACACAGAAACGGGGCTGTGGATTTTGTCCCCCATCACACACTGGAAGCACTTTAAGTGGGGGATCTTTTAACGGTCAGTGTATGTGAACCTAACCTTTTAAACCCACATAATATATCAGTTTCTCCTCTTGAAAATCTGTCAGGAAACCTGTTATTCAATGTTTTTTGTGCATTTCAGACATTGTAGTTAAAAAAAAGGAAAAAGAGGAAAAGCAATAATGACAAAAGCTCAACGTAAAGTAAAAATACAGCATCTTATATGTGATGATACCTGGCACAAATACTTTGTAAACTGCAAGTGTTTGTTGTGTGATGGTCTTTGAAGCTGCGTCCTCAAACTTGATAAGATGTGCAACCCAACAGGATAACAAGCAATTATTGAGTCTCTGTCTTCACGTTCTGAATTCTAACTTTGCACAAAAGTGGCAGGTCAATCACAACTTTGATCATCAACTCTTTCTTCTTTGACAGTTTTTGTATTTCTCCTGTATTTATGCAGGTTTAATGATGTTAAACCACTTGTTTTTTTTTATATATACTGAGCCTCCAGACCCTTAAATCTCTCTCCACTAGCATTCTCATATTTTGGGATTTTTTTAATCTTTGGCATGATTCTGACCTGACAAACCAAATGTTTAAATGATAAATGAAATCTGGATTGATTTAGCAGGAGGAAATTTGATGTTTTGATATTTAGCTCCCCAACAGATCGATGCCAAGTGTGTGAAACAGTAACAAAAAGAAGTTTTAGCACTTTTAAAATCCAACCGTATTGTTTAAGGATCCACTAAAGACAAGTTTTAAAGCATAAAACTAAACTTGCTGCATATTATTTCTCTTTTCTCCTCAGAAAAAAAAAGTTATTTATCTAGTTAACAATTCCTGAAGGACACTTCCAGTGAAAACTTCAGAATCTACAAATATACTGACAGCCACATTTTTAGTGAATGTTCATATCACACTTCTGTTCATAGACGGTGGTTTGTGCGCCTCTTAAAGCACAGAGAAACTTTCCTCTTTCGAGAGATACTTCTGAAATCAGTCTTCTATTGTTGCACTCTGCTCGTGTCTCACTCTGCACGGTGAAGCTGAAACATCCAAGAGAACGAACAATAAGCAGAACAGATTTTTTTTTGAATGGAGTGGGACTTTTAAAAAAAATCACACGAGGAGCCACATAAGGTTTACACATCTCTTTCTCTACCACTCTGTCCTGCACCAGTAGATGTTTTTTTTTTCCCAAAATTTAAAGGGTATTATAATAAGATTACTTTCCAAAAGAAAAATGTATGTATTTACATTTATCCTTGAGTCATATAAAAATGAAAAATTTTGAAAGCACTTCCTGTCTTTTTTTTTTGTTTCTTCACAGTATTATTTGGGAGAAACATTACATGAAAAAAAAACTGCCAGCAAAAAACAAACCAAAACAAATACATTTATTGCATTAGATGCTAAAATGAGAAAAGCAGTTTCCAGTCTGGTCCCTTTCAGCAGCAGTTCATGTACAAAGGGCTCTCACTCATGATGCACATGTTGGTCCTTTGTATAACAAGTATCAAACAAGTAGTGTGGATTGATAAAACAGTGTCTAACTATCAGGAATGCACATTAAAAAAAAAGTAAACGGATGCTAGTTTTGGTAAACGAGTTCATATTTCAGAAAATTGTGCTCAACACAGCCCTCTTCCACTGCCCAGGACCCACACATCCCAGACATCACTCGTTCTTTCATGAGTTAAACTGTTGTTTGATAAGCTTGACAGTCTTCAAGTCTCAGAAATAACTTTTCTTTATATCTGTGTGATCTCTTGAGTTGAGCTCTCTGCCTCAACTGCTGCAACACGCCAAGGCTCTGATAAAAAAAAATATGTTGCACTTTCATCTCTGCTCTTATATTTTTCCTCTGGTGGAGAAAGTGCTCATTTCTCCTTCCACTAAATGAAACAGGCCCTAAGGCTCAGGTTGTAGTGGAGTGATCTCCACAGGTTCCAGTTTATCTGACAGAACACAGAGAATCTTGTCAAACTTCTCGTAGCGCTCCTCTCTGTCTGCCGCTGCCCCCGAATGACCCCAGAACAGCCGCAGGGCAAACTCAGTCCGGAAAGCCTCCAGCAGCTCAGGAATTGGCTCCCAGCCTCCTGCGCAAGCAGTGTCACAGACATTTGATCAGATCAGATACCAAAAGTGATGTATTTTACAGAACAGATTTACAACGTACACTTGCAGCCAGAGAAACTGCACTGACTCTTCTGTGCACCAGACTTCATGTAAGAACCACGAGGCCGGACAGATCTGTACTAACCAGTACACAGATGGAACTGAGGATTCATTTCATTCACAAACTTTCTTTTTCTACAGTTTTTTTGAGGATTCATACATGTCACATACAGAAAGATTCACAGTATAATGCCTCAGTCTAAATATAAATTAAAACAGAAATTGTTTTAAATATAAACTATATTACTTTTAATCCCTTATTTAAAGTAAAAGTATGCAAAATTCATATTCTGTTTACCATAATAAAGTCATTGGGTTGCCAATTTTAAGTCTACAAGTCTGAGATATATGTTTTCTCCATGAAAGATATAAATAACCTGATTGATTATTAGCAGCTTATTGATATTTTCTTATTGTTTTAAGGTCTTCTAACATTACCATTGCTGACACAACAGTTTCATTTGCTGAATTCTGACACCAGAACTTGAAGCTCTGCAGTGTCAAAAATGACCTTTTCACTTGCTCTTTAATAGAGATGAACAGTTAGCCTTGTACAGCATTATGAGATGTTTATGCTGAGGATCAAAATCAACTCAAACCTCAAGAACCGGAGACATTTATCAGATTAACACAACAGATTTTTGACAAGTTCGCACAGGTTTTGGTGAATGCAACATCATGCCTCCGGCTTCAGCTGTCTTTGACACAGAGGGTGAAAAGAAATCAACAATATTCTAAAAGAAGATGTTTCTTTGATAAAATAATGCTTTTGTCAGGAAATATAATGCAGATCAGTGACATAAAATGAGGACACTTTTGCTGATTTCTTAAAAATGACAACTGTGAACTGGAAGGATGTGAAGCCATCAACCAAAACTCAACGAATACAAAGACTCAAACAAGTCTATGGACTGAAACACGACTGCAGCTGAAAATGGACCCTTTTATGCAAATATGAACTTGTGCTATAATATATCTAGGTGTTTAACTAAAAAGAGATGGGTTAATATAAGTAACTTTGACATTATAATGTAATTTTATGTATGTAACTTTATAGTCGTAGGCCATATGTCAAGGAATGTTCTGGTTTGTTAAATACTGACAAACTCCCGCTTTGAAAAATAAATAAATAAATAAATATCTATATAAACAAAAAAGGATGCTCATTACATTCATGCGCATACCTGTCAGCAGAGAGCGTGCATGCTGCTGATAGTCTTGTGCATGCAGCGCGGCACTGCGAGCTGATTGGAGGACGTCAAAGAGCAGCTGACAGCCACGTTCGCTGTTCTCCACCGGGTCCTCACCTTCCATCGCCATGAGCAGAGGAACCAGGTGTGGCACAGCAATGTGGCCTTTGACAGTAGAGTCTACAGGAAAAAGAAAAACCATATGAACAAACAATAGAGATAAGACTCAGTGAAATATATTCACCGTTTAAAAACTAGGTCACAGTGCTATTTATACGACATCTGTCTTAACTTGTCTCGGGTAACGTATTTCTTTTCCTGGAACTTCACTCTATTAAGTGAGTCAATCTTACACATCAGAATCTGTTTCTAGTCTCGGGAGCACCACTGCATACGTGACAAAAGCTGTGTGAAGCCTTTCAAGGCTGCAGACGTAGAAGTGTGAAGTCTGATAAAATGTCTTAAGTGAAGATCAATTTCATCCGAGGCTTTTCTCTGAGTCTGTTTGATTGTGCATCGGAGACGAACTAACTGAAAACCTGCAGCTCCTGGGTCTGAAAGCATCTGCCACATGAATGTAATGAAGGTGATGCAGTGTGTCTGTCTCTTAAAACGCCGAAACACTCACCGTCTCCCTCGTTCAGCAAGTTCATGAAAGGCTTGAGTTTCTTCTCGTATAAAACTGCAGTCTCCGTGTGGTTCCTCCTCAGCGCTCGCCACGTCATCTCCAGTCGCATTATCTGCACGAACAAAAGCACCAAGAGTGTTGGATAACTTCTGCCAGCTTCCACTCTGTCTAAATTTGCATTGACTGAGCAAATCTTTTGTCATAACTACACCACCTGAGGCATCTCCAGGGCCTTCATCACGGCGGAGAAGGAGTAGAGGTTGTGAGCGTGTTCTTTCAGGGCCTGAGCCAATAAGATTAGTTTATGTAAAACAGTTGCCCTCTGGCTCACAGTTCCTGTGCAGCCCAAAATGTCCACTGCAACTCCCAGTGCTATTAGATGATGCCTGAAAAATGAAAGATTAATATGGTTTAGAGGTGTGAGTGTGTGTGTGTGTGTGAGTCTTTGTGGCAGGGAAGTTGGTGGGGGACAGTTTTCTTACTTCCCACTTGTGACATCTATCCACTCTCATACAACAGAGGTGAGGGGATTTTTGCAAAAAAAGCACCATTTCTGCCCACAGTGTCCTAGTTTCTCTGTATAATCCATCCAAAAAAAACTGCTGCTGATCTGTTTATTATCCACAGCGCTGATGACCCGATTCTGAAAACGATGCTGCCATCAAGTTAATGTTCTGATGCCTTTGGCACCCAAAACAAATTTTAGCAATTGCATCAGCAATTACAGATGGATAGATATCTGCATGGTTAGATACCACTGGGAATAAGTGGGCGGGGTTTTTTTTGTTGTTGTTGTTGTTGTTGTTTTTGAGTGGGTTAGACAACTAATTTTCTATTAATTCACCCGTCCATCTAATGTGTGTCAGCAGCATGTACCTTTCTAACAAATCCTGTCGTAACTGGCGACCGTGTGGCAGAGTTACCAGCTCTAACCCTGATCCAACTCCCATAATCTTCTTCTGCTCCTCTGTAACTCCGACGATCCTTGTGACCTGCAGCACCACAACAATGAAAAATCAGTTACCATGTGAGATTAACACTCAGATCATGAATGGATATTCAAGCTGTGTTTACTAAAACTACTTTTACTCACAGAAATAAAAGTACAAGCACTGATCAAGTTTTTTTACAACCAATACAACAATACATCAACAAGCAATACATCCCTTAAGATATGATAATGATGTGAATCATTCAGAATAGGGTAGTTTTATTTGCATTTGAAATCAACATTTGACAATATGTTACTTATTTGATTTGCAATTTACCATCTTACAACAGAAATTACAAATGTATTGATTTTGCAGATCCACACGGCCAAGTTAAACAGTTGAGCATTACCTGGCAGTCGACACTGAGCATGTGAAGAGCTGTGTTTTCTGCGTTCGATCGGTTGAAGAGCTCTTTGAGCACCAGCAGGACGCTGGGCTCCAGAGGTCGGTTGTTCTCCGGCAAGAGCAGCGACTCAAACTGATCCAACTGGAAACAAGACTCCACCTCCACCTGAGATGGTGTAAGAAGTACAATTAAACATTTGCACAGAACTGATCCTCTGTGCTTTGACATGCAGTATTACAGTAACAAAATGTAAGTAAATATTTCAGCCATCATGGTTTAAAAAAAAAAAACATCAAGCAGATAGATTTGATTTAGATTTATACACACATGTGGCTTTTCAAAATGCCAGTCCTCCACTTCCCCTGCTGTCTTCTTCGGAGGCAGCAACGGCAGCTGTAATGATGAATCACTATTCTGTGCCTCCAGAAAACCAAAGGAAGTCTCTGTGAGGCGGGCGCGGCTCTGCCACTTCTCCTCTGCACGCAGTCGGTCCACATGACCCTTCCGTCTGGACTGTGGCACCTGGATATGACAGGAAGCGGATATAGGTAAACACTCCACAGAGGATTTGCAGAGAGCCTGTTAAAGTCTTCCTCACTTTCCTGAATCAGAGGAGAAATAATGGAAAAAAAACACACACACACACGAAAACAACAACAGCTGAGCTGTGAGAAACTGTTGATGGATTCTTCACCTGAACGACCAGCTCATCATAGAAAGAGGAGGGGTCATAGTCCTGGTCTGTGGGTGGGGGAGGGACGGCGTTGGCGAAGACAGTGGACACCCTGAGAGGTTTTGGAGGAGCTCTGGGATGCAGCTGTCCATCTGAACCTCGCAGAGTCACACCGCCACCTGTAGCAACGCGGGAGAGTGTTACACATATCGAACATTTTCATTCTTAAGCATGAGTTGAGCCCCAAAAGGCAGGATGTTGCACAACACATGTTGGAGAAGTTTGAGCTGTAGCCGCCCCCCTCCCCGCTCTCACCTCTAACAGCTATTTCATCATAGTTGCTGCTTGTTTTATTTATATCAAATAGTTCAAGTCAACAACCACAAACAAACCTAAATTTAAGAGCTGAAATACCTGTCTAAGAAACCTGTTTTTTATTTAGGGTGTAATCAGTAACAGATAAAATTTGCCTTTGTATAAAACTTTTTATAGAAAATTACCCTGACATTTTAAACAAACAAACTCTTAAAATGAAGAAAAAAGCATCTTTTGCCCCAACATGTGAGAGTTGTTAAAATATCTTTGCACACTTGTAGAGGATCTATTCTGATTAAGAAATGGGTCAAAAATAATATTGACTCTTTTGGTTTAACTTCCTTTAGGCTGCTCAAACCCAAAAGTTCAGAGAAACATTCATATTAGTTACATATTGCTGAGTTCATTGCTCTCAATGTGGTTTTGGAATTTGTTGCACATTAAATCTGAATGTAGGTGCCCAGAGTTTTACCAGTTTCTCAATAAAAAACAACAAATTTATATAAAGAGAAGTATGTTTTGGCGTCAGTGCTGTTTGGGCGCCATTCAAGACTTATTTATGGGTTTTTTTTGTGGTTTTTGTGTTTGTGTTTCGTTTTTATTGATCACTAAGAAAAGTATTTATATATGTGTGTGTGTGCATGCCACCTGGATGAGTGGGGCGGGTGTGTCGAGGTCGTGGGCTCAGCAGGGGTTCGCTGCCTGTGCGAAAGACGGGGGAGATGGGGGCGGGGCCAGTGTCTTCAGACTGAGTGTTCTGTGGAACACCTGAATTGAAGAAGAGAAACAGATAAACAGCATGTTGTCGAAGGATTTTGTGTGTTAAACTTTTATATTTTCTCAAATAAAATCTAGAAATACAATAAAATGACCTCTGAACGTGTTTTGAGTTTTCATTATGTCTCTGTAGGAACAAATGTCCACAATTTTATATTGAAACAAAGAATTTCAGAAATGGAGAAACATATTTAATATTATTTAAAGATGTTTCCTAGGATGTGTTTGTGTATTCTACAAGCATGTTAAAATAACTTTTCAGCTTATTTATGATAATGCGGTAACAGATCCTGTGTGGCTGTAACTTGTTTTAGCTACTACACAAAGCATGTTGTCCAATAGCAGAGGAAAAAATAGCTTTGCTGTATGTCACCACAGATTAAAAAAGAAAAAAGAAATCTGGCAATTAAAGAAAGTGAATTGGAAAGAGGAGCCCTACATGAGCTGCAAGCAAGACACTCTTCTCATGGGACGCACACTGGCTGAAATGACAGTGCTGCATCCAGAGGAAATCTGGGCTTAGCAACGCCAGACATGACATGAATGTAGATGTTGTGTGTTTACGTACCAGTTCGCAAGTTGCTGTCAGATTGTGCAGACTGAAGTGAGGGCCTTCGTCCCACGCTCTCCAAATTAGCAGGCTGACTTCCACTCCTTACCACATAAAATAAAAATCATTAATATATTGATTTTTATCACAAATGATAAGAAAGATAGACAGCTCATCTCTATTTCCTCCCACTGTACAAAAAGAGACTGAAATATCTGATACACACTATCACACTACATCCAGTCAATAAAACTAAACTTCTAAAAAAAGCACACTAGAACATACACCAATGTGATAAGAACTACCTGAAAGGCCAAAATTCAACTCAGAGGAGGTGGTTTTTTTTCTTTAATGTTTAGTTTGGCCCATGTCTTATCTGTTTACATGGAGGTGTGGTTTTTATGACATGTACTGCGGCCAGACACCAGTGGGAAATCGAGACATTCTGGCCTCACTTTTGACTGAGAAGCCGTCATGTCCTCCATCTTTTTTGCAGTCAAGGTTTTTGTAGTTGTGTACGTGCAGTGAGTTTTAGTGCACTACTCTACATTTAAAGAAACTGCCTCCTACCTCAGCAGTGGATTGATGACCTGCAGTGTGTCGGCGTGTGTAGAACTGAGGCTTCTTCTTTTGTTGGATTCAGTGTGTTTTTCTCCTCCTGCACCTTTGCTGCTGCTGCTGCAGTGCTCTGCATGTCGCTCGCTGATGACTCGCAGAGGAAGGGTCCGTGTGATTGGGTGAAAGATCACAGCACCTGAGGCTTGGGAGATGGGCCGTCGCCCACCCACGTAGAATCGAATCAGAGCAGGAACATTGTCAAAGCGATCCTCTTCAAACTGAAACAGCTCTCGTGAGTAACCCTGTCACAGATGAAGGCACACATATAACATATCAAGCAGAACCTTAAAGGAACAGTCCAACAACAATAACAGATACTTACAAATATAATTCATGTATAAAATACTTCCCTTATACAAAGTCAGAGCACAGAAATGACAAACAGTTAGCTAAAAACTGTCCAGCAATATTAACTAACATCCGTCATTACCCAACTACTAAAATTTGTGCTATAAATTTTAAATATGTTCACATATTAAAATCTGAAGAAATGTAATACAAAAGCTCAGCATGCAACCCTGGTTTAAAATAATCAGTTTTTGCTGATTTTCTGTCAGGCATTGTGCTACTCAGTTGCATTATTTTGAAGGATATTTCATTGTCTTAAATGGTGTCATTTACAAATATGATGTAGACTTATTTTCCCATATACCTTAACATCCCATAAACTTTAATTCATTATTTTAAAACTGAATTGATTAACCTCAGCTTGTTGCATGTACACACATATCACATAGACGCACCTTTTTGGGCCTTAGGATCACCCGGATGATCTTAAAATGCAAGGGCCCGTCCTTCCAAAAGCAGCTCAACACGTAGTCACCAGGAGCAGAGCTTGAGTCCCGAACCAGGAAATCGCCGTCTCTCTCAAACAGAGACTCTGCAGCCTGGAAACAATCAGCAGGTTAACTGGGTCAGTTGGGCATAAAGGTTGATAAAGTGTGTTGATATCATTACATTTATAATTTTGGCCCAATGTAGGTAGACCCTAGTATACCTTGAGAGTTAGATTAAGAGATAAAAATTAATTCCAATCCAATAAACAAACTGTCATTTTGTAGGGTAAACAATAAACGATGCCAAATTAACATGTTAACATTAACTAACAAGTTATATCTTTATTTTTTTTTGTTTTGTTTGTTCACCAACCCTCCCAAAAAAAGACTGAGAAATAGATTGAGAACAGTCAAATCCGTTGAGCACCTCTCGGCTTATCGGTCCGTGGTACCATGCATGGCTCCTCAGGTCCTCAGTGCTGAGCTTTAGCTCCTCTTCCAGCTCTTTCTTCAGTGACTCCATCTCTCTTCGACCACTGAACACCTACAACACATAAAGAATAAACCCAACAGAGACTATAGTTACTGCGAATCTTTTATGTGCAGCCATCAGAGGCATTTTGAAGTTCTTTGTCTTGTCCAAGGACACATAAACATGAAGAATGGAGGAGACAGAGAGTGAATCTCTGACCCTCTGACAAGTGGACAAACTGCTCTACCTCCTGAACCACAGCCGCCTCATAAAGAAAGAAAAAGGGCAGCTATAGAGAGAAAGTAAAAGAGAAGGCATGTGCTTAACCTCTTACCTTCAGCTGGCTAAAGTATGCGCTGACACTCCTCCTTTTGCTGAAAAACAAGAGATAAAAAAGAGTGATTTTGAGCTACTAAACTAAACCCCCAGAGGGCCATGATGGAGCCATGTTTTTCCTTTGAACATCAACAGTGCAAGGATGGAAGGCCACTGCCAAGGTCTGTCTCCGTCATTAACGCCATATAAGCCGAGGGACTTTTAATAGCTTGCCTCTTTCTGCTCCTTCCTTCCTCCCAAAGCTTCCAACTTCCTGCTTCTGTAGACACAAAGCTCACAGATGAACAGTTCAGGGCTCAGCCAGATAACCCCAAACCATCTCATGAACTAATACCCATTCTAGCAAATCTACATCTATGCCTCCATTTCTCTCTTTCTCTCTGTGAGCTTGTAGAAACAATGTGGAACAAATCATGTGTTCAGGGATCGCTGAAGGGATGTGCTCAAACAGTAATGTGAGGTTTACTTGTTTACTCTGCTTTTGACACTGAATGTAACTATTGACATCCACAGGAGCATAAAACACACACACTTAGTCGCCAACTCGCCACTTATTAAGTTTACACAACACAAGCTAATTTATTTAAACACAACAGTTCTGTAATAAAAAACTACTTTCAAGGAGGCTGTAATATTTAGGTTCTGTTAAAATTGTTTTAGAAGGTTTTGTCTCTACCTGATGATCATTTTAGAGGTTTTAGCTCGTGGTGCGTTTAAAGTAATCCCTTGAACTTGTAGTTTTCAATTACAAATCCACAGATAAACAAGCCCCTTATTTTCCCACAAACAATGCCAGGACTTCAGAAATACTGAGATCACAAAATCAAAGTCTTTCATCATCACCCTTAACACACCAAGAAAAGCAGTACCTATTCAGTTTGCTGTACAACTTCTAATGCCCGTTTTAGAGAAGTGCTTTCAATGTTATCTTGATTTTAACAATTGCCTCTGGTTGAGTTGTGTTTTGGTTTATCAGCGTAAGCAAAAAAAAGATCAAACAAGAATCAGTAACTCAGAATTTTGTCTTGACTGACTTATTAATATGAATCATTAGTGCCAAATCTTAAATGAAAACAGATTAAAATCAATGGATTAAAATAAAAAACAGAGACTTATCATATTATTACCCGTTTGAAAAGCTGTTTTATATGCATCTTCATGCAGCCGAGAGTAGATTTCTTGCAGATAAATACTGAATCTTTTACAAGTTCCCAGCAAAGGTCAGAGTTTTAGCTTGAGATGTTACATGAGTCAATTTATTTTCACTATGACTCACTCTAGACATAACACAATGACAGCATGAGTGACTTTTCTGTTAATGGGTTGCATAAACTTTCTGCAATAAAACATTTGATTGCAAAATTGATATCAGATGGGGACACTGATATGATCCACAGTTTGTTTTTAGTCTAAATTGTGTCAGTTTAATGTTTCTTGTCATGAAAAAGTTTGACTACTCTCTTAGAAAAGCGCTCTGTAAACAAAATACATCTTTGCATCATTAATTGTTATGTATCATTATTATACATATTTGTTGCATTATACTGATAACTGTCTCAAGAGGCAACTACACCCAAAAGCAACAGGCCACAAGCCAACAACAGTTTATGAAAAAAGCATCCAAAATGACCATAAAAGTTGAATTGAATTTAACTATTTAAACAAAAAAAAACATTATATCTAATTCTCTTTTACTGTGTTAAGTTGCACAATAAAGGTGTTTCCAATAAAATTCTGCAGCTGTATGTTCACAATTAAATGACGCCAGGAAACATATGCTGACTGACACACATAATAATACTTAAATACAGACATGTGAGTAAATGAATCACAGTTAAGATTTGATATGAGGTCAGATGGTACAACATCCGACTCAGGGGCGTTGGCCCCGGCAGCAACTCAGAAACACCTGTGCAATGTGTTGGAGAGCCACTATTGAGAAATGCAACCTGACACCTCATATTGCTCTTTCAAACTATTTAATTCATCTTCATCAGCAGCCTGGTATTCCCCTGTGTAATCTGATACTTCAAAATTTACAGCTAACATCACTGTAGTCTGATTACAAGTTATTTTTACCGTTTGTTTTAACTTGTAACGTGAACAGGTAACGTTAGTCTTTTGAGTGTCAGCTCCTCGAAATTGTGCAACAGGTAGCTTTAGTTGTCGTTAGCTTGTAAAGCTACAGGTAGCCAGAAGTAACAACTACTAACTATTGTGGGATTAAAGAAAACAAAAAGCGAGATTTCAGCAGTTTAAAAGGACAAAAGCGGGAATACACGTTTTTTTAAAAAATAGCCCTGAATATTATAAGTTAAACCTGACATACGGTCAAAAGCTTGAACCAAAGTCTCGCGTTATTTAACGAACTTGTCTTTTGTTTAAAAAAAACAACAACAAAACATCGTTTTAATATCGGCTAACAGTCCTACCTGTCCCCCCCTTTCACAGCTTCCTCGTCCCGGACATGTTTTACAGTTTCTTGTGCAGGCTAATATCCCCAAACGACAGCTGAGAAGTTGTGGTGTTGAAGCAGTCTCCGGACTGGTCCCTCCCAGCCCCCCTCGTCTCCTCGCCGCCCTCCTCCCTGCGCAGTTTCGGACGAGTTCCCACAAGTTCTCCCGAGCCCTCCTCTTCCCCGCCCCGGGCCCCGGTGCTGAAGCGCCGCTACCTGACTGGCATTCCTCGGATACCGACACAAGCCAAGCCAGCACATCCCTGGGCTGCAGTCTGTATCATATGGTTGGCAGCTGGATAGAGTGGATTTAGGAGGTAAATCCACATCTGGTATGGATCTTTTGAAAACACGACAAGCCCATCTGACTGATTTTTTTTAATGTTACACAAACTGAAAGTTTATGCCCAACGCCCACTCTTCTCAGTGCAGAGACGACTAAGATAGTTAGTCACTGAAAGCCACACAATTTCTCAGTATGCTTAATTGGTAAATAATCAATTTAAAAACGTTTTCCCAAGTAAATTCGTATAAAAGGGCTGGTAGTTTCTGCAATCGTGAGGCTGCGCGTTATCCTATTTACCTGGTTTCGAACTTGTCTCAGCCAATCACAGTGGAGGACCAGAACTACCTGCTTCATTAATCCCTACAAGCATCAGATCTTAATCTGTGTATTCATGTTTGGTTCACAACTTCTAAGGCTTTTAATCAGCAGCAGGGCTGATGTGGATTGATGTGCCTAAACTTGACTGCTCCATTCATAAACTTAAAGGTCTTTTCAGTCGTTACACTTTAAAAGAATATCTTTGTAGAGTGGCCCATTCTCTTTTCTCCTTGCATATTTCAGTTATTATCCCAGGCAAAAAAAAACCCTCTAACACAAGACTGAATTGTGCATCACCTAATTGTTCTAGCTTTGCAGATAGTTTGGGGTTTTTTTTGTGCCTGCAACATCTCTGCCACTATCCTGCTGTAATATAATGGAGGTGAAACACTTCATTTTTAAAACATTTCACAGAAAATCATTTCTCAGTAGCAAGTAGATCACAGTTATATTTGTGGATTATCAAACTGCCAGAATAATGTGTCTAGAAAGACACATGGCAGTGTAGACTGGTGGCAGTGCCTGGACTTCTTTACTGACAGCACAGAAAACACACAACCGCTGCCCTTTGCCTTTCAAAATATTATGATACCAAAGTCCCGAAGTGTTTGTTTAGTGTGTTTAACACCAAAAAGTTGCTCCTGGTTTATCAAAGTAAGTCAAAAAAAGATCTTGTATGAAGTCCTTCATTCATATGGTCTTTTCAGCCTGTGTACAGACCAGTGAGGTCACCTGTTTAACCTCACACACTCCGTAATGCATATTATGAGGCACTAGTCAATTATTAGCCAAACATGAATTTCCAGCCAGGAGAAAGTGGATCTCTCACACATACAGACACAATTAATCTCATACCCTTTCACACAGACACGCTCGCCCACACACACACACACACACAGACATTACACCAGCTGGAGGTCAGTTTACCTGTGTTTGTTGTCCCGACTGTGTTCTTTCTCACTGATAGTGTTGTCCTCATTCAGGGGGCGGAGCTGGGAGCAGGAAGCAGAAAGGCGATGTTTCTTATCAGCGCGGTGGAGGCGGGGCAGGACACTCTGACGAAACAGATCCTTCCTCAGCTTCACCTGGAGGAAGAGGTAGACACCCCGATAAAGTGCATCCCAGAGCTGCTGATTGCAATGTCATTTGATCTGAGGAAGGGTCCGCTGTTACATGGGATTATAATTTTGATGCAATGTAGCTTCGTGGTCTCACCAGATCCATAGATGAGCCCAGAGAGTACTTTCGGCTCACCCTTCGCTCAATTTGCACACCTGAGAGGACAAATGCACATTTTAAAGAAATTGTTTTATAGTTTGGAGAACAGACATATTTTCTTTCTTGCAGAGGGTTTAAGAAGAAAAGGGTCCGTACCACTGTCATGTCTGTCTGTTAAATATGAAGCTGAAACAGACAAAATATAACATGTTAGTTAGGGAACTTTAAAGATAAAACACACATTGAACATTATTGAACTATTCTTTTAAGCTCAACATTTTGAACCCATCGAATGTCTGACCGGATCTGTGAACCTGTAAAATGTATCCTCAGTTTATTCTTCTAACTCAGAATTACCTATTTTAAACTATTTAATTCAAGCAAAGTCAATGAACAGACACCAGTTTTAAGACATCATTAGCATTTAGCAGCTGAATAGGGCAATCGAAAGCATCTTTATGCCAGCAGCTTTGTAAAGCTGTACTTATGCATAATGATGCTTTAAACCTAATGCTAACATTAACGTGCTAACATCCCAAACGTGTTGATGTGCTGATTTTAAGTAGCTCTAATGGGAACCTTGGTATCAAACAAAGTTCAGTTAAAACAGACAGAATTTACAGAAGTTTTGCAGGTATTTGTCTATAAACCAAGGAAATTGGAAAAAGGTCATATTTTGATCTAATGGTAAAACTAGAGGAAAAGTCAGTGGGCCATTAAAACTGTTTTAAATCATACTTTGGTGTTAGATCTCAACCAAATATTATGTAAATGACATCAACATACATTATAATACTGCAAACATTTACAAAACCTTATTCAAATTATTCAAACTGCTGGTAAATGGAGTTGTCTGTGTCCACTGTTATACATTAAACAAATCTTTTTATAGCTAGCTCAACCTGGGGTTTTGTGGTCAGCTTGTCTGCCTTGTAAGCAGTCTAACCTTGAGTTTAATGCAATGTTTTTAACTTGATCAACATTAAATTCGACAGTTCATTGACTTGTTATCCAGCCCTTGTGTGCATATGTGTTTTGCAAGTGTCAAGTGAGTGTCACCAGATTGCGGGTCCAGTCTTTGTCTTTGCCGTGAAAGCTGGTTAAGGATAGTTTCTCTGTGTGATGCATCTTCTATCCCTGCATCCTTCAGTTCTCCATCTGTTACATACAGCAAACCCTGGAGAAAACAGAAACAGAGGGACAGAGGACGAAATAAAGAAGAAACTGAAATTTGTGAAAGTTGAAGCACAGAATTAAAGAAAGAAGGGATTCAAACAAGCTCTCACACACAGATGCAACTTTAGATTCACATACCTCCAGACCATAATATTCACTTTCTAGTGTCTTGGTGTACTGAGACAAGCCGATCTGTCTCAGCCACCAGGCGATGGAGCGATTATTCATGTCTGAACAGCAAAAGCAGAATAAAGACTGATTACATACCAGCACACATATAACCACACAAACACACACTCTCTCTCTCTTTCTCTCTCTCTCTCACACACACACACAGACACACACATGCTTGTACATGTTTTTCTGCACAAGTTTCTAAGTAAAAGTACAAATGAAACAATGGTCTGACATCAGATTACCTTAAGAGACCAGATAAGCAGACACACAAGCAGAGAGCCCTTGTGTTGCTTGTCTTTCAGCAGCTTCAGTATGTAACACCTACCTGTTTACAGGCTCCACTGAGGCACTCTGGGAAATCTCTCCTCTCTTTCTTCATGTAATGTTTCTATCTCATAATGCTTCTTTCTTTTCTCACTTTCCCTCTGTAGTTCTTCTTTATTTGCAGCTGCTCTCATCTATCATTAAACCTGTGTCTCACTTTCCCTTTGTGAAAACAGTGGAAGCCCGCTCCCCCTCAAACCTGCAGGGTCTCTCAAAAGCCAATCAGATTGCACAGTGGGCACACAGTACCCCACAGAAAACAGCAAATCACAGCGCAGGAATTAGCACGAGCTCTCAGGAGGTGGAGAGCACAGGTTGAGGCCTGTCAGAAGAGACAGATGGAGTTGAGAAAAACAAGAACGGGGATATGAAAGTGTAAGACTGTGAGGCAGCTGTCAACATGTCAAGTCAGAGATCGGCATGCATGCATGGCTGTATATCAGGCGACCTGTCCGAGTGTCATGTCAGGAGATTTCAAATATGCAGGAGAAATGATGTGTGTAAGGCTGACACCTAGTGTTGAAATGAAAAGTGACACAGGCTTTTTGTTTTTTAGCTTGAGTAAAGGGCTACAGTGCTCGCCAACTGTTTTTTAACTTTTAACTAAATTTTTCAATAATTAAAAAAAACACTCCTCCTTAAAACCACATTCATTGCCATTGTGTTATTGAGATCATTTGCAGCAGTAATGTCAGTATCAACTAATGCAAATAACTTTCTCCCGGTGATGGAAGAAGTGTCCAGATCATTTACTCATGTAAAAGTAGCAGTTCCACAAATTCTGTAGTGCAAGTCCTGCATTTATTCTCAGGTGTTGGTCAGGTAATAGTGCAAAAAGTTATTATCCAGATGTTACTCACAGTGTCAACATCTGCAGTGCTTTTACTGCAAGAAAACTGTCCCTAGCAAAGATTCTGTGTTGTAGCTGGTTGTCAGGGAGCTAATTTTAAGTAAGTTAAATAGTGTTAGGTAATAGAATTTGTTAAAATACTAATGCATAGTATTTTAACTTGATCATATTTTATGTGAAATCTGGAAAGCAACAAGTTACTAGGGACTGTAAAAAGTAAAAAGTACGATGTTTTTCCTCTCAATGATAGAGGTGATTGCGTGTAAGGGAAGTGCTTGTAAAAGTGCCCGCAAATTTCATTTTGAGTAGTGAACTTGTGTTGTGCGTACTTGTACATCAGTGCGTTAAGGTTAGAATTTCTGTTGTTATCAGTTTACACTTTATGTTGATCCAGTGGCACATTTAATATGAGCTTGTTAGTACTGCCTAAATGTAGAATTTTACTTCAGCTTTTACTCTTTAAGACAAATGATAACCCTTTTTTTTAAGTAAGTGATTCTTACAGTACTTTTAAAAGCGGATAAAACATCTTTCTGCAAACAGATTTACTTAATGCCTCTAAATTTTTTATTTAATCTCACAAACAAACTTAACAAAAAGTCTGCATGGACATCCTCCTTCAATTATTATTATTTTTACTCATAAGAAGTTTTTTCGATGGCTGTAAATAATGCAGGTAATTTGCGTAAATTTGTCCTCTGTGCTGTGCACAGACGCACTCTTTCTTATTCTGTCTGATCTCTTGTACACATAAAATACACAGCGTTTTGCACGAATATCACACTCTGGTTTCATCACCCCATGCTAGCCAGCAGCAGTATGCATGTATGAGTGTGTGTGCATCTGTGAGTGTGAATGCAACTGTGAGAGGGTGCGTCAGAGGAAAAAGGAAGTTGCGGGATGAAGTTAAAAGCCTTCGACACAGTGCAGCTCTGCAGAACACCCACCACGGAAGAAAGGCTGAACGAGTGCACTGAAGTTTGACAATGAGATAATGACAGAAAGACGGGGAGGTGGACGTCGAGACAGAAGACACAGAACTGCCCCGAGAAACTGAAGGTGAGAGCTGATCTAACATCGATGTGAAGTTAAAAAAGATTGTGTTTGAAGTTCTCTCGTGATTCGGTGGCCTTTTTTGTTAATTTACCGAGTTTGAAAAAGGCCACCTTAACATTTCCCTGTGAGGGAGTGAGAGTGAGTGCTCAGTGATCGCTGTAGGCCTACTGATTTGCTACTGATTTGCTCTCAGACTGATTTAATGATTTGGATAACTTCCACACCCAGGTTCTAGTTTATGAAGAGAAAGGGGAGAAGTTAAACTGTGACGATGTGAGTTTCAGGGCCATATTGTTAGTGTGATGCTGGAGTTAATAAAAAGTACACACAAGTATTGTGAATCAGTGTGAACTCCACCAGTATGTAAAAAACTTTGTTTCTCCTGACTTCTTTTGAAGCAAAGTCGTTTTTTTGGTTGTCAGGAGATTCACTGATTTTCTGCTACTGCTTCATTGATCACTGATTACTGTAGAATTCCCTGTGTGAAGTTTATTGGCCTTAAACATCTGTTATCTATCTTTCTGTATATCCATTGCTTAGGAAAAAAAAGATGGAGTTGTGGCGGCAGTGTGCATTGTGGTTGATCGAATGTCGAGTTCTTCCTGATAACCACCGGGTCACATGGGAGGGCGCACAGGTAAATCCGCTGTGTCACACACATGTTCACAAACATGCACATGACACACACACACACACACACACACACACACCGTGTCTTGGTTGCTCAGTGTAATTATGTGTGTGCATGTGTGCTGTGCCAGGTGTGTGACCTGGCTCAGGCTCTGAGAGATGGCGTGCTGCTCTGTCAGTTGCTCAACAACCTGCTGCCTCAGGCCGTCAACCTGAGAGAGATCAACCTGCGCCCACAGATGTCCCAGGTATCAGGCATACACACACACACACACACACACACACACACACACACACACACACACACACAAACCTTTTCCTGCTCCATTTCCATAGGCCATTTCCATAGAGATCAGAAGTGAAGCCCAGAGGCTGTCTGATAGGAAAATACTGTGATATATATCTGTCTCTGTTAGGGTGAGTGTGTGTACAGAGGGGAGAATGGAGGGAATGATGATCAAAAAGAACAAAAATTCAAACTCATTTTTTGTTTTCTAACAAAATTTTGCTTGTTCAAAGAGATTTTGCCAATATTTTTTCTATAGAAAACAACCTGTTTGAGGATTTTTAGGGTTTAGTGTCACCATCTTGAGAGAAGACAGAATAGGTTTGATTACTCAACTAAAATCACAATTGATACCATTTGATTTAAGAAAATACTTAAAATCTTGGGGTTTTTTCCTGAAGCAGGATTTAAATGATCTTATAACACTGGCAGATTGACCCTTTTTTTTATAGCACGCTGTAAAGCCTGGAAACAGGAGAAATCAGTGAGCATCGTTTTGTGGACAGGTGGCAAAATCTGCCTGCCAACACTTCTAAAGCTCACTAATTATCACATTATTTTACACTATATGAACATTATAAAACAGCAAATTGTCATATCTACATTAAGGTTTTGGTGTTTGGTTGGATTACACAAATTAGATACATCATTAGCTTTAGAAGTGCAAATAGGTGGATTTTGTCACCATGTTCCCAGTCTTTGTGCTAAGCTAGGCTAAGTTGGCAGCTGCCTCAGCATGTTTACTTTACAGACATGAGATTGGTAGATCTTTTCACTAACTTTAAACTTTTTAGAGTTGAATAAGCCTATTTCCCAAAAAGTCAAACTATTCCTTTACGATTTTTTTTTTTTCTGAAAATTCCTGCATTTATCTGTGTCCAAATCCACACTGATACCAAATGCACTCTTGCTTTGGTCTTGAACTGTGTTTTCACTAAATTCCATCATAATCTGTTGTCAAGTTCTGGCCGGACACAGAAATGTAGAAGTGAGGTTGTTAGCCGAATATGAAACTATGATGAGAGATGACTGGATTGACCGTGATGTCTTAAACAGGGAGGGTGCTAATGTGCTTTGATAAGTACATGTGAAACTCTGGGAAATCCTATGAGGTCAAGAGTTGTTGAGAAACTTCTGGTGATTAACAAAAGATGGGAGTCCGTTCTAATGTACACATACACCCACGCACACACACACACACACACACACACACACACACACACACAGGATCCTCTCTGTGATTTTGCAATAAGCTTTGCTGTTGCAAGGACGTCTGTATTCATGCTCGAGCAGTGTGAAGTGTGCGGCAGTATCAGCTAGACCCCGATGCTTCCCTTTTTCTGAAATTAGAGTTCTGCATTTCCCACTGCTGAGCAAACAGAGACCCATAAAAAGCGAGAGACAACAGCTGGTTCAGGAAGTAATGCGAGCAGCATGTCTGACCACCATGTCAGTTCGTATTCTGCTCTTTGTGGTCGCCTCTGTAGTTATATCTTATTTATAAAATCCAGCACTCCGTACTGCATCTTTTAGTATAAGACATTTCTGTGTGGCGGTTCATTTTTGAACTTGTGGTCCGTGCAGTCGTGCAGTATTTGCATGCACTCAGATATGGTTTTTTTTTGAGTGTAGCAGTGTAGTAGTTTGTGTTTACGTGGCAGTTGAGCCACTTAATGCTTTAAAGTCAAATTGTCTACTTACTGGACAAACAGCAGTGCCAACATGATATTAAACAAAACTTTTATCTTAAGTTGCATTTACATTTTTACTTCAAGGTGTATCTGACCAGAGGTATTGCTTTAAATGTTGTTGCCAACCTTAAGGTTTCTATTTTGTTGTGTTTTGCGATGCCAGTGGCCAAAAGATAAGACAGTGCTGGTTTGTCGCTTCACCACTTTGGTCCTCACTGAAATAATCATGAGAACTAGCAGATGGATCATCATGATACTTTGTCTTAACATTTGTGGTCTCCAGAGGATGAATCCGTCTAACTTTGGTGTCACGTAACTCCAGCGCCAGCAGCAGGTCACAGTTTTTCACTTATCCTTTAAAATGTCTCAACATTTACTTGACAAACTGGCACAAATTGTTGCACAAACATGTGGGGTTTCCAGCTGACGTACCCTGCTAACTGTGGTGATTTTCTGCTTTTTCTCCTACACTAGTGTGAGTTTGACTTGTTGGTTTAAACTGGTTAAAATGTCTCTGCAGCTTTTGAATGGATATCCATTTGGTACACACATTTATATCTCCCTCAAGATGAATTGTGATCATTTTGTCGATCTCCTGATATTTTTTTTTTTATCTTAAACCATTATCAGATCTTAAGTTACTTTTATCCACTACTTTGTTTCATGACCAGTATATAAAAAAATAAAGCCATTTCAGTGATAGAAATGTTCAATCACAGGTTGAGGTAGTAAATATTAAACTGGTAGACATTGATGTTGTCAATGAGCTCATGTTAGCATGCTGACGTTAACATTCAGCTTAAGTAGTGAGTACAGCTTCAGAACTGCCAGGGTGGATTTTAAAGTTTGTTCTTTGATAAACGACTGAAACGAATAATAATAAAATATCTAAATTACATTTGATAAATGAACTGTTGAACAGCTAAAAATCTGATGACTTGTAATTGGTAAAAGTAAAGTAAAATTTTGTATTTCTGTTTTGTTTTCAGTTCCTGTGCCTGAAGAATATCCGAAAGTTTCTGGGAGTTTGTCAAGACAGATTTAATCTCAAAAAGAGTGAACTGTTCGAGGCCTTTGATCTGTTTGATGTCCGAGACTTTGCAAAGGTATCACCTCATTTCTATCTGTCTGCCTGTCTGTCCGTCCGTCTGTCTTATGCACCACAGTGATTGCGACTCCTGCTTAAGGGAAACCCGCTGTGCGCTCATACTGCAGACATTATGGTAGCGTGAACAGAATCTGCAGCTTGCAGACACCCACATAACCCTAACAGGAAGTAGTTTGGTGATATTTGACTTGAAGCGGCTGAGAAAACGAATGAATTTGGTGTTTAGCAGTTCTCTTTCACTTTCGATGCAGTGCGGCCACCGCATTTTAGTGTGAACTTGCTTGATTTTGATGTATCAAGTAAGAGGAAGCAGCGTTTTTAAGACATTGGCTCTTTTTGCTTACAGTAATAGACAGTTTGTTACGGTCACTGAGCCTCTTGTTTCATTTTACTGCTTACAATCAGTCACTCAGTACAATAAAATACAGTAAACAAACAGGCATAAAAGTTAATGAAATTTTTTTTTTGAATTTTTTCTTTTTTTTACTTTCTTTGATTGGTAAACTTTTTTTTGTCTTTTTTTGCCTGTTTGAGCTGGTTTGAATTTTTTTTTTTTTTTTTTACATAAATTGAATTGTTCAGTCTAGTTTTTATTAACCTAAAGCTTCATCCCCCTCAAAAGATGAATCTGATGGGTCTTCAAAAGATGAAAACATAAAAGTGGAAGACAAAAGTTCCACAAATTTGCTCTTACATGTGCAATAGCGGATCATTTTACCTCCTCGAGCCTCCAGCAGTTATTATTTAAATGAAACTACATGAGAAGTTAAGAAAGGAAATCTCTCTCTGGAACTGCTAACAACTCACGAAAAGTGAAATCCGTCAATGAGCCCTCACTAACTCAAATGTAAGGAGTCACAAAACAAAATCTTTAAAATGGAAACACCGGTTCAAACTTAAATCTTTCCTGTTTTATCGAAGCTCATAATCTGTTTTTATTAGCAAACACCTGCTGTAATTGTGAAATGGATGTGTAATGGAAGTGAGGCCGCAGAAAACTGAAATAGTTGGTCAAAGTAACCTCAAAATTATACTAAGTTCAGTGTCATTGAAAATGGTTTTTTTTCCCCTTTCCCCCCTTAATAATTTGATACTGATGATGCTCGAATAGTCCATGTTTGAGTATCAAAGGTTTCTCTTCAGATACCACATGTTTCAGTTTACTGTACTGGTCTCAGAATAAATCGGGCAGAAATTGTGTCGTACTTTCTGCCTCGAAGAGAGCAAACAAAATCTGCACCCATTTTGTATCTACTGTTTTTATTCATTTTTTATTTAAGTATAAAATCGATAGTTCACCTTCCTTCCAGGGCGTGTATGTTAGAAAGTAGCCCAATAATCCTCCTTATATCATGTTTTTTTTAATCAGGTTTTCATGTTTTTAGTTTCATATTTGTACGGATTAAACAAAGAAAATATAAAGTATGAGATTAGAAGCTTTAGACGTGTTTAATCAGCTGTGGACGGAGGCAGGCTAACTGTTTCTAAACTTCATGCTACGCTAAGCTAACTTGCTGTAGTGTCATTTTTTTTTTAAACTCTAACCATAGGTGTGATATTGATCTTATAAAAAGTTGTTCTTAGGAAATGAACAGTTTTCTCCCGAAATGTCTCATTATTCATCTGAAGTCTTGTTGAAAAACACTCTGGTTATTAGAGGCTGTAAAGCAACTTTTTTTTTTTCTCTCTCCGAACCTCTCCTGCTGGCTTTCACTTCTTGTTACGTCTTTCCTCTTTTCTCTGTCTTGAATGAAAATAGAAAAGCTCAGCAGCACTGACTGAAAAAATCCTCATTTCAAGAGTATATATATATACATATATATATATATATATATATATATATATGTTTCGTATAACCAGAAATGTCATGACAGGCTCACCGTTTTATTTTCTCTCTGACAGTAAAGAGTTTAGTTCAGAAGTCTAAAAAAAAGGACTAAGTGTCCATTATTTTCTCACTTATATTGTATTTATAAAAAGTTAAAACACACTACCCCCAAGTCAAGAGATGTGAAAAGATATTGAGGCTCACTGACACTGACATGTTGCTTGATCAGAAAGAACCATCAAGTTCATCTGGACGGGTGTGCGGCATGTCTAAGTTTGTATCTGGCCACATCTGGCTTGAAATTGGTTATCAGACATCACACATCATAACACTGCAGTTCTCACTTTAGCAGTCAAATGGTGCTGAAATAAATGTGAAACCAGGCCAGAGAATTATTCAGTGTGTGTGTTTCAGTGTGAAGCAGCTCTTACTGTTTCTCTGTCAGTCTTTGTACAGGAAATACTAACCATATGCCACGCTTGTGTGTGTGTGTGTCTTTGTGTGTGTGTGTGTGCATGACAGGTCATAGACACGTTGTCCATCCTTTCTCACTCAACCATTGCAATACAAAGAGGACTCCAGTAAGTAATTTCCTTCCTCAGTTACATCATTAAGTGTTTTATTTTCTGTAAGTGTTTAAAACTGAGTCGTATGTATGTAGAAGGACACTTCAAGTGTTTTTCAATATAGAGTTTTTCGTCATCAGTTACGACTTCTCCCATATAATTAATATAATTACAAGTGTATTTTACTGTATCACAGTAGAAGAAGGTGTTTTACTCACATAAAAGTAGCAGTGCCAATTACTGTAGCAATTCAAAACTTTACTTAAGGAAAAGTATCAATGTTTGGGGACTAAAATCTACTTAAAACGTACCAAAAGTTTAAGGACTCCTGTCTAGTGACCAATTAAAGACTTTTTACATTGTTAGATTTTCATAACCGATGCATTTTTTGTGCATCACATCAATGTTGCAGCTGGTTAAAGTGGAGCAACTACAACTTTCAGCTACTTAATGAGTTGCTGAATGGCTCAATCACTTTTGCAGGACTGATTTGCTAATTTATAATTTAATGAATCAAGGTGCATCATTTTTTCGGTCACTATCAGAGGGTGTGTGTCATTTAAAAAAATAGAAACTTGTACATTTTAAAAATGGAAGTTTAGCCAAAAAACACAGAATCAAGCTCACAAGAGAAAATAAGGATGACACCTCCCCATTTGTGAGCATGCTGCTCCAAACATGACCGAAACATCGGGACATAACAGATTTATAAGTTAAACTGATTTCATGGAGTCGAGGGCATAGCTTTTACTTTCTTTTCTGACCAAAGTCGTAGTAGCTGAACCAGAAAAGACTTCTGCTGTATGTTATAATTTGTTAAAAAGTCTAAACTCTCTGGATTATATTCTTAATTTATTATATTTCTAACATGTAACTGGTTCCAAAAGATCTCAGTTTTGTGTGTTTATATATATATATTTATTTATTTATTTATTTTGTGTGTGTTTGTTTGCCTGGGTGGGGGGAAGGATATGCATTTAAAAAGTAATTTTTTTTAACATACATCAGAGCTTTATGATGGTTTAAGGAGGTAGAACTGTAAAACTGCAGTTGTGACAGCTTGTCAACAACCACATACAACCCAGATTTGTCGATGAAAATATTTATTACTTGATAACAACGTTCATGTTTTTGTAACTCTCCCTTCATATTTTTTACCATCACCTACGACAACTTTCCTCCAGGCCTTTTCCTTTGGAAGGATGCGCTCCTGATGATGAGATCTACAGCGGCCTGTCTGACCAGATAGAGTAAGCTTTCAAAAATTTCAATAACGATCATGAGCTTCCTGTTTTTTGCAATTCATTTATTGTTTCGTGTCTTCAGTTGCATGTCTCCCCCTGGTTTGGTTTGCAACTGTACATAGTTACATGACTTTTTTCTTACCAATAACCACAGGAGAGACACTTTCAATGTTTGTTCATAACTTGAGCAGAAGAGAAGCGACAACACAAATCAGTGCATGCAGACAAATTGCATGCATGCAAACCATACCGGTTGCAAAAATGAACATTAAATACAAACCAAAATTAAAAACAGAAAGTAAAATGTCTATAAGAGTAAAAGAAAGTAGTTTTTAAGCCAAACTAATCCTTCTCTTGACAAATTAAAATCCCACCAAAGCTGTTGTTCTGTAGGCGACTGTGACCTCTGACCGCTTTATTTACCGACAAAAGGACGTTTTCTCAAGACTCTTAATGAAGACGAGACACATATTATGATGGTAACGTGTCGTGTGTGTGCGTGTTGCTTTGTGTTTAATGTGTATTAGTGACACCGTTGATGAGGATGACGACTTGTACGACTTTGTGGAGGATGAGGAGAACGCAGGAGATGAGATCTATGAAGACTTGATGAGAACAGAAGAACAACCAGAAGCTGTGAGTGGAGCCTAAAGGCATTATAACATTAAATACAAACCAAAGAAAGGTGTGGGCTACTTTGTGAGCAGCTGTAAGCTTTGCTTGTCTGACTTCAATCGTGGTGAATCTGCAGTTCAGAATCTGTCTTATTATCTAGATCAGTGGTTTCCTACAGTCCTGCATTGTGACCTATTAAACAAACCAAGTCTTCTGCTGTGGATTTCTTGTTACACTTGTCTACAGATTCAACCAAAGAATGATTTACTTTTTAGACCCCTCACAAAAAAAGACAAAGGTTTGAGGAGTCTTAAAAAAACAATAAAAGAAAATATGTACTCTGAATATTAGGTGAAGTGTTCCTTTAAAACAAATCTTAATGCTAAAAATTTCAACCTTTATAACTAAGAAAGCACCAAAGAAAAAGCTTCTCTTGAAAAATATTTGGTCTCTTTATTTCTTACTTGACATTTTGTGTGTGTGTGTGGGTGTGTGTGTGTGTGTGCGTGTGCGTGTGCGTTTGTGTGTGTGTGTGTGTTCATGCAGCAGCCAAAGACCGGCGTAGACAAACGAGAGTGCTGCCTGCAGGAGATCAGACAGACCGAAGAGAAATACTCTGATACACTGGAGTCCATATTACAGGTGAGCACACAATGACAATCACTCAGACACACACAAGCAAACAAAAAGACACTTTTATGCACATTAACAGAGAGAGTAACAGTCATTTTGTTTGTTTCTTTGTGCAGCACTTTATGAAGCCTCTTGAAAAGTTTCTACAGGCTCAAGACATCGAGAGTATCTTCATCAACATACAGGTATGGGAGAGATTATCTGCACACCTGGTGACTTGCACATATTAACCTTCATGCGTCAGCCTGGTTAACATGTTGGTTTGTTTGCCTGTGTGCATGTGTAGGATTTGGCCATCACCCACCGAAACTTTCTGGACGAGGTTCGGACTTCCATCCTAACTTTTGGAGCCAAGAACCTTTACCAGGTGTTTCTGAACTACAAAGAGAGGTAAACGCTCACACACAGACATAAACACACACACACACACACACACACACACAGAGGCACACAGCTGTTTCGGTTATACAGTGACTCCACAAATACATGTATGTAATAATATGCTCTCATATACCCACTCCCTCCTCAGGCTCTTACTGTACGGCCGTTACTGTAGTCAGGTGGAAACAGCAACAAAACATCTGGACAAGCTTTCAAGTATGAGGGAGGATATCAAAATGAAACTGGAGGTAAGGAGACACACACTCGACACACACTCGACACACACTTGACACACACAAGAAACAACAGTGGAGCAAAACATCCATATAATGAGCAGAAAATGTGTGGTTTCTTTTGTTAAAGGTGTGAATAAGTTCAGATAGCTGAAGGTTTAAGCTTCAAAGATGATATGGACAACATTTCTACCTAGCATATCGTCACTGATGCTAACTTGGGTATTCAGGGATTGAGCCTGATATTTCTCTAATTTTGACAATCTAACCAGTAAAAACACTTAAGTTCAGACTGTAAGGACTTTGACTGCTGTTACTTGTTGTTGAGTTGGTTTGGATATGCTGAATCATACTCTTAGCTTAATGATTAAACATTTAAGCTAAGAAACCTGTGCGCTAACGCTAACTCCTAAGCCTCAGAGGTCGATGACGATATGTGACATCAACGTAGTCCTGCTATTGGCTCAGAGATCCTTCGGCCATATCAGATCTTGTCAGTAAACTTGCTCCAATGTGAAGATTTTTCACCTTTATATTTTTTTTAAGGAAAATATAGACTTTCATTCTGCACCTTTCTAAAATTCTGTGGTTGTAGTATTATTATTTTTTTTAATTATTAGTTTTTTATGCAGCTGTTGTCAATATGACCGTTATTCCCTTTCATTACTCAATGCAAACTGTCCTATTGTATTACAAGAGCAGAATAAACTGTGGCAGAGTCATTATTCAATATCACCAAATCATTGGGACACGTTGGTCACTTTGGGTCAGTGTTGTCACTTTTATACCACATTAGAGTCTCCATAGATGGCCGTGTTGGTCGATCAAAGCACGACTTCTTCTTTTCGGCGCCTTCTTTACACCACAAGAAAGTCGAAGTTTTCACTTATCCAGTGAAGATTTGACTTCGGTGTGGTCAAAATTTTAAAATCCTCCAGTTCTTTGGTGACCAAACTCTTGTAAAAACTAGTGACACTCCCATCAACCTGAGCTGTGCTTTAAAGTTCAGCTCTAAATGTTGGCGTGATGACACACTAAATTAAGATGGTGAATAAATTTGTTGAACATGATCATGTTTGCACTGTAACTGTGGGCATGTTGGCATTTATCTGTCTTGTCTCACAGAGCCATTTGCATTGCTGTAATCTTATGATCTTGTAAACATTCAAATGGTGTAGATCCAAATAAGAAATGTAATGCACTTTGAGTTCATGTACATGGATGCATTGTGTGGCCCATAACATATGTTCTTTAGTGTGTTTTACTTTTACTGAACTCTTACCTTTAACTGTACACTGAGACAACATCGGGCATTAAAAAAAAAAAAATCTCTGCTTTAAATATACTTGTTGAACAATGTACCACACCAAGAGTAATTACTGACCTACTGTGCTATTTAAGGCTTTAGACTTTTCTGATTCTGGTCTGCGTGGCCTAATGCTTTTGGGGCCAAAGGGGATCTTCTTGTTTTAAACAATAGAAACTGGCGGGTAGACTGAGGTGGCCACACAACATCCTCTTAACACATCTATGGTTTACTGCAGATCTTCACTTCCTTCTCGCTCGCTCTCTCTCTCTCAGGAATGTTCAAACAGAGCAAACAGTGGACGTTTTTCGCTCAGAGATTTGCTCATGGTCCCCATGCAGCGCGTCCTCAAATATCACCTGCTCTTACAGGTATGTTTGTACAGGTTTGTGTTGTATTTGTGTGTGTGTGTGTGTGTGTGTGTGTGTGTGTGTGTGTGAGTGCACATGTGTGTGTTTTAAATCCATACATGTTAATTTTGTCTGTCAGTAGATAACTTGTCTGTGCTTGCAGGAGCTGGTGAAGCACACCACAGACCCCACGGATAAGGATAACCTCCGCACAGCTCTCGATGCAATGAGAGTAAGTGTGTGTGTATGTGTGTTTAAGTAAATCACCAACATCCATGTATCATGTTTAAACATTTATTCCTTTGTCCATGTGTGTGTGTGTGTGTGTTGCCAGGACTTGGCGCAGTCTGTGAACGAGGTGAAACGTGACAATGAGATCATTAGACAGATCACGTCCTTCCAGCTGTCCATAGAAAACATGGTGAGGTCACATGTGTCACGACTTTATTTTTGTTTTGGGTCTGTTGTGTAGTTTCTCCTCACTGGTCATCATCACTGTCCTCTGCTCTGTAGACTCAGTCTTTAGCTCTATACGGTCGCCCAAAGATTGATGGAGAGCTGAAGATCTGCACTCCAGAGAAAAAGTCTAAACACGACAGGTGTGTGTCGTTAATGTCTCGGTTTATTTGTTTTTTAATATGTCAAAGCCATTTTTCTAATCTTGTGTTGTGCTGGTGCACGTTTTGCTCTTCCTCAGGTATGCGTTTCTCTTCGATAAGGCCATGTTTGTGTGCAAGAAGAAGAGCGGAGAGACTTTTGAGCTAAAGGATATTGTTGAACTACAGCACTACCAGATACGAGATGAAACCACAGGAGAAAAGGACAATAAGAAGGTCTCTTTTACTTCGTAGCACCAGGTATAGCAGACGGTACATCTACTCGGCATCCACAAAGCTAACTTTTTTTTTGTGTGTGTGTGAACAGTGGTCCTATTTGTTTCTTCTTCTGGACTGCTACGGGAGGTGTGGGTATGATTTATTCTTCAAAACCAGAGAACTGAAGAAGAAATGGCTGGAACAGTTTCAGATGGCACTGTGAGTTCACACACACACACACACACATATTTATATATGCACACATCTGTTGCATCAATGTTGTGATCTCACACGTCTGCTTTAAATTAGTTTCTTTTATAAAGCTGCATCAAGTTGCTACATCTGATCTGATGTTGGAGATACTTATTGCTTCAGCCTTTAAACTTAAGCTAGACATGCGAAAAACAGGTTTAAAGCAGCTATAATTACATTTTTGCAATACTTATGGATTAAATGAGTATACATCAATGAAACAAGTTGCTTGCGGTGACAAACTCTCAGAGAATTTCCACTTCTCAGCTTTCTCACAAGCTAGCTTTCATTTGTAAAAAGAGAACTGACCTCTCCAGTGGAAACCACAGGACCTCCTCTCCCAGATTTATGCACAATAATCAACAGAGAGGGACAAATATTTGTATTATCCCCTTTGATTTTTGCTGTCACAAGACTCCCAACAGCCATTGTGCCTCAATTGTTTTAGTTTTCTTGGAATCAACTTTACTTTTTTGGTTCACTCTCACTTATAGAGACATTTCAGATGCAGCTGGCAAAAAAAAAAAAAACAACTTTGAAAACTTCCTGCCCAGAACCACACAGCAGGAAGACAGGCTTTGCAATGGATAATTTAGCAGCGACAGAGCCAAATATTTCCTACAGGAGTTTTGCCTGGTTATGAGAAACAAGATTACAAATAAAAGAATAACTGTGCTACATTTCTGATGAAGCAAATGTTCTAAAAAGTTCAGCATTTCAACTTTTGTAGATGTCATCAATCATTTTTCATCTGAGCTTGACTTTAATGCTTCTTCTGTATCTTTAGTTCCAGAAATAACAAGTAGATGCTCTCTCGGCTGAAAAGAACAAGTAGTTTTTTTACTTCCACCAAAGTCAAACTGTCTGCACATTGAAACCAGCTGTCTAAAAAGCTTGTTACCCCAGCATGATCAAAACAGTTGTGCGTCACGGTTGCAGGTCGAATATGTGTCCAGAGAACTCGACAGCCAACAACCATGACTTCCAGATGCACTGCTTCGAGGAAACCACCTGCTGCAGGGCTTGCTCCATGCTGTTACGGTACCTCGCCTCACGATTCGTTTCTCTCAGTTTCTCTCTTAGCACCAGCTCATGAAAGAAAATTTATCCACTGAGGCCGAATCTCTCCATCTGTCGTCTACAGGGGGATATTTTTCCAGGGCTATCGCTGTACACGCTGCAAAATGTCCGCACATAAAGAGTGTTTAGGCAGAGTACCTGCCTGCGGAAGAAACTCAGGTCTGTGTAAGTGTGCATTTGTGTTTAAATACTACTTCATGTTGATGTGATTATCATAAACTATTATTTCTTACGTTGATTGTTCTATTCAAAATACAGATCATTCTGGTACTATAAAGAAGGTAAGAATTCATTCATCTTTGACCTTGTGGATATGTCTTATATTACTGGTGAAGTGATGATGAATCGGTCTTTCCGTTTTAGTCATTTTAATGCCTGTTTTTGATTTTATTTGCTTAAATACATTGACCAAAGTTGAGGTAAGATTGTTACAGTTGTCCTCTCTTTTGTTCCTTCAGAATAAAATGCAGAAGTCGCCTGTAAATGCCAGCGTGGGTAAGAAATTCATATTGTAATATCAGCACATTTTTACTTTCAAAAATCTTGGGCAAAACATCATGTTAATTCACAAACACAACCCTCTAAATGTGTAGGAGTAAGTTAAATATTTGACATAATTAATGTTCTCTTATAACCCGTCTCATCTCTCTGCTCGTATCTCCTCTTTCTTGTCTTTGCTCCCCATTTCAGGATTTCCTAAGATGGAAGCGTGTCAGGAGTATTACGGCTTGCCGCCGCCCCCTGTGGGCTTTGGCCAACCACTTAACCTCTCTAGAGGTGACATCATCGAGCTGACGCGGGCCGATGCCGACCTGCCCTGGTGGGAGGTAACGTTGAAAAAACCCAGCTGGTGTATACACTCTCTGTTCTCTGCAGCTGAGGGGTCTTTCATTATTTCGTTATGTTCTCAAGCCTTTTCTCTTGTGGTTAACGTGTAGGTGTGAGATGATGTTGTCTTTTTTCCTTTTTCTGTCTCTTTTTGTATCTTTAACTTCCTCCCTCCAATCAGCACATATGCCTCTTCTGTACGATTCATTTAAAAGGTTTTGATTTTGAAAATAAATCAAACCTGTTTGCTGCATTACATGTAGCTGCTTCGGCTTCAGCTCCTGGTATTAATGCATACATGCTTACTGTCTTGGCTTTTAATGACACAGAGCCATTTTAAGAGTGACACCTTAACAGCAGCACCTGTGCTTTTACAATTACAACCAGTCAAAATGTCTACCGTGTCAAAAGGCCTATAAAACGACAATTTCCTTATTGCTCATCATTTTCTGAAAGCTTATATAGTTTGTTAGTTTGTAGACTAATGGGTGAATGTTTCTCAAATTTTATTTGTTGCATAATAAAACTGTTTAGATGATTTTTTTTTCGTTTATTTGATGATGATTGCAGAGTGCTTGGAAAACTTCATTAGTCAGTATTGGAAATTTTTCCAACATAAGTTCACTTGCAAAAATTAGCAAAAGTTGACACTGAAAAAAAAAATACTGTTTATCAGCAGTTTGATTTTTTCGGCTCAGTTCCTTTATCCACTTCCTGTAACTGTATGACTGCATGAAAGTAGCAAAAGAAACGACAACAGAAAACCTTTTCTCAATGAAGTTTCTTGCAATGAATGAACACAAATAACTCAGAGTAGTTCAGAGTGGAAAAGAAACTTTTATTTATTTAAACTCTCGGGGTTGTTTTGAGTGAGTGTGAGCAATGTAAAGTCCCTGTAGTGAAAAGGATGAGACATGCAAATCACTGGCTTTGTGCTGTAACTTGTCACACTGTTGAATAAAAGCCTGGTGGGTTCACAGTTTTGACACTTAAACAATCTCTGTGTTGTAGCTTGTTTTTGTAAGACTTCATACATCTCTTAATCATTTTTCCACAACTCATCAGTTTTTTCAAGCTTTGCAAGGTTTCTATTTTAATCCCAGCTGTGAATTACCTCACGACTGACTTATTGGTCATGTCGACCTGGTGATTCATACATACGCTGCCATCACTGTTTTTTCAACCCAGTGCAGCTGTGTAAATTGCTGTTGTTGGTGTTGCTCAGGGAAGGAACCTGACTGCTGGACAAATGGGATGGTTCCCGTACCAAAAAGTTCAGCCCTACGTCTCTGTGAGTATGATGCTCTCCACTGAGAATGCTATAAAAAATTTAAAAGAAAAAAAAAAAAGTTTGACAATATTTTGCAATAACAATTTTACAATATTTATGGCATTTTTTTGGTCCAAGAAAGGTCTGAGCACAACAACAACAACAACAAAAAAAAAGGAAGACATGTTCAGTCAAGCTTAGTGTTATATGTCAGCTCAGCAAACATTTGCCGTACTGAAACCAACATTAGCCGTATAAGGAAGTAAAGAGCAGCTACTTACATGACCACAGCCAAGTTTTACATTTAACCTGTATATGATCTCACCCTTTCCCAGAGGCCGTCCCCCGACCTTTCTGGCCACCACTGGTGAGTAGTTACAGGAACTATGCTAACTCACTCACCACAGGTTGACCTTATTAGTCTGTTTCTTCTTGTATGGCAATACGCTGCAACTGGTACAGAGAAACAATGCAGTGCTGATACAGAAAATAATGCTAACATCCACAAAAATACAACCAGATACTGAAAAGTTCAGGTGTCAGGTGTTATTAAACTGTGTCAAACAGTATCATTGATGGAATCTACATGTTTTCACTACTGTTTTCCATGTAGCCTTTAATCTTTAGTTGTCACCCGTTTTATAGTTAATATCTGTGCCTCTGAGTTCATACAGATAACTGTTGTGTATTTACTCACAGTCCTGGAAATAACAACGAATAAAATAAAAAAAACAGCCTGTGAAAACACTGTCATTGTCCATAAAGACATAATGTGAAGGATTGTAAAAAAAAGGATTACAATGGTGCCCCCCTGTGTTACAATTGAAAATAGCATGGTGGAATGAACAAAAACACAAGTACTGGCTGCACCAATTTTCACCCATATAATGTGTAATTTTTCTACAAACAAAAGCTTATGGCATCAGAATTTAAAAAATACAGCAGTCACATAACATTTTTACACAAAACAATGTGCTCTTATTTAGTATTTATAGCCAGTGTATTAACATTTCATAAAATGGTTTTTACAGTGTGGCGTAGTTGTAGGCAGATATTAGTGTTTGTTAATGGATTTGCCAGAAACTATCTGTAACTAAAACTACTGTCTCTCTGTGAAAACCCGTTAAAGGTGGCTGGTGTATAGACAGATAGTCAGAGACGATACAGTCCAGTGCAGCTGTAGTCGTACGAAATATGTCTTCATAACCCCCGACCTCTCCTCCCAAATGTTCAGTAATTTATAAGAAATACGTAATTATTTATGGGTAGTTTAGACACACTATAATGTTGTTAAAGGGGATGTGTTTATTCATATATTCATCAACATCTAGAACTCGTGCAGGAACCAAAAAGTGGAGGAAGGTGTATAAACAGGCAACACATGATAATATAGTAAAATACAGCTGTAATAATAGAAACAATATCCTTTACAAGAGAAGTTATAACTTTAATCACTAACAAATCCTGTACATAAATAGGTTTTACAAACGTCCCTACAGCCACATAGAAACCACTTATTAGTTCCTTGTGTGCTATAAATGTTTGAATGTTAAAAAGGTGCACTTCATGTAAAATGTTGCTCCAACTTTAAAGTCAAGCTTCAAATTTTAACAGCCACATTGGCTTCAAGTGACAGTTCAGGGATCATGTTGAATGGTAAAACTGTTATAAATCAGTATCACAGGATAAACTTTATTTTGAAATGTTTTGTTATTTCTTCTTTCAAAAATAACATCACTTTTTTGAGCAAAAAATAAAGTTGTGATTGTTATTGTGCTTGAAGGTTTGCGGGAAGCATGGACAGAACAGCTGCCAAAAACCTGCTGATATCCAGATCTGATGGAACGTTCCTCGTGCGGCAAAAAGATGGCGGAGAGTTCGCTATTAGCATCAAGTAAGCCTTCGAAAATCTATCAGAGAGTGCAGATACATTTTGGAAGAATTTCATTTAGAAGAATGTTTAGTTACATCTTCTGATAACAGGTAGATTATGACCTCCCAATAAACAGTGGAAAGATGTTTAGAAGTTTTGGTTAAAACTGGACTAAACCTGGTTAAAAAGTGAATATTTCTTAAATCTCTTACACATTTTACGGTAATAGCATTTCACTTAATCAAAGGGTGAAGCAGGTTGTATTGTTACATATTAAAATATAGTCATTGAAATGTTTTTAAAACAATAATTATGTATAACCACAGTATGACTGATCAGTTAGTTGATTGTCAGAAAATTTAGTAGCTTGTACTTTACTGTTTTATTAGTCATTTGAATCATTTTTAGCAAAATGCCCCCATAATGCCATTATAAAGAGTTGAGGCTTTTCTTTTTTGAGGGTTTTTGGTTGTTGGTCAGAAAAAAACAAGCAATTTGAAGACTTAAGAAGTTTTACTTTCTGAGCTTTTTTTTTTTTTTTTTTACAATTTCCGACATTTTAGAAACTGAAAGGATTAAACCTGATTAAAAGAGGAAATGAATCTTCAATTTTAAATATATAGAGGAAGTCGCTGGTTGCAGCTCTTCATGGAACTCAGATGTCTTTCACTTTGAAAAAAAACCTTGTTTGAACTTGAATTTTCAAAACATTTTTTGCCCAGTTTAGACCTGCACATATAATGTCTTCTGACCAATGAACGGCAAAAATCATGCTTGCCCAGATATGTTGATTGATGTTCCTAAAGATGTCATTTATAACATTTTAATACCAATTGAAATGCAGTTCCCACAGTATTGTAGTTTAAACCTTGTTATTGAAGCTTAAGAGAGTATGGCAGCTTAATGAATATCGACTGGATGATATGCAGTTCTGATATCAGGAATTGAATTCGGACCACCTGGATTTCCGAAACGGCAGACCATGTGAGAGCTGTAAACACAGGGCATTGTTTCGTCCCCCATCAGTTAATATTGTGTCAAATGATTTGAAGTTGACCTGGCTCAATATTTTTTCCACACGGTTTAATTTATCACCAAAATGATAAATATCATACCTTTAACTAAGCAAAGATAAATTGTTTGGATGTCTATTAGCTGTGGTATCACTTCCTCTCAAAAGCAGGGAAATAATCCTTCTCTGAAAAAGGGGATTAGTACATAGTCTACAAAACCACTGTTTTATTAAAGTCATTAATTTAATTATCGAGCAGAAGTGGAAAAGTCTTTTTTCCTCTTTTTGAGAGAAGCAGCAACTTCATTCAGCTGAAAAAACAGGTTCATTATAAAACCTTTCTGTGTGGCTGTTGAGAAATAGTTCAGTAGTCCAAATAGTTTCCCAAACACCGAATTTTCCCATCAATGTTATTTATCTTAGAGAACATACTTTTATCCATCAACATCTTTCTGCTTCTCCAGGTTCAACATGGATATCAGACACATTAAGATCACGACCGCTGAGGGCCTGTACCGCATCAACGACAAGAAGGCATTCAAAGGTTTAACTGTAAGTATAACAACCTCATCCGGCCAAAATCTGATAACTCTGGCCAGAAGAAATACGCCGAAAATAACCACATTTCCTCTGAGAGGCATCTCATGAGTTTCCAACACTCCTCTTCTCCTCTTTCTCTTCCTCTTTCCTGCATTAGGATTTGGTTCAGTTTTACCAAAAGAACTCTTTGAAAGAGTACTTCAAGGATGTGGACACCACGCTGCGTACACCTTACAAACAACCAGAGGAAAGCAACTCGCCGAACATCACGCCGAACACCACGCCAGGTACTGTACGTCTCTGTCACCTCACACACTCCTTATTCTAAAAATGATACAGCAACACTTTGAAATGATAGGAAATGCCCTTATTTACCTTCTTGCCTCAGATAAAATAAGTAACTTGAAGGTATCAAGACAGCCTAGAGTTACATGAGAATATCAATTCCACAACAGTATCTTTTTTAAAATACAAAGGGGCAGCCAGGAGAGGATTAGCTTAGCTTAGCATAAATACTTAACTAGGAACAAGGCAAACGGCTACCCTTCCTCTGCCTTATGCAGCTGTACTTAGGCCCATGCTGGTGTTCAGCAGGTATCATGTTTAAGCCATGTTCACCATCTTAGATAAGCATGTCGGGATGCTAATTTAAAAAGTGCAGCACAACTAAGGCTCATGAGAATTACCTGATGATCGCACTAAATGAAATATCAGGAGATCAAAGTGACTAAAAGTCATTGTGAGGGGGATTTGAACATATGAACTAAAGTTCAAGGTATCCATCCAATTATCGTTGAAAGATTTCATTTGAAACCTTACATGTCAACATGTAAGTGCTACAGGAAAGTTTCGTGACACCAGGTTGGTAAAATTTACCATGAATGTCTGAAAAATTGTATTTTTTTCCAGACATTTTGTCTCCTCATTCCTCTTCCTCAATGCTGCAGCTCCTTCAGACATTTCACTCTTGACAAAAGTAGTGGACCAACTGAACACTGTCACATCAACACCCCTATCCATGGAGTGTCCCAATCTCCAGTCTTTATGCTAAGATAACAATCTCTTGGCTGTGTTTTTATTTAATTGACAAATGTGAGAGTGGTATCAATCTATAATCAAACTCTCAGCAAGAATGTGAGTAAAATCATTTCCCAAGACGTGCAGCCATTCTTTAATCTTTTCCATTTTGTTGTGTTCATCCTGTCTGACAGGAGGCAGCATTAGGAGTTTCGGCATAGCGAGGGCCAGGTATGATTTCTCGGCCAGGGACCGCTCAGAACTTTCACTGCAGGAAGGAGACACCATCAAGATCATCTCCAAGAAAGGTCACAGTGGTTGGTGGAAGGGAGAGGTATATGGCCGGGTGAGGAATTTTTAAACATCTGCACGTTAAAAAATCTCTGTAAATCAACAGGTTTTTGGGCATCTTGTCTTACCTGTATTGCTCCTGTGTTTCCAGGTGGGGTTCTTTCCAGCCAACTATGTGGAGGAGGACTACTCTGACTACTGCTGATGTGGCTCCAGAGGAGATATGGAGACCGTGTGATACAAAACTGTTTGTGTAGGGTGATACCTGGTTCCCAACGATTGCATTAACCCATATGCATGAGTGTGGCTGTATGCGTGTGAGAGAGGTGCTGTTACTAATGATCTAATGACTGTTTAGTGATGTGAATAAAACTTTTGTTCAGCTGACCTGATGAATGTCTCTTTGTACAGCCAAGTAGAAACAAAGTGTGCACTCAAACTTTACACCCAGTTGTGATTTTTGAACATCTCATTTTAAAACCTTGGGTACTAATTAATCTGCTACTGTAAAAGCACCACTTTTCTGAGAGAGCTCTCAACACAACTCTTTGGAAACCGTTCGCTCTCAATCATGAGCAAGAGAACCAGTGAGGTTGTTGGTGACTTTGAGCGATAAGGTCTGACTCATCCAAAAGATGGTTGATGGGCTTCAGTCCAGTTAAGTTCTTCTATACCTGACTGTGAAAACTATCACTTTATGAACCTGACTTTGGAAACAGTGCTTAACCTAGCATGAAGATTGGGGTATTATGATGTGAGAAACTGCGCCAGATCATCAAAAAGATATCAAATTTGTTATTTTTTGGATTTAAAAGAAGTATCAATATCAGTTTAAAATAGTATAGATTTTAAAATGTTTATGTATAAGTAACTTATTATTTATAATACCCTATTAATGCATGAATGCATACACAGGAATTCAGTGGTGTGACAAAATAGAGCTTATCAGCTTTATAAACACTGCTGGTTGGCTTAAAATAGTGTACTATGTTTAAAAAACTAATTATAAACTTGCTTATACTAAAGTAGCATACACTTATCTACTTACCACCAGCTGTATGTTGATAGGGTTACTATAATTTACCCACAATGAATACATTCACATGACATTTCTGTATATATTTTTGCACACTGTTAATACTCTGAAGCTCAGAAACAAAGACTTGAAATTCAACACAAATTGTACCAGTGGTAGTAATTAGATGAATTTTGCATACAGTAAGAAGTCATGGTATATGCTTTAAATAAAGTGGAGAAAATAGCAGTAAAATGATCATTTAGTTTGGAGAAGTATTACAAATAGAATGTTAGTTAATATTACAGTTTTTTCCTTCATCAAAAAACACAACAATGACCAGCACACAGCCTTGTATGGAGGTAAATATCTGCTTTAATTCCAAAATATCAAAACAAAAAAAGTTTAACATCATCAACAACAACATGTTTATTGTAGAATTTGTGAGCAAAATAATGAGCTAATACTATAATCAATGTAATTTCCTCATGTTTGTGGATTTTCTGCCCCGGAGATACAACTACTTCTTAATTTAAGCTGTTGTCCGATCATGGTGGTTTCCTGCAACAGATCCACGACTCCATCTGTGTATGTGTGTGTAGCTGGAAAGAGATTTGTCAATCTTGACAGGTTGTAGTCCTCTGGTCTAGTTGTAGTACAGTTCCAGGTTCATCCCATCATGGATTTCATCTGAAGAGGTCACAATTAAGTACAACATACCTGTTTGGTTTGTAAATGTTAATTTCTATTGATAACATAAAAGCATGAAAAAACCTGTTGTCTGATTTTAAAAAAATGCCTGCTTTAGTTACCCTGAGAGCATTTGGTATAGATCATTACCTTTTGATACGTATTTGAAATTATCTAACACCTAAGAACTCTATGAAACTGTAAGACTGGATATGGTAGCAGTAACAAGTAAATAAAAGTAAGAGCTGTTAAAAATTTTGCTAAAAGGATACAGTCACCCAGAGTCACGTGGTCTTTGAATATTGTGTACCTGTGGGAACAAAAGAAAATTTAGCTGTAAAATAAGACTTCAAAAGACACACATAAGGTAAAGTAAAGCAGGGACAGTCTTTCAGACGGGCATCTTACCATTTCTTTAATACAATTTTGTCATGTCGGGTCCCTGTCTGGGCAGCAATGAGCTTCTTCAGATCTCCAATGCTATCCTCAGAGCTGAACATTAAGAGTTAAGGAAGGAACAGTGTGACTTTCGTGACACCTGTGTTTAAATCTAAAAGAGCCTAGTGAAACTCTTAAAAAAAAAAAAAACAATCAATCGTTAATTGCAGCCTCACAGAAAACAGGCGTATGCTTTATTTTGTTTAGACTTAAACGTAAGAACTTGTTTCAAATGTACTTTAAGCTCCGTCTCGAGCTAACTCAGCGTTAGCCAGATGTAAACATAGGTATTGTACATGTGACAGGACGTATTCAGCATTCTTTAGCATGACTTATCAACTGCTGTAAAGGATACTTGCACTTAACCCGGACTTTCTTGCCCAGGCGATCGTTGCACACCACCTCGATCATCTTCAGTTCCTGTCAGCCGCAGGAAATGTGAAAATTAGCGTAACAACAGTATTAATGTCGGTTCAAAACATTTTCAATATAGGGTAGTGACTTTCCTACCTACATATTAATCAAAAAGAATAGCTTCTGTAGTTAATTCACAATCTAATATATCATAGAAAGAGTACTAGTTAATTAATCGGTTCAGATTAAACAGGTTGTTTTGTTTCACGTTAGCTAATGCCTGCTAACCTAAAGCTCACGTACCGACCAATGTGCGTAATGTTAGAAAGCCCACTTGTAGACCAACAATCTACCTTCAAAATATCAAAAATTGCATTATATCAATAAATAATGTGTTATATTTTAATTTCTACCTGAAAATTCAAAGCAGAATCACCGATTCCCCCTTTTTCTCGAATTATCTGGAACGCCAACCGTACGGCTTACCGTAAAGTTGATTTAGTTTGTGTATAAGCCCCTTTTAACCTTTCGACGAATGAAATGGCCACAAGCATGATTGACAGCTCAGTTAAGCCTATGGTAGGAAAGGAAACCCCGTCGAAGGCGGACCATAGCTTGAAAACAACTCGTACCGTAAACAGGTTGCTTACTGTCGTCATTTTTAGTAGCTGCAGCCCATCCTGTCACACGGCGGCTACAGTTGAATTAAAATTGGATTTGGAAACGCTGCTATAGAAAAAAAAATATGGCAGACGAGGAGAAACTACCGCCTGGATGGGAGAAAAGAATGAGCCGCTCTATGGGTAACGTTAATAAAACAAAACTCACCAAAGGCTAAATATGTTAGCTGGCTCTCTATTAGCGGTATATAACGTTAGTAAACTTAGCTTATGAGCTAGCAGCTCGAACAACGTGCTTTATTGTGGAAACGAGGCAGATTGAACTTAAAGTTAAAAGATAAAAGGCCGAAACTAATGATGGGTAAATCGGTGATGTATACGTCTTTCGTAAAATGTGATGCATGTGTGTTTATTAGGTATGTTGTTTAATATAGGCGCCAGAGCTGATCCATTCAGCCTGGTAACTGCAGGGCCCTGCCTGACGTCATTCTCACCAGCTCACAGGGCAAGCCACAACAGAGTTTTTATACATTTATGTTGGAAGACCAAAAGTTTACTTTGGAGCAACTTCGTTTGAAATAAAGCCTTTTCTGTTTAGTATTTTCAAATGAACTCTCACAGAGTTATGGGTTACAAGTCCTAGTAAAATTAAGCTTATCTCCTGAAGGTGCTATTCAATATCTCAAAACTGCTACCCTAATCAGAATTTTTCACGAACAACGTATCCAGTTGTAGTGCAAGGACAGGAGTTAATTCAAAGTCAAACCCACAGATCTATCTCTTGATCCTATGATTTCTATGGTTGTTTTGATATTAGTAAAAGAAATGCCTCTAAAAGTGCCTTGACAGCTGATTCAGGTATCACCAATTATACAAGTGATTACAATGATCAGTTACCACATTATTTACCACAAACTGGACCTTGCCTCTTCCTAGGATTTTCCTATACACCTGTATGCAACCCAATAGATTTTTTGCACAAATAGGAGGTAGATGAAAGATCTGCAAATTGTGTTAACAGCTGCATTCAAACTTCATCGAGCACTGGAGAGACCCTGAATATTATTTCATGTAATGACAGTTTAGACAAAGAAACTTTGTCGAGTGGATTAGTCACATAACAGCCAATACACAATCTATATTGAATAAGGTCTGAATGATCACTGCTAATCTGGGGCACTTGTGAATGCAGTTGTTATTGCAACTTTAAAAAGTGACAATATGTCATGGCTCTGTTTTTAATGCTTGTTTTGCTTTAGTAATTGCTTAAATAATTGTCTCTTTTTTTCTCTCCAGGCAAAGTTTATTACTTTAATCACGCCATTAATGCCAGCCAGTGGGAACGTCCAGTTGATGATGGCAGAGGAGAGCCAGAGAAGGTTGCTGTGCTATTTTTTAAATGTTTTAAACTATAATAATAATAAACAGAGCATTTGTAGTGCAGTTACATCAGTGTTTTGACAACACATTTAACTATTAATAACTTTAATAACTGACAAATATTGCCAACATTTATCAGGACTATTAGATTAATAATAATAGTTGCACCTTTTTGTTTTTAATTCTAAGATCTATAAATTGTCAAAAAATAGTGAAAAATGTTCTAAGTTCCCCAATTCCAGCATAACTAGAGACTAAAAGACTATAAAAATCAGATTGCTTGTTTTGCCTGACCCACAATCCAAACCCGAATATACTCAGTTTATTACTTAAAGGAAAAGAAAAGTCAGAAACTCAGTAATTCATTACAGGATAAATCAAAAGACCAGTCTCTAGTTTCTTTCTAGTCATCAATAGTTCTGTTGATTCTGGGAAGTTTTGACACTGAGCTTTATTTGTTTGTTTTTTATTACTCAGGTACGCTGCTCTCACCTCTTGGTAAAACACAATCAGTCACGTCGTCCATCTTCTTGGAGGGAACAAAATATCACAAGATCTAAAGAAGAGGCCCTGGATCTCATTCAAAGTGAGTAAGACATTGAGGTGGAGAGGAGGTGCTGTTCTATCAAGGCTGATCAACTTATTCAATCTGTCCTTTCTTTGTCCAATCTGTGTAGAGTACATAGAGGACATCAAGTCCGGAGAGCAGAAGTTTGAGACTCTGGCTAATCAGTTCAGCGACTGCAGCTCAGCAAAGAATGGTGGAGATTTGGGATTGTTCGGCAGAGGTACATACACATGCACCCAACAGCACAAAACTATTCACTTGGGCGAGTACATTCCTGTTCAGTAATGCACAAACCACAAGATTTGTACACATTTTCATTTCATAGGTTGCCAATTATGTGTACTCAAGGTCCAGTGTGTAGGATTTAGTGGCATCTAGTGTTAAGGTTGCAGACTACAACCACCTGGAAACCCCTTCACTTCCACTCCCCCTTCCAAGCATGTGAGAGAACCTGCAGTAGCTGTAAAAACATAAAAGAAATTTAGTTGGCTTCAAATTTAAGGGTCAGTTCACCTGAGTAAATGCTCTGTAGCATTGTACAGGGTTTCGGTGATACTTGCCAAAGTTTTGTTATGTTGTTCTGCTTTTATTTGTATATCAGTTGTGGCCGGATTGCTCTAATTTCCCAGCACTGTGGTTGTACTCTTTCAGCTTAATAGTGATTACTGGCTGTGCTAATATGACACACCCACAACTGGAACTGAAACCTAATAACTTAATAGGAACTTAAACCTAACAGGGAATATTAAAATTAAATGTAATATAAAGATAAGAAGAAACCGAAGATTATTTCAAGCAGATGCAAGAAGTCAGACACAGATGATAATGTACAACTTAGACTCATTTATTCAACAGTCATTTCATTATTGTATTGTAAAGTATCTGTGTTCATGTTTTAGGTCAAATGCAGAAGCCTTTCGAAGACGCATCTTTTGCTCTCAAAGTGGGAGACATGAGCGGTCCTGTGTTTACTGACTCTGGCGTCCACATCATCCTACGTACTGGTTGAGAGGAAGAAACGACATGCTGTGCTGTCCTCTTATTTCCTCAAATACACACACACACACACACACAGTCCTACCAAATCAGACCTATGATTTATTTTATTGACACACGCCACCCAATAAACAAAGGCTTATGGACTCAGTTGCATCATTTTAAGTGGGATCATTTCGTTCCAAGCACTATTGAACGTGTATGAATAATTTTATCACTCTGCTTAATGAGGAGAATTGCAGATTATTCCTGTAGCACCTCAAGCTTTTATTAACCATGGCCATGCCATTATATAAAAACATGAGTGCCTATGATGCTGTTGAAGTGAGTGCTGCCTGGTAACAGTTAAACACAGTGTGAAAAGTTTGAGAATGCATCTCTGAGAGCTTGTGTTTTTGTATGTGCATGTCTTCAAAAGGACCATTTACTCTGTTTTTTGTAACAGTTTTCATTTCTACTGTATGTGTGCCAAAGCAGTTCCTCTCTTCTGTGTTATTATTTTGGACAGCAGATTCATTGGATGTTTAAAGTACTTTCTAACTTTTGCAGATCCCTGCAGGCAGAGAAACCACTGTCATTCTGAGTTCTAGACTCTCATCATTGCTTTCAGTTTATTGTCCTCTGCAGATATTCAGTAACAGAATCGATTGTTTGTTTCAGTAACAGAATCAGCTTTGAAAAGTGCATGACCCCCCACCCCTTAGCATATGCAAAGATGGCACAGTTGAAATCCTTCAGGTTTAAATAATCAGCTCTGCAGCTTTTAAAAGCATCAAAGTTCAGATGAACTGTTACACTGTAATGTCATCGGGGTTTTTCTTTCATCATTAAAAAATCTTTTTTTTGTAAAGCTTGTTGTTTTGATTAGTTAATTATTAGTTCGAACAGGATGAAGTGATGGCCATGCTCCCTTTGCAAATGGTAATGTTTAATTCTGTCAGCAAACCCACAATTTAAAGCGCTGTGTGTGGACTGAACAGAAGCAGCAGACTAAAAATTGAAGAGCAAATTGTGGTTCATCTTATCCAAGCATCACCAGGCAAAATTATCAAAAGAAAAGAATTACTACCAAAAAAAATCCTTTGGACTAAAGATTAGTTGGATGTACTTTTAATTGTATACAAAATGGAGGAGCATGTAACTTGGTGGAGGAGATGTTGGAAACCTGCTTGACAGTTGTGTCATTTCAGGTAAAGGCAATAAAACCAGGGGATGGATATTCAAAATCTTGTTTACTTTCATGCATGCTCCATTTCATTGCTCCGGTCTGATACTCTTCTGTGCAGTTAAGTCTCCCTTACTTGACTTTATTCATCTTGACACATCTTTCTATATCACTAAAAATATTTTTAATCAAGCTTTTGGGCACAAACACAAAGGTAAGCAGGACAGTTTGTGTCCACTGAAATGTCAGACCATGACTATACTGAATTGTATCTGTTTGTCACAGGAGAGGCTCTTCTTCATTTTGGAGATGTCTGTGCAGTTTCCTAAAATATGATATTTCAGTATACCTATGTAATTGTTTTAACATCATAAATCTGATAGGTGATTGCACGCAAAGAAAACCTGAAACCTTCAGAGATGAGCCAACTTCTTAGTTCAGAGTGAGAGTTTGCATCAGAACAACCAGAAACACTGTGAGCTGTTGCCATAATAAAATAACAAGCTGACAAATATATACAAGTGAAAGTTTCGAACCATTTTTTACAACTTTGATGTTTTCTTTATGAAGGAATACCACGTTAAATAAAATATTAATCATAGCAGATTATTTTAACTATTAAAATATATCTAAAAGAAAGGCTTTTTTTAAATCTATTTTAATATCTTACTGGTTACCACCTTATTATGGCTTGTCTGTTGACACTCTGCTGTATAAATGTTATGAAGAAGAGGGGAAAAAACAGCGACTGAATAGTGAAAACCAGATAATTATGTACAGCTAAATAATTACAGCAGATTTTTTTTTCTAATAATTTTAATATCATATCAAAATTAGTTAAATAGTTCCAGCAACATATATTTGTGTTTGTAATAAATACACAGAGGATATTTTTTTCATCAGTGTTAAAAATGATAAGCCTATAATATATTTTTTTTAAGTAAGGAGCGACTTGTTGCAGGTGGGTGGGTGGGGGGCATAGTGAGTGTCATTTAGCTGCCACAAGCTGCCGCTGTTTCTCTGTGTCTGCACTGAGGTATCGTGGTCAGCCTACGGATGATTTTGACAACTTTGCAAGTGATTCAGACTTTGATTTGATCCAAATGCGTCCCAACACAAAGTGGCCACAGAAAGAGGAAAAAAACAAGCAGATTAATTCAATTCAATTCGATTCGATTCAATTCAATTCAGATTAAGCCGCTGAAACTGCTTTAGATGAACTCAATGGAGACCATCATAGCAGCAGCATTTTTTTTTTAAATCGCAGTCTTAAAAGTGAGTCAGAATAATTACTGCTGTTACTCAGCAGACATTTGGATTTGTGAATAATACTGCATCCATCTCCGCAGAAGATCTTTGTAGCCCAGAGGAGCGACTAATATCCAGAAGAAGAAAAGAAGGATCTGGAGGACGATTGTGAACGAATTCAGACCATTCAGAGACTTAATGACAGAAATCATCAAATGTTTCCAAATGTTGATAAAACAGCCCTCCGCTATTTGTGACTTAGCTTTTTTAAAACCCGGAGTTTAAACCAGAACTTTAAAATTAAGGTTTCTTGCTTGGTACTAAATTCTGAACTACCTTTTGCAGTAAAAGCATGATTAGACGAGAGGCGTCTGTGTGCCGCAACACACAGACTCAACAAGTCCTCATCCTCACCACAGGCATATTTTACATGGCTGAAAAGGGGGCGAGGCAGCAAAAGAAATTGGAGTAGAGGCAAAATCTGGTTTCGATATGATACCAAATACTATACCAAAACAAGCTCTGGCCGTCGATATCAGTACCAATATATAGGCTTGGCTTACTTTGCAGCTAAAGCATCTACATTCGCGTAGCATGAAGAAATATGAGGTCATAAGATGTATTAATTAATAAGGTGAATGCATTATTAATACTTCATACCATACTATGCCATAATATTATACTAAATTGAGTATGTAGCCTATTTGTAAAGCCACCAAATAATCTGACAAATACAAGGATTTTGTTCCAACTATTCTCTGATGATAATTATTCACATGCATGTTTGAAACATTACAGTTTTTAATGCCAAATTAATAATAATGTCCATGATGTACGTTCCCAAAACTTATTAGGTCGGTGTTTGCATGCTCTCAACAGCAGCAGAAATGTATATAAAGCACCAAAAAACAGTTTTAATGTGCACATGATGTGGTCTGACATGTGATGGATACATCTTTAGGCTCATGTATCCTCTTTACGCTATCGGTAATATCGATAATTGTGTGTCGACTCACCCACCCAGATGTTACGCAGAACAATTCTCGTTTTAATAGATGTGAATCTGAAAGTTAAAAGTCATTGTCAAAGCAGTAGCTCTGCTGTCAGCCAACAGTTTTCTCAAAAGACCTACAACATCTGTTATTTCTTTGGTGAGTTAGAACATTTATTTTTTGAGGCTTGCATCACATGATTGCTACTGTTTTTCTGTAAAGGCGTTTCTATGTGCACTATTTCTTTAATACACATTAATGAAAGAGTAAGGCACATTCCTTGTACAGGAGGACGTTTTTGATGCACAGCCAATCATCACCTCTGGCTTTACAATCTCGAGCCCAGTGCTTATTTTAACTATATGAATGATATGATGCCTTTCCTCTCTGTGCTGGTTTTCCTTCTAACTGCATTAAGTTAAAGTATGAGACTGTGTGGTGAAGTAAGTTTTAGGTTGGATAAGCAACATTGATGAGATCCAGGTGCCTTTGGTCAGTTTTACTAAGTGCTGAAAATGAGAAGAGGTCATTTCTCCTCTTAACTGCTTGGATTTCTCTTTGTCCATGACCAGGTGACTGTAAATATATACAACATACATTTTTGTTCTTATTTTTTATTTATTTGGCTATTCTTTTTTAATGTATTGTTGAAAATAACATTGTTTTTGTGCAATTCAAACAGATATTTATAGCAAGGGCTCGTAGGTGAACTTTCCATCTCCTTAATGCCATGGCTGGGTGAAACTGAGCGAAAGACATGATGCTGGATTCAGAGCTTGTTTTTTGAATGTTGGTTGAATATCAATCCTAAAACTAGCTTCAGTGTGTTGTGTGGAACATGTCTTGCCCCTCCTTTTGCTGAAAGCTGAGCCACTGTTGGAAGAGGAGGAGATTTTCCTGGAAGTTTTTGTTAGTTTTATTTGTACAATTTTTTTTCTTCCCTTTTTTAATACATTTATTTATTTATTTTCTGCTATTTATCGTCTGCCAACAAACATCCTAAGTTTAGTTGGTTTAGTTTAGGTTGTTGGCCATTTTCTTCTGATTCCTGATTACATCAGATTCCCACAAGGTTTAAGAGTGACTCATGAACTCTCTACAAACTCTTTCTCTGGAGACATTTGGGAGCTATAAAAATCCTTTTGTTTTTATTTTTTCTCTACGGTGGGCCGACATTATGTCATCAAGCCAGTTGTCTCTTAATATCTGGTATCACTTCTCTTCTCTCTTCTAGTAACTACTAACATGTTGAAATCCTCTTTTGTGTTTCCAGCCAAACACCAGCTGGGCTTTGCAGTATTTCTGGATCTGATGGAAGCACATTATAAATGCATGTTACAGCCAGTTATAGAGATTTGTAGCTCTATTAAATGGATCAGATGCACTTTCTGGTATGTTAGTGAAAACTTGATATCCATGGTTTAAATTATTCTTCAGTGCCTCTCATTATATTTGAATTTTTGTAAATAAAACCAATTTTTCCTCTAATTAACCTGTATGAGGTTATGATTTCCTGGTTCAATATTCTGCATATTTAGCTCGCTTTCCATAAATTTGAGCCATTATTCTTGGTAAGTGTAACTTCTAGAAGTTACAGAGAAGAAAGTCAGAGAATATAACAGGAAATCTGCAAACATAACTCAGTGTAACCTGAATAAAACTTCAAGAAACTACCTTGTCTGTGAACATTTCTGCTTGAGTCAGGTGGCTGTTTAACCAATGAAACGGACAAATCCCATGATCCCATGCTACCTCAAAGTGTCCTCACACTACCTCTTCTGTTTTCATTTTTTTTTTATTTTAAAAAGCATTTTGTGGTGGACGTTACATATTGTGAGCTTAAATTAAGATGCAAAATCTGCATGTAAATATGGAAACTAAACTAAAAAAAACTTATATGAAAAAGCTTAAATCCAGATCTAAATGTAAAATATATTGGTTGCTAATTGATAAGTTAAATATTCAAAGAAAATATAAATGCTCATGTTCTTTGTAGCGGTCTTAAACAGGTCTCAACCCCACCTGCACTCTGACTGTGGATCAGTGGGAGAGACACTGTTCATTCCAGTTACAAGAGACTGAACAGGTGGTTGGAGCAGGTGTGGGTGCAGCACGTCAGCAGGTACTGTCTACACCACTGACGGTAAGTAAAGCAGTTTTAAATTTAAATTCAAATTCTTTTTACATTTTGTAAGTTACTGTTGGCTAGTCAGCTGACATTTGTCAGAGTGACTTGGGATTTAGTTAGGGAGCCCTAATAAAAGGAAACCAGGAAACATTGGTCAGATAGTGACATTGTGTCTCTGATCAAAAATTGTCTTTATTGCTCCCATGATGCAGATGGGGACATTGTTTCTATGTCCAAAAATAGTTCATGTCAGACCCTCTATTACAAACAAGCACTAAAATAACTAATAATATACTCCAAGAAAATGTCATTTTATTAACAATGTGGTTATTAAATGGTGGGTCAGACTCCATGTGCACAGACTAGTGTCATTCACTGCCATTTATTAAATACAACCATCAACCAACAAGCATCCACGAGACAAGAGCTGAGGTTTGTATTTCACAAAAGGCTAAATGTGTAACTGTAAGTCTTGTGTCCTTGATATACATGTTAGCATATCAATAAATTCTGGCATTCATTTGAAAATATTGTACTGTACATACCAACAATGTGCACTAATTTTAGAAAAAATAAAACCTTTAAAAACACATTAAATGTCTCCATGGATATAGCAGTAAAAAAAATAACCGAGTCACATCTGCAAAAACAACCACTGGTTCGTTGTTTTTTCAGTGTATTATATGGTGTCTTTTAATAAATTGAAAACGGATTGAAGCAAAGCCTTTGAAATTAATTTTATCTGTGTTTAGTCATGGAATACATGTATTGTTTTTTGTAGACTACACTGAAACTAAAACTGAATTGACGATATTGCTCCATTTATGGCAACCAGGAAAAAGGTAAATTTGTCATCATCCATCAGATTCTTTCTTTTAACAATAATCAGACGCCAAATTGAGCATGTGTGAGTAATGGGTGGGACATTTGTCTAACTTAGCTACCAAACTCCCTCAAGAATGTACTATTAAGAGGTTAAAATCAGGACTACTCAACTTACTGTTAATGGTATGGACAGTACTCGTGTATATCATGGAGGGAAACCTGCATATGGGCCACAACCTCTCGTTCTGTCTCTTCTGTGTGTACCAGCCATGTTTTGGTCAACTCACCTTGTCCATCCACTGATCCATGAAAGAGACTGGTCAGAAACTAGACAGCTCACTTTGGATGGCTTATATAGACAAACCAGACAATATGAGTTGCAGCACTCTAGATATGAGATGACCAAAACCTGGATCACAACCCACGCAGCCTCCCTGATGAGGAACAGACATATTGTCCAAAAACTTGGGGGTTATTAATCTGCAGCAGTGAGTTATCACAGCAATGATGGGAGGGAATGACAGTCAGTCATCCAGTGTCACGCACAGGTTGTTTGCAGTCAAAATCTGGGCACAGACTCAGCAAAAGCAATCAATGTAGTGGGAGATGTCTTCCCCAGAGGGAGGAACAGTTTGATCTTGTTGAAGTTGGGGTGTTAAATGTTAAATTTAACATTGAATTTTTTTTTTGGATGCATAAGTATATTGTTAAAAATTACTAGCATCTTGTTAAGTAAGAATAATGGCTCAACAAGTTCATTCTTCACTCTGTGCCATAAATCTGTTTTTCATTTTTAAGTGGACACATTAAAACTTAAGTCAGCCAAACCTCAAATGGTGAAAAACAGTGCAGAAAACCCAACAAGCTGTTTTCTGAATCTGCAGTGCATTTCTGTAATTTATTACGTGTTTTTGTGTTTGCAGAGCTTTTGCAAATGTGTTGATAGTTGGTGAAGATATTTTCCTAAATTTATTGTGATCTTTCTATTTGCATGTTTTCTTAAGTTGCAGCTCTTAAGACCCCAGTATGTGTAGATTATTGATCTTGCATTTATGAAAAAATGAACAACCATAACCAATAGATTGTTTACATTACTTTGTGCCTCTAAAATCACCTTTCACCTGGCTAAACCTAATATACCGGTATTATATAACAGAGACACAAACCCTGTTAACAGACATTTACAGTTCTTGTTACCTTCACTAATTACAACTGAAATAATACTGACTCTCTGTAAAATATGTCTGTCTCTTTGACTTCAGCCATGCTCTCCTCTTCAATCCCACCCCCTTTCTACCTGAGCCTCCTCCTCTTTCTGCTGTACCACTCCCCTGTTCTCTCCTGTCAGACTAGGACTGGCAGCCAGTGTACTGATGCTCCCTTCGTACCAGGCCACAACTTGGTGGGGGAGGGCTTTGATGTGGTCACCCTGCACCTAAAAGGAGCCTATTTGGTTGACGTGGAGACTGTCCTCACCCCGAATGGCACCTGTACTCTTTGCTCCAACCCTTACAATGGCAACAGACTGGAGAAAGTAACTAATATGTGAACATAAATTCCACTGCGTCTTTAACGGTTGTATATATTTAATGTGTGCATGTTTACCATGATGTTCTTACTGTCATTTCCAGCTGCCAGTCTCAGCGTTGGATTGGCGTGCAGTTAGCCATTGCGGTGCTGACCTCTCCAGCAGCATGCACAATTCTGTTAGGTATTGCATCACACAGCATCATTAAATGGGTTGTATCGGTCATATGCATCAGTTTTCAGTAAAGCTAAAAGCAAAAGAAACTCAGGGTTTTGGAATTAACCTCTGATCATCTGTATTGTTGCCAAAGTTACAGAATTTGATTATCTCATCCAAATGGTGTTTTTGCATGAAATTTGACATAGAAGTGAGGCTTAAATGTTGCTGTCGACCTTTAAGCAATGCAAAATATGATGAACATCTGATTTGTGCCATTTTGTGGTGACCCCCAGTTCTCCTGCTCCTGTCCTCCCCCTGTTATGTGCGACTGTTTGGTCTTTTTATGTTTCTTGGACGAGATATAATTGGAAACCAAATTCCTTGTATGTTGTGAAACGTACTTGGCCAATTAAGCTGAATCTGATTCTGATTTCATTTTGACATGACAGCTAAAAATCAGTTGCTCATGACTTTATATTAATGTCTACAGATATGAGACATGAGTTGCAAAAGTTAATGTTTGATTGATAGCAGTAGCTAGTATGCACTTGCACATAGGGCCCATATTGTTCTAAAAATTGGTTTTCTTTCTTAATCAGAAATCATTTGACCATATGACTTATGTAACATCATCTCCCCTATCTTAAATTATTCTAGTTCATCATGCTGAAATCTCACAACTCCATTCTCGTTTTGTGTTTTGTCGTTTTGTGTTATGGTGCATTCCATTTTAACTTGCAAGTTTGAATTTTTAAGTTCTGTTGGTTCCAGACTGTGCATTTTTTTTAAAAGCTGCAGAATTACTCATGAATGAAAGAACTTTGAAGGTAAATTCTTTTCTATGTCCACAGCTCAATGATTGATGGATACAACTCCCAGGAAAATAGAAACGTGAAGGTTGGAAACTTCTCACAACTGTTGACAAGATGACTTGAAATAAGCATTTCAGAATATTGATATTAACATTACAACAAATATCTGTGGAGATTCTCATTCATCCAGGTCATGATTATCTTGAAGAGTCATTAAGACAAGGCAACTGGACTCTGTTGAA
>JAQMCX010000043.1:6752071-6768093 GCA_029814765.1 Acanthurus leucopareius | reverse complement strand
TCTTGGAAAGGAAACAATTAATCGCGTCAAAATCTTTATCGCGTTAAAATCTTTATAATTAATTGATCGAAATTAACACGTTAAAGTCCCGGCCCTAATAACAATATTATTTTAATTTTTATCATTTCTTTTTTTTCCCATTTAAAGCTATGCCACATTGGAGTATGACTCCTTTGAAGGAAAGACTCCTATGATTGAGTCAGATTTCCCCGAGTGGAACACACGCTTTGATCTGGGCAAGGTGAGTTAATCTTCCGTTTACAGACCAGCTCAAAAGAACACAAGAGAAAAACTTTTAACACATTAAGCAAACTCACAGAACTGGCTGTAACCCCTGCAATGGCGGTTTTAGGGCCTGCACTGTTACTTTTTGGCTATTAGACCACTTTTTGTCAATGTCAGAAGTTCAAGCTTACATTAGAAACAAAGCTGTTCAGATCAGGAACTTCAACAGTGTGGGGGCAAAGGTCCTGCTCAGGTTAGAGTTAGCTTACTTAAGCAACTAAATTTGAGCCAGCAGCTGCCTAATCTAAAGTCATTGGCTAAAACAAGTACTCCTACTTTGTCAACTGCAGGGGGAGGGGATCAAATCAGAGACTCCAATATCAAGAAAGTTTTCATATTAGCTGTTTTGGATCATACAATTTTATTCAACCAAATTCCGCTGAGGGAGAAGTCAATAGAGTTCTTCCCCTTATTTTGATTCTACCATAATAAAAGCCGCAAACAGTAGCAAGACAAGTGAGCAGTCATTATCTATTTATATATATATTTGTACAGTATATATTTTTTAATTTTATTTATATTCATTTATTTTTTATTTACCGGTATTTATTTTTTGATAAAGGTGCATACAGGCTCGAAGTTAGTTGTCAAGATCTGGGACGAGGACTGGCAATATGATGACCTTCTATTATCATGTTATTTATATTCGTAAAGTGGGTCATACAAATACACCTGTTCAAATGGTGAAAGCGGCATTGAGGTCAGGACCACTCTGACATGCGAGCCTTATCTGACTGGAGACAAATGTGACAGATACACATCTTCTCCACGGTGAGAAATGCTTCTGAGATCATTTATTCACAAAGGCTGCTTGCTTTGCTGTAAAATCCATTGAAATCGCATTCAATCATTCATGCTTGTAACCAAAAAAATGATGTCAATATGTTTTTAATGGGTTGCTGATACTTTTTGATTAACAACAGATTACAGGCTGCCAGAGGGCCACAGTTATGCAGGGGGGAATGAGAGACAAAGTAAACAAAACTTTGCCCACAGTGCAGCGGGCATTGTGTTATTAGTTGTATTAAAAGTAAGACTACACCATCATCTAAATGTGCTGCAGCCGAGCAGCTAATTAGCTACATAGCCTGTAAACTGATGTTAGCAGCTTCCTTGGTGAATGTTAAGTGGCTTGTTTAACAGACTAGGAGGCAGGACAAGATGTATATTTATGTTTGTTAGTTCAGAGGGAAACTTGAACAGGATAGTTAATGTGGTTTTGTGATGGCCACAGCCACACATGTTAACAGCCAGCAATGGTAATATTGTACCCATTCTCACCTCATTGTTTTAGTACAAATAACAGGTTAATTTCATTTGCAGTCAGCCACACCCCAAACAATTCATTTCCACATTAAGTACACATCACACTGTTTATTTGTTATGTAATCATTTATTTACTTTTGGCTTTTAAATGAAGTGCACACATTTTACACTGTAGGGTCAAAATCAATTGTTATATCAATCATTGTTTCTTTGTCTTTTGTTGAGTTATCGTGCTCGGGGGGGGGGTCCCTTTACTGGTGAGGTTAAAGGCGGGGCCAAGGGTGGAGGACTGTTATATCCTGTAGCCTGCCTATTAGGCCATACCATGTGCTGCCATGTAAGAGGAGGGATTTGGGTTTGGTTAGTTTTCCTTTGTATTAGTTGTTGTTGATGTCCATCTTATTTTCCCGTTGTGTGTTATTTGGTTTGGCCAAGCAAGTATATGCATTCCCTCCTGTTTCATTATATTAGGTCAGTTTGTTCAGTTAACACCTTGTTTTGTTGCTGTTATTTTGAGTATAGTTCTATTTTGTTGACCTCTTTTACAGGCCTAGCTATTAAGTTCTTGGTTTGTATTGTTTTTGTGGTTTTTGGGTGAATAAAAATCCTACTTTTTCAACAAACCTCCTGTTTTCCTCATTGCCTCACTGCTCAGCCCCTGACAGGTTTGTACCTCAGCATCTGTCTGGCTCAGTGTGAATTTGGCCTTCATCCATGTAAATGGACACGAGCATGATATTCACTTGAAATAATACAAAATTATGGGGGCTCCATCATTAAACCCAAAAACCATTTCTTCCTTTTGGTTTCTGATTTTTTTTCTCAGAGAGAGACACATTTTAGTGATTTGATATCAATTGGAAATGTATCAAGCCTGATATTGGATCTGTTGACTTACCAGTCAAACATACACGTATAGTAACAGAAAGGCTTTGGAGCTCATTTATTATCATACCATTAAAATGCAGTCAAAAATATGTGGTTGTTTTTTTGGTTATGAACAAATTGACAAAACTGCAGACTTACCACATTTTCAAACAACAAGAGACTAGATGTCTGCTTGTGATAAATGCTCATGGTACACCTGAGGATTGTGACCAACTTGTGCACAATATAGATTAACTAGATTGAATTGCAATTCTTAGCAACACTAAGTTTTTGTGTACTTAGCACACAAAAAACATGGTATCAATCAAAGAGAGGGAGCAGATGGCAGATGTTTGAAATTGTGTAACTTTCAAAAGGTAAGAGAAAATCAGTGTGACTTAAGCTGAAAAGAAAATCCCAACATGGTAAAAAAAAGGAAAAAAAAGACAAAATAGACCTTGAATAGATCCTTATTTTGGCTACACTTAATATGTGTTATCTCGTACTACAACAACTGAAGAGAGACTTCCTCTCCTCTGTCATATGTGTGTAAGGCTGATGATTGCTTCTGCTTGCAAACAATAAAGATCTACTGAGAATGTTAATATCGTGTCACCTGGTATATAAGTTTCAATTGTTATTTGCACTTAAGAGTTGATTTTCACTTTCCACTCATTATTAGAACAAAGCTAAAGCTTTAATAGTAAAATGTATTCAAGTAACGAGGAGGTAAACAAGAGAGCTGCCTATATATAAGGCAATATACAACCATTTAATAAAGACCAGCACAATATGCTTACATATACATGGAAGATTCAACTTAATATATACTCAGGTCAGTAGGCTGCAGACATATGTTCATGGGGGATTTCTCAGTGTTTGCTGCTTTCACAGTAAGAGTGGAGTAATGAACCACCACATGAACAATGATGTAATGTGATGTCCTTGTTATGGGTCCAGACAGTAAAGTAGAAAGTATTTGTTCAGTGGCATTCACTTACATGAACACAATAGAAATACACTGCAGGAATTATCAAAAAGAATCAGGAAAAAAGACAAAAGACAGTCGTCATATTCAGGGAGTTGACTCAAATTTGTAGTCAGCCTCAAGTGGCCATTTGTAGGCCTGCCTTTTTTGTCACTTGTCATTTTTTTAGCCCCCAAGGTTGCTGTTTGGTTTGAGTGACAAGAAAGAAGTTGTCATTTACCGCTTACCTGATCCCGACACACTGCACCATGTGCTAATTCATGTTTTTACTAGGGCTGTCAGTCGATTAAAATTTTTAATCGCGATTAATCGCATTAGTGTCCTGAGTTAATGCGCGATTAATCGCGATTAATTAATTAATTAAATTAATAGCTAATTTTTTACCCTACTCTATATGTAACTTAACAAGATATTTATTGCGTTTCTTATACCCTAGGAAAAATTGGAGAGGACAATAATAATTCCTTGGCCATCATGTGGTATTTAAGACTGGGCGTGCTCCGGTGGTAACTTAGTTCACATTTAAGAAAAAGTACAAATTGCTTTTGTTTTGACCAGAGAACCACTTTAACAACTTTAAAGCTAAACTCTACGTTTAAAAGTCCCTTTTCTGTATCCATTTCTGCTTTGTAACCGTTTGCAATGTTATTTTAGCGCCACTTCCTGAAACTACGGGAGCTGGCAAGGCACAGACCGTGCGTGCGTTAATCGCGCGTTAAAAAATTTTGTGCCGTTAAAAGAAGTTTGAGTTAACACGTTATCCTTAACTTCGACAGCCCTAGTTTTTACCCATTACTTTAGTTTTGGATGGATTCCCATTTACAATTGAGGAAAACATAATAGTTTATAGATGAATATTTTCAGCATTTTTAATTAAAGCTCCTTGTTAGACAGTTTTTACAGCACAAAACGTGTTCCTGTTAACAGTCAAACTATAGTACCTTTGGTAACCTCACTACACTGTACATTTAAGTGATTTGGACATACAGCATCCCAAAAACAAAGCAGGGGGAAATGCATATGTTATTCTTTTACTTGTTCAACTGCAGGAGATATTATGATCCTCAACTGCTCCTCTTGCACGCAGGCCATCTCAATGGCCACTGCAGTCTGTGAAAACTTAAATATTTGTTTCATTGTGGAAAAGTTCTGACTGTTTTCTTCTTGTACTAATTCACATAATTTTGTAAGAAAATATTAGAAATTACAATTTTTATTTAAAAAAAAGAACAAGTATGCTGAAGCTATGTCCATTCTTTCTGTTCTTCTGACTGACGAGAGTTTTTGAACCATGTGCACTTTAACATAAACGCAGTAATAAACAGAGGCTGCAGTGGATATTTTGGGGAAAAACAAAGTGTTAACGTAGCCGTCAAATAGGAAGATCGATTCTTCCAGACACTTGGATGACACCACACGAGCATTATGGAGGCATTACATATTTCTTCTGTCCGTGGCCACCTTAGACTTCCATTGTATCGGCATGGGATTCTAGTGGTGAGTAGAAATTGAGGGAAATTTCAATTTTGGGTGAACTATCCCTTTCGTTTGCCTTGGAGATTGTGTCTACAGCTTGTTTCTGCCGCCATCAAGTGGCCAAAAATAGTTATTGCAGGATTAATTGGAACAAATAGAAGACTCCCGCTTGAGCGCTCGTGCCGAAACAGCAACTAGTACAATGTCGCTTCAACTCTTCAATGGGAAACCAGGTTACTGTGTTCTTACGTTACCTTTAATGTCTTTATAGGCGCTTGTGCATCAGAGCTGACAGTGTGCCATCGTGTTTAGAGGTACCTCTGCCCCGATGTGGTGAAAAAGCAATTATTGAATCCAAAATAAATGATCTTATAATGTTAGACGCTAGCAGAGCTAGGAGTAAGAAACATAAGCAAGCCCTGGATTTTTTAACAGGCTACTTATTTCAAACACAACCTGTCTGACACACAGCGGGATATAAGTGTAAAAACGCTAATGAACTGGCCTTGTCCTCTCATGTCTCCATGCCTCCCGTGGATAAAGGTTTCCTGTGCTGCGTTTACGCGCGGCGTAAAAACCAACCCCTGCCGAGTCCACTCGATTCCTGCCTCTCATCTTTGGACACGCCGATTGATTCAAACGAGCGCACGGAACAGCCTGGAGGCGATGTGTGAACCTCTCCCCCCTCACAGCCTCCCTGTCCATCCCGCACCACAGGACACCCCCCTGTCTGACACACGTGTATCTAATTTAAGTGACCGTGCGGCGCTGCAACCGCGCTGACAGTGCGCCGGTTTCCGTCGGGAGGAAGTGATGGAGGAGGAAAGTTTCTGACGCCTCTCCGTCTTGTCGGGACTGTCTGCAGGAAAGCTAGTGATCGTTTTTCGCCTCTTGCGTTGTGTTTTGCTCGTCCTCGTCGTAACGCTAAATCACTGTAAATCTGAAAAAAAAATCTGTGTGGATTTGGGATTAAAGGGTCTCCGACACTGAAATGTCTCAGGATTGGAAATGCAGCTCCACGTCTGTCTGTTGCTTTTTATTATCACAACAGGTAAGAAACTGTCAGTCCCTGGACTCTTGATTATCATGACCTCTAATGACTGATAGTTTTTTGGTCGAAACTCTTGTTTAGTTATCTTGTTTTTTACGTTTAAGTCATTGTAGTGCTTCACTGTCTTTATTGTTAATCTGAAATAAGTTGATAGATGGTCAAGTTTCTGTGTACAGAGTTGAGTTTTGTGGTAATATTAATGCCTGTAGCTGTAATCCAGATCCTATAAGTTATCAGATGATTAAAATGAAAAGAGAAGAGATCTTTGATATTTTACCAAAAAAAAGTTTATTCTCATCATAGTTTCCATAAAGGCGTATTGATTGTTTGACCTCTCTGTGCCTTTCCTTCATAAAGATTAAAACGTATTCCTTTGTTTAAACTGCCCACAACTTGTGTCCACAAATGGTTGGTAAATAAAGTGGTTGCTTCACCATCTCACAGAGGTCAGACTTAAGCCAGAGAGATTCCCTCTTGTAGCAGCATCTTGTTTTCTCTCCTCAGATAAAACATTGGCCTTGTCTCAGCACCACTGCGGTGGAAATGTCAGCCTGGACCAAGAGCCTGCAGGTCACATCAATCTCACCCCACCTGGACTTTTGACTGACAGCAACAGACTCAAACCAGTGAGCAACCAGTCTGATGAAACCTCACCAGTTTCGGTTTGCACTTGGATGATAAGTGTTCCCAGGAATCGGACGGTACTCTTGAAGTTAGTAGAGTTGGACAATAGTTCGAGCACATCAGTGCGCTGTCTTTGGGATGAGGAGGATCAGATCTTGGAGAAAGGTGGGACGGCTCTGCTCTCAGGCTGCGATCGAAACAAAGCCACCCTCATTTGGACAGGAGCAGGAGATCCCTCAAATGTAATTCAGCTGTTCTATTACGGTGAGACACAATTACTCAATTATTCACTTTAGTTTATTGAGTCAGTATGGCCTACTTTTTTAAACTTGGACCGCCATCACGAGAGTTTGATCAAATTGTCCTTGTTGTTGTCGTCTCAATTAATCCATTAATAGTGGGGGGTTTTTTTTGTTTTGTTTGCTTTGCTTACAGTAGAAGAAGAATGTCGTGTTTACTTTGTCTGTATGGTGTTTGATTGTGGAAATGTACTGTGGAAATGTACTGTTCGAAATGTGTTTTGAGCTGGACGCTGGAAAGTTCTTATCACGCTCACTGTGGAGGTTCAGAGAGATGTTATGTTGTTGTAGTTTCCACTCTGTCTCTCCTCACCCTGTCCCTCTCTGTTTTTCTGTTTGTTCCTGGTCGTCCAGTCCAGGAAGATGAGAGGAATTCCTCGGAGGACCACACCAGCACACATTCAGACCAAGACCTTGTGCGTTGGTCTCAGACAGGAACCAGCTTCGCAAGCACGGCCCCTGTTGATCAAGAGGTGGCTGGAGGGACGGAAGGGGTCAGAGGTCGCCTCCACGAAGGTCTGGAGGAGTGGAGCTCTGGGCCTCAGTCTGAGTCTAGCCCCTCCTCTCAGGACCAGTTTCTGCTGCACCCCACCTCACCCATGCAGACACTGGCTGAGACTGGGAGAGCTGATAGGGAAACTCTCCCTCTTCCTGAGGAAAAACCGAACAATGGAGCGGATACATCTGGAGCTGTTCACCTCGCTGATGGTCCCACGTCTGCCAGCGAGAGAACACACCCCTATTTTCAGCGTGCATTCGCTACAAACACACAGTTTTACACATCACACTCAGCAAACACAGAAACAAACTCTGGCCACAAGCTCCCTCAAACCCAGATGGCACTAACCAATTTAACAGCCAGTAGCTCCAACACAAGGCTTGATACAGAAATAAACAAACAGACAGTTACTCAGACGTCTGTGTTATCTGAAACCACACAAGCTGACCCCACTGTGTCCAGCTCCAGCAGCCCAGATCTCACCTCTTCTGCCTTTGAGCTTTCTTCCTGGACAACCAGGGAGAACGGTACCATCTCAAGCCCAGGTGGTGGAGCTGCTAGTGGGGCACCTGAAGAGAAATTGCCGCATTCCTGGAGGAGCCTGCGAAGCACAGACAAACTTAACTCTGATCAAACGTCTGCCATCACCTCTGATCCTTTAAAATCACCGACTGAATCACAGCAGAATGATTCAAGCACCTCACCAGCTGAATCTGAATCCACTGCATCATCATCATCATCCTCACAGGACCCCAGCAGGACTCATTCATTCACCAGTCACTTCAAAGAGCCTGATGCTGCTGTTGGTACTGTGGAGGCTGCTTCTTCGTTTCACCCAAACTTCAGTCAGACTCACACATTTGTATCCGATGCATCAGATTTTACCAGTCAGACCGTTGCACTTAAGACCTCTGATGAGTTTGAAGACAGAGGGACGCTTCACACTTTCACTTCTTCCACAGAGAGTCAAACAAACCCTCCACAAAGCACAGAGAGCATCACACACTCCCCATCTCCCTTCACGTCCTCCCCATCCACACAGATGACCAAAGAGGAAACACACACAGCAACAGAAAGCACACACAGAAATGTTGTTAATACTTACATGACTACTGACACTTTAACCTCCTCACCTGAGACCACAAATGTTGATGACTGGACTTTCCCAGGTTCTTCTTCCTCACCAAAAGCAGAACCGACGCTGGGAGATGTAGTCCAGAACACAATGGCCAAAGGAACCACCGACACTGAAACTTATACGCTGCGCCCCACTTACACACTTTTACATGATAGCTCATCCACAAATTCAAGAACTCTGCTTCCTCTATTGTCATCCAGTGCAGCCACACACTCATCTTCACCTTCACACACACTCCAGACACACACTGCATTTCCAGGTGGTTCACAGTTCACCTACACATCATTGCCTTCACTCTCTACAACCACTGAATCAGCTACACACACACCTCTCTTTGACCACAAAGCCATACCAAAACCTTCTCAGACATCAACAATCAAATCTCCATATGCACACACTTCTCCTCGTACACAAAACCACCTGTCGCTGCCACCTACTGACGTCCCAGCCACGCATCAACAACCCCACTACTACGTCACTACAGCACATACTTCTCTGCTCCCACTCACAACTGCAAAATCCGATCACAGACGTGGAGATGGAGAGGAAGATGTGGATAAAGAGGACAAGTCCTGGCAGTGGCTTTCCAGCACAACAACCACACAAACTCCTACAACTGCACCTACAACCTGGACGACCCCACATCCCAGACAGAGGAACCCTACAGCACTTACACCTTCTGTTTACACCTCTGCACACACTTGGAGCTCCACAACTCATCAGACACCCAAGTTCTACATTGTGCCAGACCAGCCTGCAGCCATCAGAGGTATTTTACATTTTTTTTTAGTTATTTGTATTCGATTAAATTGTATATTAGAATACAAAGGCCTATTGAAATGGAATTATTTGCTTTTTTTGTCCAGTGGAGTCAATTGAGTTGCTGCTGCAGATTATTGTCGAAGAGTCCAGATCAGCTTTCACATCTGGCTTGGAGGAAGACACAGCTGCCTGGGTGAGGGATTATGCACACACACACAAACACACACCGTGTACACAAAACATTTTAAAACATGTTACTATTAAAAAACTTTTGAGTTTTCTGTAGCAGCTACTGTTAACTTCTCACCGCCTGTTTCTCTCAGGTGGAGCCGTACCTGCAGAGAGCCCCGGGGTTCAGCAGGCTGCTGGGAGTCTGGAGCAGGTGAGGTCTCACATACTGTTCATATGTACTGTAGATAAAATGCACTTAGTCCCAGTTTTTGCCTGTTGTATATTACCATTAAACTGAAGTCACGGGGCTAAACATTAAATATTCTGAAAAGTAAACACCAGACAATCTTTGAAAACCCAGAAGGTCATTTAACAGAACGTACTGCTGTTTTGAAGCTATCTTCAGTATCCTCCAAAAATCCTCTGTTTTTCCTGCATCGTTATTGTTACAATATTAAGAAAGCATGGTTCTGGGGATAGTCATTGCCATTGATCCAGACTGAAATATCTCAACAAATATTAGAAAGATTGCAATGAAATTTGATACAGCTTTCCATGATGCACGCTGGATGAGGATGAATGTTGATGACTGTGTTGACCCCTCAGTTTTCCTGTTGCTCCACCTGCAGAAAGGATGTTTACTACTTCTTACTATTACATTTTATTGATCGTCTACTCTCATCTAATCCCTGAGAAGTTGTCAACTGGTCGATTAATCCCAGGAAATTTTTTTCCCGACATAACAAATAATTGTCATCCTTCTCTGGATACATTAAATTCTGCTTCTTAAAGACATTTCTTATAAAATTACTGTTCAAATAAATCTCTGTCTGCTATGGTAAAATATTTCCATAGCTTGATTGTAGACCAGTATTGTGACATACATCCGTGTTTCCATTTTCCTCTTCCTCTTGCTGCATGTCTGCTGCTCTAATGACTCACTGCACAACATCAAAGTCACAGATGACAACTAATGGCTGGTCAACAACAAGTACCACAGCGCCCCCAGCTGCAGGTCTGCTGTAGATACATATCCACAGCTTTATTACTGCACTGTGTCACTACCACAGATGATTAGTGATCAACAATTCACAGTGTCAGCTGGTGCTTTTGATAGTCGAGTGTTACATAAGTTAGACTGCTCTATGAAACTCCTTCCAGCAGGTCAAAGTTTCCACATAAATGTAGTACAGACATTAATGTCAGCTCAGGATGCATTGTAATAGTGCAAATTAGCAAATGTTAACATGTTAAAAATGCACAACTGAGATGGTAAAAGACAGTGAACAAAGTATTATCATGACATAGCTTAACAATTTACCCGGTAAACATGAGCATGTTAGAACTGTGAGCATTTTAGCATCCTAATATTAACAGTGAGCTTACAGCACTGTTCCTCCTTTGTTTAAATACCAACAGAGCCAACAGCATGACAGTGAGGCTCCACTTGTAACACAAGGAAAATATTAATGAGTTTCTTTGGCTCATGTCCTGCAACTTGGAAGAAGGAAAAAAAGAGGTGCAACTTGGAAACATATATTAAAAAGCATCTGTCCTGCAGTGGACAGAATGTTTATTTTCTTTACAAACGGATAAGTTTTGGCAATAAGTCATGTTAAGCAACCTTCTAAGTTGTGGCAGGTTTTTTTCCCCCCTGGAAAATCAAATGCCTAGCTCTGTGACTCATATATACAGTGATGGCATGAGAGGCTCGGAGGTGAATGTACTGTTCTGCTGTTGTTCCAGTGGCCATGCTGTGCAGAGTCTGGTGGAGTTTAAAACCAGCGGGGCTCTGCTGTGGCTCAGCATGACTGGACCCACATCACTCCTGGAACAAACAGGACTGGCTCAGGCTGTTCGCGATGGGAGGAGCTTCAGATCGTCCAAGATCACCAACATCACACTGGGAGGTAAGCCTGGGTTGAGACGTCCACCTGTAGAAAGCTGACTAAAGATTCCAGGTATTTGAGGTGCCCTGGTTATCTTGGGGTCAAAGGTGCGTCCAGAGTTGGCCCTTTTTTTCACAGCATCCCTCCACCTTATTTCCTGTCATCTCTGCCACGTTAGTGTTCCCAGCCGCAGTAGCTGTATTTACCAGTGGGGGAATTCCATCCGTAACCTACTTACCTGATTATCCCACTTGCATGCAGACACATGTAAACCTCATAACATGGTTAGATTGACTCAGTTAAGCTCACAATCCAGTTATGAGAAATCTGATTAATACCCCCGGCTTATTTAGACATGAAACTTGTTACTCTTGCATGTAATCGCTTTGCTTCTTTATTTTGTGGTGTTTGCTGATTACACAAATTTACAGTTGCACAAATTGCTGTGGTTGAATTTGGATGTCGTCAAAGCATATTAATAATGGAAAGAGTAATATCTATCTGTTTACTGGTAGACAAATAAGGTCAGCAGGCTTTGCTGTTCTGTTGTAATACAGTGTAAACATAAGCATAGCTACCAAGTTACACTTAATGGACTTTCAAAGATCTATTTATTTATAATTTCATTTTTAAAAATCTTCATCTGCAAAATATTTCAGCTATTTGTTTAACATTAAGTGACATTTTAATGATAATATTCTATTTTTTAGTCAATAAACTGCCTTGTTAACAAATAATCTCAGTTACCCAACGGTCAAATATATACATGTCAACTCCACTCTACACAAAATGTGCTTCTGAGGTAAAAACTTATCAGTGTAACAAATGTGTTTTAATGGACAACTTAAAATAGTTTCCAGAAAATGTTTTACTTAGACCTGTTTGAGTACATTTGGCCAAAAAAAATGCAGTAGAACTTGTTTGTCTACATTGTTTTTCCTTTATAAAAAAAAACTTAAACAAAATCTTTTTGACCTGTTTTAGATTAAAATCTCTCATCCTGTATTATATCTCTTCTCCAGGTCTGCAGGGTGATGTGTGTGACTGGTTACTGCAGTGTCAAGCAGGCTACAAGTGTGTGTTTCAGCCTGACGCTTCAAACTACAGCTGTTCTTCTGTCTGCCACTTTGACTACTGCCACCACCATGGCATCTGCACGCACCACCCGGGCCAACTCCCAGTTTGCCGGTGAGAACGCACAGAGGCATGCATGCTTGTGTACTTATGTTGTATTTTTCCATTTATTTGAGATGGTTTGTGCACGTAAGCATCTCTTTGTTCGTGTATCAGCTGCCTGGTAGGAGAGGACTTCTGGTACATGGGTCAGAGGTGTGACGTGAGGATGACTCGAGCACGGCTTGTAGGCACATGCCTCGCTATCTTACTCATCCTGGTGACGGTGATTGGGGTTTTGGCCTTTGTGGCAGTGAGACGCTATCGAGCCATTCTGATCCAAGCCAAAGTAGATCAGACTCGAAGCAGGTGAGTCAAGCCAGTTACATTTATATGGCCTAATATGACAAATTGGCCTCAGGGGGCTTTAACCACACTGACTAACTGATGTGACACGTAATAAATTACTAATCACAACGCACAGTAAAGATTAATATACACAGTGCACAGTAACTGTAGATGCAGCGTTTCAAGCCAATGACCTAATACAAAAACATTTTATATCTAACAATTCTGCATGTGGCAATAATGGCAAGAGACTTGAAATTTATATTTAAGCTTTTCCTTTTGTTGGAAATTAAATTCACTGCCCTTTAAGAACCATAGATAGAAATTTGATGACTAAGGCGATCCAGTGAAAGGAAATGCGTCGACAATGAACAAAGTTTGAGACTGTGTTTGTATAACAGTATGAACAGTGAACAGTCCCATGGGCTTCTGGGTGGATTTTAAAATAACACAGGAAACACACTTGATAACACACATACACATCCGCACCCATATGGGGAACAAAAAAAAAAAAGAAGAAAGAATTTATTTAAATTTTCAAACGACTCACTTTAATGTGACAAATATGGCAACAACATGATGAGAACCTCTAGAAGATCATGTTTTGTGATATTGTGAAGGACAAACCAGACTCTGGGATGGGCGTTAACTGCTTACACAGGATTTTTAATTTCAGAAATGTCCACTAGGTGTCGTGGTCTTGCTACAGAATTACAAACTAAAACTGAAGGCTGTGCTGCAGACCCCTGGCAAACATTGAGTCCGGCTGAATTCAGAAGTCCAAAGTCTAAGCATGCATAGAGTCTCTTCAAACTTACGTCATACGTTACACTGTTACACACTCACTGTCATTACATCACATCTGTTAAGGTTCCATTAGAGCAATAAAACATGATAACAGACATTTAGACAAGGTTAAAGACCTCTCATACTTTTATGTTGATATGTCAATATTTCTATTAGCAATCCCAAGACATTTTTCTGAACCATTTTTAGAGATAAACCTCACTTTATCAGAAAAATATACACTATAAGAATGTAATGGCTAAAAAAATGTTTGTGGCTTACAGGAAAAGGCGTATTATTATTCACATAATTGGTATTTGTAGTAGTAGTAGTAGTAGTTCTTGTTTTCGTTGTTGTAGCAGTAGTATTTTGGTAATGTCTTGTTATATCCCTATAATTATGGACGTAGAGACATAATCCATAATCCTTGAAAAGCAGTCTGGAAAAATCTACACTCCCACTCACTGGAAGTCTGCAGAAAGTCTCCTTGAGGCCAAGTGTCAACATAATAAATTGTGGATGTGGTCAGCTGTAGACAGATGAATTGCTGTGCCGATAATGAGTTTCAGCCTCTTAAAGTTGAACCAGGCAATATTTTGTGTTAAAATGTTTTTTTGTCTGAACCTAAATCACAGAGTGGAACTGCAAGAGAGAGGACCTAATCTACCTTAAGTGAGACACTGTAGTTTCATCCTGTTGCTGGGATTAACTGCGACACAGACAGAGAAAGTTCAGACGGGATGTGATAAGTCTAACGTTAAGCCTTAAATCCAGAGTGCCTCCTTAACAGTTGAGAGTAAACGTTCTCCAGAGGTTTGACTCTTGGAGCTTTGCTATCTCTGGGCTCATTCACCAGAAGAGCATACTTTCCTGAAGTCAGTTTAATCCGGAAACATATATCTATAAATTTATATATAAGATGAATTTATATATATATATGAATTTGTTTGAGCTCAGGCTTAAATCACATGAAGCAGATGCAATAAATATTGTATCCTGTGAACGCTGAACCTCACATTGGGGTTTGTTGTGTGTGCAGCTATCGCAGGTTCAACCATTTTGATGAGCTGTCAGGACGGTTCTGGTTGCGTTCGTGGGCAGGATCAGCAGACTCGCTGGATAATCCTGCCTTTACACGCTCTGATGAGTTACTGCACCTGCGGGCGCTCGACCGTCCCTGCTGTTACCACGACGACACGCTGTCTTTGGCCTCCACCTGCCCCAGCCATGGAGCACGAATCAATACCATCTACCCCAACAGGTACAGAGAACCAAGTCCAAATATTACACTTAATGTTAAGTCACTGGCAGGATCAGGAAAAATGTCAGTCCTCAGTCCTTTTCCACAGAAAAACTGTCTTTAGCTATCAGGTGAAATTCACATATCAACATTAAAAACAAACTACAGAATGCATATGATATAAATGTGCCTATACCCTGCAGATATGAGCTCAATATATAAAGCAGTGGTGGATTAAAGTGATAACCTTTTTACAAGTAATGATAAAGATAAAAAAACAAGCTAGATAAATGCATACAGTTTGTTGCCTGGTGCTTTTATACAAAAAAAACAGGCTCATCCATCACTCAAGGCAGATAAGAATTAGCCTGCACACAGTAAACAGAAGAGGATTTCTATGTAAACAGATTGGATTTGAAGAGATCTGTCCTTCATAGTCCTCTACGTGCTGCACACATATCCAGAACCATGCTGCCCTGACTACAAGATAATACATAGTGACTGCTGTTTACAACAGCTCTCCTCTAATGCTACTGTTATTTCAAATGCAAGTACTTCCAATGTGAAGTGGAGGTCTGTCACGCGGCGTGACAGAACGTTTATGTAAAGTTCTGTTTTTTACCAAGTGGCAAATGTAAATCAAATTTTACTTCTCCTTTTTTTCACTTTTGTGTCTCTTCTAACTCCTGAGGGAAATACTTTTCTTTACCTGCTCATGCTCAACTGTGTTAACTAACTCATTGCTAACTATCTATTGTTTAGAGCTGAACAGGCTGTAAAAACAAAAAGCTATCTCATTAATATCAATTATCTGTTAAATGTAATATATTTAGAATAAATGTCAAAAACACAAAAGATCAAAACTAAGTGAATAAATCATTAAAACACAATAACAATAATTAAAACTTCATTCACAGCCTTTTCCCTAATCTTTAAATCCTAAGCTTTTAGTCCTCTTAGATTCTCTTGTATGCAGTTTAAATGTATGTAATTAAATGCTTGTAAATAATCACTGGGCTCTTTGTGTGCCCTGTAGCTCTCAGTATGGGTGGAGGGGCAGTGAGATGAGCATGGGTGATGGTGTTTTGGACTCGGGTAAGGCCAGTGACCTCTCTGTCTGTAGCTGGCCTGTAGAACCCATTCATTGGACTCCCTTTCCACTTCTGCAGCAACTGGCTTCCCACAGGGCACCGATAGTGAGTGTTTGACTCTGTGTGTGT
>JAQMCX010000043.1:6670119-6751035 GCA_029814765.1 Acanthurus leucopareius | reverse complement strand
CCCCCCCCCCCCCCCCCCCGCCCCCCCGCCCCCGCCCCGCCCCCCCCTGGCGCCCCGCCCCCCCCCCCCCCCCCCCCCCCCCCCCCCCACGAACACCCAGTTTCATTACGTAATTATGGTTTGTTCCCCTGTAAAAGCAGGTGAGGGTGTCAAGGCCGCGGTCTTACTGTGAAGGCATGGAGCTGGTGGACCTTGGGAAGAGCTGGACTGCTTGATACCCGTAAAGAAGATCAAATCTGTCCTGACACTGATATCTACAGCTCATTTTTGCATTTTAGGCCTTAAATGTTCTGATTTTTTTCAAAAATGCAAAGCAATAAGTATAAATGTATATAAGTGTATATAATTGTATATTTTTTTGTCAAGTTGTCGCTACATTGCCAGTTTGAAGCTTCCAACTTTTTGTCATATGCTCTTTATGAAAGATGTAGGATACACTGTAAATAAAACAAAGACGCTGTGGGAAACAACAAGTTCTGAGTCTCTCCAAAGGTGACGAAAAACTACCATCTAGCATCCCTAAAGCTCACTTCATTACACATTCTGTTGTGTTTGTTTGTTTGATTTGTACAAAAACTGAAGTGCAAAGTGCTGTGGTTTAATAGGGAGTTACATGCCAGACAATTTCTTGTCTGGGCACAGTCACACACAACACGAAGAAATTAAAAGATTAATTACACCTTATCCTTCCAAAACAACTACTGGCAGTTTGTAACTGGCAAAACTAGATGCAGCAGCTTGACAAAGTAGGCAGCTGCCCCGACGTGCAGGGAACTCAAAAGCAGGTTACTGTTTGTACGTAATTTGACTTTCAAATTTGTGAAAGATTTTTCACACTACACTGTCAAGTAAGGTCTGTCCCCTATTATTGTGGCTCTGTCTGAAAATCTAGTTTTGGGACTTTATTAAGGACCAAAAAACAAGCTTTTTGCCTCTGCACTGTCAGATCAGGCCATGGTTCAAGTTCTGACGTACGCTGTGACTGAGTTTTTCTACATGTTTATTCTTTGGTAATAGTTAACAGAGCGCTTATTACCTGAGAGGCTTACAAGGTTAAAGCCAGTCAGAGGTTTATTTGAATAATAACCACAAGGAGATGCATAAACAAGTAGATATTTTAGCTCTATTTTGTGACACACCGGAGGCCACAGCAGGTGTCTGATAATAAGTGTGATTTCTTTCTTTTTTGTCTTTGCTAGTTTAAAGTTGACTGAGTTTTTTGGGGTTTTTTTTTTGGATGAAGTGATGGATTTTTGTCAAGAAATTAGTATCTCCTAATATTACATTTCAAAGAGCATTTCACATGTCTTTTTTTCTCTTTTGCTCACTGAAGCACACAGACCACACCTCCTTTCAATGCTTTGTATGGAATGTGATACCACAGCCTGCATGACTGGGAAGGACTGGTAGTGAGTGAAACAAGCAAATACGTACGCTGACCTTATATTGCACTGCTATAATTGTCCCCATCCTGGGAAAAGGAATAAGGGAGTGATTGAGTCTGGGAGAGAGGAAATGCAGCAAATAAAGGAAGTGAGTGAATGTGTGTTTAAGAGAGAGAGCACGAGAGATATGGAGAGGGATGAGTGAAAAGTGGAGAGAAGCTACCTGCTAGCTTCTTCCATATACGGTCTTAGTCAGAGCTGAGAGCAAAGCCTGTGAATTTCTCTGACTGAGCGTATGAGCAATTCAGGGAGTGCTCATATGTGTTTGTGTGTGTTGTAATTCATGCATGAGTCATACATGCAACCGGTTTCAAAACGGCTTGAATAAAAAGAATGAGTTGTTCAGAGGAAACAGTGAGAAATTACTAGCAAGAAGGAAGAGGCTGGTGAGTACAAAGTTTGAAAGAACACTGCGGTTATTTCCCTTTCTCAACGTAAATCTGTGGTTTCTGATGCAAGATACAGAAGGTTTCAGGGGTGAAAAGTGGTAAAGCTAAAGCAACACACACTCACAAACAGCCTTAAAAAAAGAGATTCATTCATTTCCTCGGACTGGTCACATGACCTGAGCAGTGCATTCTTCCCCCCCATGTGACTTGCTCCAATATCTCCTTATATGGACGTCATCCAAAGGAACTCTTAAAGGGATGGTTGTCCTGCCCTGGGTCTTTACTTTGTGTATGTGTGTGTGGGTGAGTCAGTGTGTGTGTGTGTGTGTGGGTGTGGGTGTGGGTGTGTGTTTTTGTAGTGTAGTACTTATGTGGAGCAATAAAATACCATATGAAAAAGCCAGTTCTCTGATCAGCTCATTCACTCACCTGTTTAATGTCCTTAGGTGACATAGCTCAGGGGCGTTTTTGTGTGTTTACAGGTCTGTGTGGTCACTTCCTGCGTGCATCTGCAGAAGTGAACCACTGTGAAACCTACTTCCTGTCTCTTTTGGTAAGCCGGCTCCCATATATCCTTATTAGGAACACATAGAGTCAGTGAGAATTCCTAGTGCAAGTTTATGAGTCTTTGTCCGGTGCCCTTATTGAGTTAAAACAGCACCCTGACCCACCCACTTAGTCTCTGGTCAACTTAAAGGACTAGCTTTGCATGAAAGGTGTTTCATAAAATAACTAGGGCATCTAAACAAGTATTTCAGGCGCCACATGTATAAGGAGTGTCTTTCTTTGACATATTAAGATGAGTGGATGAACAGGTGCTTACATGCATATGAAAACATTCCTTAATAGGTTTCGCAGTTGCATTTTGACATCAATTACATGTTCCGGAAATTGCACACGTCTGTTGCATCTCAATGAGGCAACTAAGGTTAATCGGCCCCCTCCTCTTTCTTCAACATTACCAGGCAAGTGATGAAAGATAAGAGATTTACAGCTTCCTGAGTGTTTGCTGTAAACACATCTCATCTTAACCACATGTATCACTGACACTCTTGCTGGGTGTGTGTGCGTGTGTGTGTGTGTGTGTGTGTGTGTGTGTGTGTGTGTGTGTGAGAGAGACTCTGGTATGCCTGGGCAGACGTGTCAGTCAGGGTGTTAACAGTGCTGTCGGTGACCCTGACATTGCAACCACCCCACGTCCTGGCACTACTAACCACGAGTGTCTGCCATGAGCAAGAGAATTAACAGTCTTCAGTGCAATACAGTCCTGCTGCATTCCCTTCTGTCCTTCACTTAAAGATTATTGACCTGTCTGTCTGTGTCCTGCACTAAAATATTCCCCCAATACACAAAGACTGAGCAGAAGGCAATATCATAAATGAGTACAGTCCTTAAATGTAATGAGAGTTCATATGGACGGGATATGTACGCCGCCTTCCTAAAGCAGATGATGTCAGGGATTGAGCTGTGATTTTATAGACTGGGTTACATCAAAATGTGAATAGAATACAAAACACATAAAAGTTTCTCCTGTTTCATATTCACATAGTGTGCTGTATGTTTTGCAGCAGGTGTTCTGTGATTTTTCTGGCCAATTGTATCGCACCACGTGTGGCACAATCCCCTCGCTATCTCAATAGTGATGAATAATCGTTATGCATGCGTTTTTATTGAACAGTGAATGATCCCAGATTGATAATATTGACAGGTATACTGCTTAGTTTTCATGTTACTTGTCCCCCTCTGCCTTGAGTTAAGTCAGAGCAAGTTATCTGCATGCGCCACACCCAGTGGATGCGGCAGGACCAATCAGAGGACGCCGTGCGGAAAGTTCTCCTTTTATGGAGAGGGGCTGCAGCACGAGCTCCGATAAAGTCCTGCAATTTATTGGCATCCATTGCAGTGAAGCCCAGACACTAAAACCTACCGGAGTGTAGCGCTCAGTCACAGTCCTCTTCAGCCGAGAACCCTCCCTCAAACAGGTAAGACAACTGCACGATGAAGATGAAAGTTGTTCTCGTATTTTAAATGCTTCGTTTTAAATTGTGAGTGCGCAGTATTTAGCCTGTGAATTAACATTGCCTACTACTAACGTGACTGCCATTCAAGTTGTAATAAGTTTTAAGGTTGCAAGTGCAATTCAGACATATATGTTGCTCAGACACGTAATTCATTCATTAATATATAGATTTTTTTAAAATTTGGCACCAGACTGTTACAGTATTTGTGATATTACCAGTAACGCTTAAGGGTTAAGTGTATATGTGTTGGCATGTCGTCGGTTTTATTCTAACAGACAGTGTGAAATAAGCCGACAGCCTATGTTGTCATCACTTCATCAGTTCAACAAATCAAGTCGTTAAATAGCTTGACCTTCTCGCTTACATGTAAGCATCTTCTTTGGCACGGTGTCCGGGTCTGCAGTCTCCGGTTTCACACACACCGGACAGATGATGGCAGATTAGACGGATTCAGTTTAAAAGACTTAACGTGAACTAAAATTGCAGCAGAAGGCAGCAGAAACATTGCAAGATATGAAGTCCTTTTTTTTTGATAATCAAATTAACGTTGCATTTTGGTCATTTTTTTTTTTACACACTGGCTTTTTTTCCCCCACTTCATGTAATTATATGAGTCACGACATAACGGTACACCTGATGACTGAGATGGGGAAGGGGATGGAAGTTCATTCACTTCACCTGTTAAAGAAAAAAAAGGCTGCTTTAAAGTGTAGGATAGCGATGTATGTATGGATGGATGGTTGATGCAGTTATGATGATCCCGTTAAAGGGAGTGGCCGCGGTGGGTGTCATTGAGGTTTAACGACACACTGGGCGGCTTGACGGGCCGGGCTGCCGCCGTCTCTAAGCTGCTCTCACTTTTGCCTTATATGGCCATGGCCAGGCCGAGGGAGAAACTGCCTTTGTTTCCCAGCTATGGCACAGGATTGAAACCTGTGCCACTGCGACATCCAGCGTCCGGTCTCTGTAACGACAAGGATTTTTAACCCAGTTGATGTCTGGCATATGTGACACATCCCCGTTTTAAACATTAAACCCCCTTTTCACCCACTTCTCTATCCAGAAAAAAAAATGGAAGACGAAATTGCCGCCCTCGTTGTTGACAACGGATCCGGTATGTGCAAAGCTGGCTTTGCAGGAGATGATGCTCCACGTGCTGTTTTCCCTTCTATTGTAGGACGTCCCAGGCATCAGGTACAGATTTCCTTGAATATTATATGAATCCTCATCTATTGTTAACAGATATTCTACAAGCCATTTAATTTTTTTTTGTCAATTTAATTAAACTTGTCTCTCTTTGCTTCCCAGGGTGTGATGGTTGGTATGGGCCAGAAAGACAGCTATGTTGGAGACGAGGCACAGAGCAAAAGGGGTATCCTGACCCTGAAGTACCCCATCGAGCATGGTATCGTCACCAACTGGGATGACATGGAGAAGATCTGGCATCATACCTTCTACAATGAGCTTAGGGTCGCCCCTGAGGAGCATCCAGTCCTGCTTACTGAGGCCCCCCTGAACCCCAAGGCCAACAGGGAAAAGATGACTCAGGTAAAAATGACTGATACTCTGAGATTTTCTCTCAATGAGTAAACCCACTCAGCTCACCTGCAGGGCCCTCCAATGGAAACATGTGTTGCTGCTCAGACATTTCCTCTTTTGCTCAATCTATCCATTTCCTCCTGCTCCTTCAATCTCCAGGGTTCCTCTGTCCTAGGCTGATCTTTTTCATCTCTGCGGATGATGCTTCAGGTTTCTATCTCTGCACTATGATGCATCAGGAATGACTTAAATGCAGCATGGTCACTGCTGTTTTCAAACTAGATTTGCTAAAGTAGATGACAAGCTTTTAACTACACTTGTAACTGCATGATGCAACAGATGAGGGTGTCACACCCATATTTTACAGTCCTCATTACCAAACTAAAAGTTCCGGTTTTCATAATGACTGGTTTTAGTATGGTGTATATACTCAAACAAAAAAAGGCCAGTGTGCTGTGCTTTTTTCCTTATTTGACTTCACTAACCCACAGTGATGCATTTCAGGTTACTCTGACTCACTGATTAAATGACTCATCTCTCCTCTCTCTTCCAGATCATGTTTGAGACCTTCAACACCCCAGCCATGTACGTGGCCATCCAGGCTGTGCTGTCCCTGTATGCCTCTGGCCGTACCACTGGTATTGTCATGGACTCTGGTGATGGTGTGACCCACACTGTGCCCATCTACGAGGGCTACGCCCTGCCCCACGCCATCCTCAGGTTGGACCTGGCTGGCAGGGACCTCACTGACTACCTCATGAAGATCCTGACTGAGAGGGGTTACAGCTTCACCACCACAGGTCAGTACACAAACACACACACCGAAACAAGCTAATACTTAAAGCAGGGAAAATTATAAAAACTTGTTTGAAAATTTGAAAAAAATTAAAATGACTGAAAATGTGTATTCTTGTCGTACAGCTGAGCGTGAAATCGTGCGTGACATTAAGGAGAAGCTGTGTTACGTTGCACTGGACTTTGAGCAGGAAATGGGCACCGCTGCCTCCTCCTCATCCCTGGAGAAGAGCTACGAGCTGCCCGATGGACAGGTCATCACTATTGGAAATGAGAGGTTCCGTTGCCCCGAGTCCCTCTTCCAGCCCTCTTTCCTTGGTAAGTTTCTGTCTTTTTTCTTTTCAAGGCATGACTACTGGCTGAAATGTACTAATGAACTAAGTTGGAATTTGATAATTGATATATAGAGTGAGTTTAAATTGTTGGAAAGCATAGGGATGTGGCAGCAAATATGAGACTTGAGAGTTAAGTATATGGATTACAAACAGTAATTTACATCTTACTTCACATCTCTTTATAACAGGTATGGAGTCTTGCGGTATCCATGAAACCACCTTCAACAGCATCATGAAGTGTGATGTGGACATCCGTAAGGACCTGTACGCCAACACTGTGCTGTCTGGAGGTACCACCATGTACCCTGGCATCGCTGACCGTATGCAGAAGGAAATCACTGCTCTGGCACCCACCACCATGAAGATCAAGGTAAAACTCATCACTATTCAGAATCAGATTCCCCCTTGAGGCAGTGATGCAGTAAATGTTCCAGAAAGCTCTTTACTTTTACTGCCACACAGTGGACAAACATGATAAGTGCAGTATCCAACCTGTATTGTTTGTCCTTGGCTTCTAATACATTTAAATGTAGGCTTGAAATACTTGATGGAAGTAGCTGCATTTTCCAACAGACATGGATTATCTTTAGTACTGAAACACCCTTTTTTTTTCTTGCTCCTTGCAGATCATTGCTCCCCCAGAGAGGAAATACTCTGTATGGATCGGAGGCTCCATCCTGGCTTCCCTGTCCACCTTCCAGCAGATGTGGATCAGCAAGCAGGAGTATGATGAGTCTGGCCCCAGCATTGTCCACAGGAAGTGCTTCTAAACAGACTGTCAGGCCCCTCCCCCAAAACACACACTGCTACAAACCCAAACGACCGGCTCTGCATACTTGCCACCACCAACACAATGGTGTATGCTGAGCCCACAACACCTCTTCCCATTTTCCCTCATCACTATGGCTATGGCACCATGCCCCCTGATGGGGAGAAACTCTGCAGGAAGTACAGAGCGCGTCCCAGGCGGTGTGAATGTGTGAGGAACATGATGTCCATTGTCGTGTTTGTGTAGGTCATTCCAGATGTGTTTGTTCACCACCTTATTTGCCTCTATGAAGGTTTATTCTCTGGTGGGCTCACTGCCCAACAGACCTGTAGTATTGCTTAATATGTAAATTATGTAATCTGAAACTTGTTTTGTTTTTGTACTTTCAGCCTTAAACGATACTTGGTCTAGTTTGTTTTTGTCATTATGCAAAAGACAAAGCTTCTACCTTGTATGAGGGTGTAAGAAGGTTTGTGCATGAGGCCTCAAGCCTCCGGTGTACACAACAACCCAATAAAGCGCACATGTCTGAATCCAGTTTGTCTACTTGGTCTGTGTTTATCTTAGTGCAAAAATATTGAAAGAAACACTGCAAATCCTACAATGCTTGAAATAAATCAACACACATAACCCTGATGTTAATAAAAGCAAGTTTATCAGCAGAACTGTCTGTACCAAAATAACTACTGAACTTGAAGGCAGTTGTTTCTAAGTCACACAGCATATTGTATGAGTGGGTATAAGATATCCCTCATTTATCATCCAGGGCTCAAACTAAAACTTTCACACTGAAGACAAGTCATGACCCTTTGACAATGCCTGCCAAATGAGAAACCTTAGATTACATTACACAATGACTTTTGCAACATACAGGGTTTCATGTAAAGGCAGATTTTGAACTCCCAAAAACTGGTAGCCAAGAAAAAAAATGTAATAATTTGTGAACTACATCCAGACAGCATAGTAAGGCCTATTTATTTTGATAAAGCTTGACCCTCCATAACTGATGTTTCAAGAAGCTCTGATCACATTAACTGCAATGCTTTAGATGGGGATGGGGAATACATTTTTTGAGATACAATGCAGAATTAAAACCCAGTGATCAGTTGTGAAACTTAAAAGTTTTCAAGTTTAGAGTGTTTCCCTCGCAACACCAGCAAGACTGGTGCCAGCTGAGTAAGTTCTGCATAGGACTGAATGTGCAGAGATTGGTTCATATTGATGCAGGTGAGGGCAGACTATATACTATGTAGTATGTAGTATATTTATACACTATATACTATTTACTGTATACTTTATATCCCTAAGATCAAATGAAATGAAAGCAAAATCAATGCCACAAATGCCAGTGTGTCTCTTCAGCTAATAGTTGTGCAGAATAGGCCTATTGAAGATCGATGAAAATCATGCAGAATATTGGCACAGAATTGTTTGAGATGTTCTTTAAATAAAGGAACTTTAAACTTTTTACAGCTACGTGTCAAGCTTATAAGCTGGGGGTGAGTTTTGTGCTCTAAAGATAAGACCTACATTTTGGGTGGAGCATGGCCTTATTACACTTTTAAATCTGCTGCTACCATCTGGACATCAGATATACTAATTAGTATCAATAACTTTTTATCACAGACCAATAAAATGCCAGATATTTTGTAATGTTTTTAGAATAATAGATTTCACTAACTTGTACTGATTTTAAATTGAGTTGACAGATTTTTTTTTTTTTACCAGTGTTGCAACTTAAACACAAAAGGAGGCAAAATTAACTTAGTTTTGACAAGCTACAATATGCCACTAAAACACTAATGCATGCACCCATGCAACAATATTAAATTAATTGCTCAAGAGTACTTTCTTTTATAATGCTCTTCATACGTTTTGCTGCTTATACTTTTGTATTTTTATTAACTAAGTAATTAAGATTCCAAATGCAAGACTTTTACTTGTAAAGGAGTAGGCTAATTTTACTCTGATATATATCTATTTTTACAAAGTACTATTTGTAATTATTAAGTAATTTTTACTTTTATTATTATTTAGAAATTTTAAGTATCTCCCTATTAACATTTTTTCTACTGTCTGCATCTCCATGATTTGACTCTGTAATCGCCTGTTAAGGGAAAGAAACTAGCGGAAATACGTCCGTCAATAAAAGACTTCCGTGAAAGTGCAGCAGCCAAGGTAATCCGCCCTGTCAACTGTTGGGCATATTTTTTCCCAGGATGGCGAAGTCATGACCCGCCCTACTCTGCGTCTGATTGGCTATTCAGTATATTCTTACCCGAATTCTAACCAATACCAGTCCTCAAACCGAACCCAACCAGCTAAGGCAGCGACTACCAACCAATCGGCGGCACAGTAGCGCGGATAGTGACTTCGCTATCCTGGGAAACAGACATTCACCAACGGTGGGATGTTAAACCAGCTGTGTCTTGCCAAATGTAACACAGGTTCACCGAGACCGGCTGGATGAACTACCAAAATCCAGTCATCATGAGTGGGACAGTGACAGGGATTTCAGAGGACATGGATCGACACATTGTCCAGGTGAATTAACCCGACGAATCTCGACAACATGCCAGGAGTAATTAACGGTGACTTGAAGCCGAGCAGACAACCGAACTACTTAGCTAGCTAATGTTAACGCTAAGTAACATTTGACCAAGCTTCACCAACATTTCAGTTAGCGTCGACGTTTTACACCAAGTTTGTTTTAATACACAGAGAGACGTTTTGGTACACGGACGTGGTTTCGTGTCTCGTATTTAAACCCTTTTTTTTGAAAAAATTAACTTGCTTCCGAGCACAAAACCTTATATGTCACATAAATCAGTGGATAGACAGATAGTTAAATGCTAGCTGGCAGTAAAATGTACATGTTTTCACACTTTTGTGTGTTGCTTTGTTGCAGAGGGGGTTAACAGGATGGATAAACCATTCATCGCAGTTTATTTCATTTTACATCATTATTACCACGTAATAGCCATATTTCAAAATATCTCCTATGCCATCTTACTAGTTGAAAAGAAGTGCATGAAAAAATAACCAGAAGGGAATTTTTAATTTTGACATATTAAGCAAATTGAATAGTCAACCCGTATGACTGATACAAAAAGGCACTAAAATTTAAGTAAATCCTTAAAACATTCCTGCTCATTAATCAGTTGAATTACCTTTGATGGCCCATTACAACCAGACACATTAAAAAGACCACAACGCATGCATGGGCTATTTATGATTATTATTGGTCTTGAGAGATTATTGTGGCCACTTGGGTTACTGTTGCATGTATCATTCAGACATAATGATGTCTCTCTAAAACTGCTTTTTTTGTCCACATATGACCCTTATTAAAAATACCCAAGAAATGCTACCAGACACTAAGAGTTGTGGCATCTTGACCATCTTTGTTTTTCCCTCCGAAGGTTATATAAACACAGGTTTTAAAATTAAGTAAGCCTTACACTGTCTGCTGTCTCTCTCAGGCCTTTTGTGATGATGGCACAGTGTCTTCTACGTCGGTGGGAATGTCAGATTTGTCCGATGAGATCTTGCTGTGTATCCTCCGCCATGTTCCAGTGCGTGACCTGGTGCTGAATGTGGCAAACGTCTGCCATAAGTTACACACGCTGTGCCATGATAAGACATTACTCTCAAATGTCAACCTGTCTGAGGACTATCAGGTAAATCTCCTGAAAAATCTTTTATCATTATTTCAACTGATTAGGCATGTTTCAAGATAGTTGTAGTGAAGATTTGTATTTCTCTATCTATTTTCTGTTAAACTTTATGTTCATGTATGCTGTAAAACTTTTGTATGTAATGTATTTAAACGTATCTTTAAGGATTTAATAAAGTGTATTATTTATTTTCCTCCAGGTTGACGATTCTATGTTTCGGTACTTATCGAAGAAGCTAGTCAGTCATGTGCAGTTTTTCAGCCTGAACGGTTGCTACTGGCTGCACAGCTCCACAGTGGAACATCTTGCTCGCTGCAAAGGAGTGACCCACCTTGATGTCACGGGCTGTCGCCTGTCTCCCCGCCGTCTCTCCCGTCTCCTCTCCTCCCTCTCCCAGCTCACATCATTTGCTTTCGACGTGACGACAGGCTTTAACTTCGCTATGCTCAGTTCAGAGGCAGTGAATTCACTAAGCCGTCTGTCGGAGCTCAGACAAACACTGATGACACCGAGTTATGGGGTAGTGCCATATTGCACACAACTTCGCAAGTAAGAATCCGTCAGATTAATGTGACTTCAAATGAGACATTTGTCCAGAATATTGAGCACACTAGCCATTGAAGCAGAACTATGAAAGATCCATCAGCAAGAGTCTACATCCATGCCAGTGGCTTGGATAGGCTGTATTGAGACACAATGATGTTGGGAAATGCTCAAACAACTAAGTTTTACATTTTAGCTTGTTAATATTTGCTAATTAGCACTAAGCACAAACTCCAGATGAGGCTGATGGTAATTTCATTGTTTTTTTTCTGTGTTTATGTATTTCTTTGTAGGCTGATGCTGCAGTTTGACATCCCAGATGTGACCAGAGGGGGTGTCGGCGTTTGCTGTCAGTTAATGGTTGGTCAGAGCAGTGTGCCACATTACCAGCAGCTGGAGGAGTTCACTGCCAGGTTGGCTCCAGGAGAGGTGAGTCTGTTAGTGTGCATGTACATGTCGGATGTTCCCCTATAACTGCAGTGTAAACCACTGTGCAGGTTGTAATTATTTTATCTGTGTGTTCATGTCTTCAGGTGAACCAGACTCTGCTCCTGCTCTACCTGGCTGTATTCAGTGTTCATATTCCGGAGCGTCTCAAAGTTTTCCTAGTGTCGATCCCTGGTCCAAACCCCGTTCACTGGCCTGCTGCTCCGTCACTCGCAAAGAGTTTGGGTCAACGAGGAGACCTGGAGGCCCTGCAGCTCCCTCGGTCCTGGCTGGACTCCTTGTCCCTGAAGCGAGCCCTGGAGGGAAACAGCCCGAAGCACCTCAGCTTCAGCCGCTGCCCGGCGCTGTGGCCACAGGTGTTCCAGTCGTTGCTGGAGGGAGGAGTAAAAGATTCCACACAGCTGGTCAGCCTGAACCTCAGTGGGATCAACCAGGTCCATTTTGCTGAGAGTAGGAGTGTGGAAGATCATCTGGTTCCTGAGACAATGAGCCGATTAGCAGTTGGCTGTTCCAACATTAAACACCTGAACCTGATGCACACGCACTATCATCATGAAGGCTCACCTGGGGAAGGTGGAGAAACACACCTATGTGCCAGCTTGGCCAAATTCAGACACCTGCACTCTCTCACTCTGCCTGCCTGTGCTTTGTCAGACGGCATAAACACACAGCAGATATCCACTAACAAGACTTCACCCTCTGCATTGTTCTTGGGGTTAAAGAAGAATCCACGCGTGGGCCTTCAGAATTTCAAGCCTGATTCAGAGTCTTCTCTGTCGGGGGACAGCACCTTAGGGCTGAATCAGCTCTTAGCTGGCTGCCCTCTTTTAGAGACCTTGGAGCTCATTGGTCCAGGTTTTGTCTCTGTGCTGCCTCGGCTTGAGCCATGTATTCGTGCCAGTGTGGAGCCTCGTGGTATGTGTGCGTGGGCGCGAGGAGTTGGTGACGCACACATAGCGGCACTCGAGGCTTTGCCACGGTTACGGCGCCTGACTCTGGCAGGATTGCCTGGGGTCCTTAGGGGGACAGGGCTGGTGCAGCTAGCCAGGCAGTGCAAAGACCTACAGGTATTATCCCTTGCCAACATTGGATTATTAAAGACCATGAACTACACCTCTGCCTTGCTGGAAACACTTAAACAGTGCACACAGCTAAAGGAACTCAGGTTAGGAGATGCCTTTTTCATTTACTGTCTTAATTAACACTACCCCCCTCTTAGTTAACAGATTTTCTTCTTTTAATTAAAAGCTTTTACAGTATTTTTTCTAATGATTATGTTAAGCCCAAAATGGACAAACCATACTTTTAGAATAACCTTGTAGTTTGACATTGTGTTTTTGTTGTTTTTTTCATGAAGGCATCACCTGCCTTATACCTGTTATCAAATAAGGGGTCACGCGGTAATTTTAATTAGATTGAAATGGAACAAGCCCATATCATTGCTCAGCTTCCTGTTTTCGTGTATTGACAATGTGTCCTTATGTTTAGGTTAGAGCAGCCCTACCTGAATGCCAACGCGTCATTCTTTGAGGCTCTGTCATGTTGCTCCCGACTGCAGCGTCTCTGCCTTATCTCACGCTGTGGTACCTTTGATCCATCGGCCACAGAAAGCTTCATGGAGCAATGCTGTCATGTCAACATGTGCCACATATTCATGGGAGGCACCTTGGTGGCTTGTCACACACTAGAGAAAGCTTTGCTGAAGAGGTCAGTGCTTGCATCCATGTGAGAACATACTGTGCATCAAGACATAAATGGCAAGAGAAATCTCAACGTCACCTTTTCTTGTGTTTTCTCTCTGTCAGATTTTCAGCCGGGCGTGCGGCCCTGAGTGTGGTCATCTATCCATTACAGCATGAAGACCTGTCTTCAGTCATCAGAGGCATCCCACTAACACTGCTGGACGGGATCACTCTGTTCCAGAGCCACGTGGCCCAACCACCACATTTATCACCATTCTGACATCATCGGACAGCTTAGTGTGATTGGTGCTCAACAGCTGAGGTGCTCAGACTTTTTTTTTTCCTGCAGGAAATAAAATTCACGAATGGAAAACCTAGTTTCATCCGCACAGTGATTTCTGGTTGTGTGATTTGTTACATGAACAACAGTTTCAGGATGCTTTGCAACACATCAGACATCATGTTTTATATTTATATGACAGACTAATGATGATGCTCAAAGGGAAACTTGCTTTCTGAAGCTGGTAGATAGTCTTTGTTTACCGGTCCAGGACATTTCACTTTTAACGCCACTGGGCTCTCAAGGTGGCTTCTGAGTCCAAAACCATTTCTGTTACGATATCAGTCTACCACTTTAAAGATAAGTGCCAAAAATATATAAACTAATTAATGATGTACTTGTTCAGAAACCTTGTATAGAGTACCTGAATAAAATGACGCTGTAATAAACTTCATATAAATTATTTTTAATTCCGGTCTGTTGCAATAGTCTTTTCATGTTAAACTGTTTTTGTGTTGATGTTGTTTTAATTAAAATTTTGGACTGTTTGTCAGATATTTTCAGATGTTTGATAGACCAAAATTAATCATTTAATTGAGTAAATAATCGTCCAACACATCAGCAGATTTCCATGGCATATTGCATTTATCTGTTTATCAGTATATTCCAAATATTGCATGCACTCGTACGTAGAGCTTGGTGATATAGGCTACTTGCAATCATTAACACTATTGATAAGGATATTTTTTTCAACAAAAAAAGTGTAACATTATATGGCAAATGTCTTCAGCACCACTCATGAAACAACAAAAAAGATTTTTTAAATACAAAAAATATCAAATTTATTCATACAAAAAAATGTTATACTAAAAACTTTTCTTACAGCTTGCTTAAAACCGCCTATGGGGACAACAGAAAAATATAGTTTGATGCATAATCAGATCAAATTAATAACTTTTTGTGGAGCAAAGTCCAGTCATATGTGCTTGGTGCTTGCTGTTTGTGTTAAGAAGGGGAAACTTACTGGTTTTGTTCGGAGGTCTGTAGAAATCAATACTGGTTATTTAAGGTAGCCTGCCTTAAAGGGCACTCTGCGACTTTGGCAGAATACATAAAATAATGATAATAAAAAAAAAAAAGCTTTGACATTTAAAGCCTGTTATGAACTGCCTTGATGAGATAAATGTACACTGACATGGTAATAATTTTGTCTGAATAGGTTTGTGGTTTATTTATAGCTGGACTTTATCTTAACTAATGTATGTAAACTTAAACTTAAACCTTGTTAATCAGAATAATTAATAAGTTGGTCATCCTTTTTAATTTTATGAAACCAGGATTTTTATACTCCTCTACAGCCTGTCTCACTTTTTTTTTTTACCTCGCTTCACACAGGAGAAACAAAAATACTCGTTTTGACCACTTGGGGGCAGTAGCAGACATTTACATTCAGAGGTGTGATTCTTTAGCACCAACACAGGCCTTTTAATCGATCACCGATAAGCTGATCTGACTAAGACTTCCTTTTTGATGTACGCATCTTTCAGTTTACATATGGACCTAAATAATAACAGATAATTTGTTTTAATGATTTTATTGCTCTCGGTTGTTTTTTCTAAGTGTCAATGCGCCCAGGTTTGAGTTAATAAAAATTGTTCTGTTATCGATTACTCACGTCTCGTGTAGCTCGTGTCATTGAAACATCATGGTGATCACAACATGCCTGTGGCCACATAGTCACCCACTTACTAACAACGTAATTTAGCCAAAATGTGTATTTTTTATGCCAAACAGAAGTGAAAGGTTGTGGTAAATAACTTGTAGTTTGCTCGTTGAAATAATAAGCAAACATGTTAACGTCGGTCGCCGGTTCGTGGCTGCGAAACGGGAGGAAAGTTTCGGTCCCTTTTGCTAAGTTGTCCGTGTTTTCATCAGTCACAAACTCAACCAGAACCCTGAATCTGGTGGAGATACAAGGTCTGTCACGACACCGGTCATCCAGGCTCCCAACACGGACCCTCAGGCTACTGTCAAGGGGACCGACCGCCAGATGTGTGTCTCTGTCAGCCTCGTCCCGTGTGGAAACCACCGACCCTCTGGGCCCACCTCCTGTCCCAGTCAGGAGCGACCCACCGGACCGGGAGGACTTCGGTTCCCTATCCAGAGACATATCCACCAGGAGGTCGTTCAGGAAAAACAGCCCAGACGTCCAGGACCTGCGGTACCGAGAGGAGAACGACGAGGAGGGAGACGGTGAGAAACCCCGCAGGAGGCCCGTGAGGAGAAACACACCGTACTGGTACTTCTTACAATGCAAGAAGCTGATCAAAGAGAAGAAGGTTGGTCCATTTGAGCTTTATTTTTGTTGTGTTTCTCGCCTCCTCTTGTGTATAAACCGTGTTCGTCTCTCTGACAGCTGCAGGAGGCGCTGGATATGTTCAGCAGAGACATGCTGGAGGTGGAGAGGCTGCAGCCGGAGGAGTTCAACTACTCCGTCCTGATAGGAGGCTGCGGACGAGCCGGGCAACTCAAGAAGGCCTTCAGACTCTACAATGATGTAAGGATGTTTCATTTCTAATCTGTGTTATCATGTTTACAAGTCAAATATGCATTTCAGATCTTAAAAGTGTTGTTTAACTGTGTAAAACTTCTGTAATACACAATGTATTATAATATAAAAAATAAAAAAATAGGAATATAGTTAGAAAAATGAGAATATAGTGGATATTGTGTATACAACTGTTCAGCAGCACATGTCCCTAATAAACTTGCATCTTCATCTATTTTCCTAATCATTCATAGTAAGTTGCAACTTAAGCCTGCAATAATTAGCCTCATTTTTAATTTACATCATTTTTTAACTGTAAATTTATTGACCAATACAGACTCCTTAAATTAACAGATAATTTGTGTTTTTATGTGTCTTCCAGATGAAGAAGCGAGGACTAGAAGCCTCAGATGCGACTTACACAGCGCTGTTCAATGCCTGCGCCGAGTCGCCGTTCAAACAAGCCGGTCTCCAGCAGGCGCTGAAGTTGGAGCAAGAACTGCGTCGCAAGAACCATCCCCTCAGCACAATCACATACCACGCCCTCCTGAAGACACACGCCGTCACTAACCACCTTCAAGCCTGTATTCACACGCTCAGGGTACGTGTGGGTGCTTCCACTGTTGGTCCTCTGAACTGTGTGTGATGTGTGTTTTTACAGGAGTGTGTGTGTGTTTGCAGGAGATGCTGCAGAACGGCCATGCTGTGACTCAGGAGACGTTTCACTACCTTCTGATGGGCTGTTTGAAGGACAAAGAGACAGGGTTCAGACTGGCTTTACAGGTAGATGCATGATTATGAAGCGCCAGACTTCATCTGAATGACATGTTTTTGGGAGTTTTGATAGACAGTTGTGGGAGAAACATGCTGAAATCTTTGGTCAGTATAACAGGACTAAAACTAGTAAGCATTAACTTTGTTACTGTTAATGATTGCCGTGTGAGACCAAAAAAACTTTTCTTTTTATTTCACAGAGTAGCAAAGTTGATATTGTTCCCTCTTACACTGATTTTAACAAGAACCAAATAAACAGACACATAAAATAAAAATATAATAATGTTTTCATGGCACAGTCAGTGGGTGCCTTACATCTTTTTTCTTTTTTTTTTGATCTTTGCAGGTGTGGCGCCAGATGTTGAGGTCAGGGATTCTTCCAGACTCAGAGAACTATAACCTGCTCTTACGAACTGCAAGGGATTGTGGGATTGGTGATCCTGCCCTGGCCTCTAGAGTGCTACTGATGCCTGAGCTGAAGTATGAGGGGGGACACGTGTCGCAGGTTCAGTCAGAGTCTGGACTCAGAGATGTAGTAGACATTGACCTTCTGGAGAGGCAGTTGTTTATGCAACCTGATCCACTTGGTGACATTCAGCGGGACAGCAGAGACACTGAGGACGAGCCGTTCAGCAGACAAGACTCGACCCATCTGATACCAGTCAGACAAACCGTCTCGCTGCCTGTTGTTTTAGCAGCCGATTGTGCTGCTCCTAACCTGCTGGACCTTTTTGAGGGTAAGCAGTGTCCTGTGATCTCGCTCGGCACCGTAGATGGAGCATTGGATAGACTTGCCCTCATTGGAGGAGCTAAAGGTTTCCTGGAGAAGATGGAAGCGAGCAAACTGAGTCCGGACCTCAGAACTCTGACCCTGCTGGTCGACACGATGGAGCCGGGCTACCAGTCTCTGCAGATGCTGCTGAAGGTCGCCAAGCAGCATAAAGTGAAGCTTGATGTCGCCTTTTTTAACTCTGCAATTCGTAGAGCAGCCAGAGCTGGTGATCCAGAGGGGCCCAAGGTACACACACACACACACACACACACACACACACACACACACTCTTTTTTTCTCTTTCCTGATCAGTCTTTATTATTTAAATTAAAGGATCTCTTCATGCATTTTGGAAAATATTTACTCACACACCTTTAGGAGCATCAAACCAGGCCGATAGTTTTGGTTGTATATGACCAGATTTCTGTCTCCACCTCAATATATGAATCATTGTCCCCATAAGTCCCAATTTAAAAAAAAAAAAAATTCTGTTTTTTTCAATGATGAGATAGTCAGAGACCAAATTCTAAATCTGAGCAAATTAAGCCACGCTCTTCTGGATATTTTTGATGCACTTCTTTCTCTTTCCAGGCTGTGTTGAGTGCTATGCGACAGCGCAACTTAAGCATGGACGTGCAGACGTTTGGCTGCCTCGCATTAAGCTGTGAGAGACAGCAGGACGGTCTGCAGCTGCTGAAAGACATGGAGGTGATCAAGCATCTACAAATCTGAGTTAATGTTAAATGTGGAACTCGCTGTAATCAAAGAGAGGAAAATCTACCTAGCTTCTGCCGTAGCTTGTTTTTTTTAAATGTAGTAGAAGAAGACCAATGTTATGACTTGATTGTTCTTTTTTTCACCCTGACCCTTGTCTTTCTCAGGAGGCGGGACTTAGGCCTAACGTCCAGGTGTTCTCTGCCCTAATTGGGCGAGCAACCCGAAGACTGGATTACATCTACCTGAAAGCAATCCTCAAGAGTATGAAAACTATGGAGGTGTGGCCTAATGAGGTCATCATCAGGCAGCTGGAGTTTGCTGCACAGTATCCTCCCAACTATAACCAGGTAAGCATTCGTTCAGTACTTTGTGCTGATTCTGATTACAACCAAAGAAACTGAAGACTCTCCTGTAGTCCTGACAGACACAAGATCCAGATGTGTTTCAGCCATGTTTTAACTGGGTGGCTTTTTTCTCTTCTGTTCTTCGTATTTGTGTCAATTATAAGAGGTAATTCCTCTCCACTAAAACTGCACAATTCATTGTTATGTGTCAACAGTGAGACAGATTTCTAATGTCACAATGATCTCAATTAATTGTAGTTGCATTTTATTTCATCACTATCCAGTTTCTCTCGGCTCTGCATAGTGTTTTAGTGTCTTTTAGCATCTTTGCTAAATTGTCTCAGACCCTCAAACTCTACTTTCATCCATCCTGCTTTTGGCCCCAGTTGGCACTTATTTTCACTGACAGAGCTCTGATTTACCTACTATGCATAACCTGATCAGCATTAAACATAAATAGACACAGAAAATGACTGGTTAGTATATATAGTAGCTAGTAAAAAACTTAAGGATGGTGGTTACATGTCTTTGCTGTGTTTTCAGTGTATTTTTCTGACCCTAAGTGGCCAAAAATAATAATAAGTGCAGCTTTTAAAGAAACAGAGACAAAAAGGAAAGTCATACTTTTTTACAGTGTCACAGTCGTAACATGCAGCATATAGAAGATATTAGCTAAGCTTATGTTGTTTTTATTGTGCCTGAAGTTTTAGCATGGCTGAAGAACATTTTGCAGCACAGAGTTACCTTGTCAGTGAATTTAAAACTATGCACTTTAGGAAGCTAAGCAGATGTCAAATCACTGTTTAAGGTTGACCCATAAAGCGTAACGTCTTATTTGCAGATAAATGGTGTCTTTGCTGATCAATGTTTTTATGTTGCCCCTCTCCTCCTGATCCCCTCTTTATTTTAACCTTCAATCTGTCCCCCCTTTCATCAATCCCAGTACAAGACCAGAAACAACTACATGGTTCAAATCGATGGTTTCCGTGGTTACTACCAGCAGTGGCTGAGAGACATGCCGGCTCAGACCGCTGACGACGAGCAGGCGAAGCTGCAGTCGGAGATGAACCCTGCAGTACTGAAAACAGAAGCTTCAGGTGGACTGACAGAGCGAGAGAGAAACCAGAGAGCACCAGCAAGGAGATATGACTCTCGTAAGAAGAACAAGAAGATCAGCACTCCTGAAGATATCTCTCACGTCTGTGCTTGATCCTCTGTCGGTCTGTTTGCATTCAGCTGCAAAACTCTGGATGGACTTTGGGTCAAAGTTGTGGCCAATAGACTTTCTGTCGTTTAACTTATTGGAGATACGTTTTTCTTGAAAGATCAAAATTTAAAGTCAAATTAAAATAAAGTGTAAGCTTCAGTACAGAAATGTTGTGGATGTTTAACTTCATCTTGGTTGTCTGTTTCATTATATTTTATTTTGAAAGGATGATTTTTGGGTAGCTTGCTGAATGACCAGTGGCAAACACATGCAAGACACAACTGGCCTCACATGTTGATCAAGTGAGGTACATCACATAATGGCACATATTGCAATTTCTTTTTTTGATGTCGTTGTTCACAAGGTGTTAAGGTGTATCAGATTACATTATTAAAGTAACTGATTTTATGCCACAGACTCATTTCAACCACTTTAAAACTGATGCTACAGATGCTCATGTGAGGTTGAATCAATCAGTAAATCAGTGTAATTTTTTAAAAGTATATCAAATCAACTACAACCTTTTGTACACTTTTGTCATAATTACAGTCTGTTTTTGGCTCTCCACACTTAAATTTTGAGTTTAATTAATTTAAAAAAAATCTTGATATATTACATTTATATAGTTATCATGTACTATTTAGACTATTATAATTGTGTGGTGAAAAACTGAAGTTGACACAGACATGCTCTATATATGAAAACCAACTTAATTGCAGTGAAACCAAAGAGAAAAACAGTGACAAAAAGATAGTAAAGAAGCTTTGGACGTACAGTTTACTTTCTAAGAGGTTCATTAAAATTCAGGAAAGCATCCTTTAAAAGGATTTAAGAGTTTAGACCTGCTGAAGTCTAAAAGGTTTGACTATTAGACGGTGAACAGGATGTATTTATGCTGTTCAGGGTCGTGAAAGAGACACAAGTTTACAAAGCACTCAGTTTGCTCCACCGCCGTCCAGTAGGTGGCGACAGACATTTATAAACTAGTTTACAAACCCCAAATCAGGCCGGCTACGAAGAAAATAAACGTCACATCCGGGATGTAAGATTTGAGAACCACGGGCGCCAAGAATAAGATTTATTCTTGTAAAAGCGATAACAAAGGTAGGGTAATTTTATGCCTCATTTAAACTAATGCAGTTATTTAAACTAATATTAATTGTTCTACGTTTCTTAATATTCTGGAAATGGAAAAATGGCGTGAACAATTTCTGCTGACACACTCGGTGACTCTGTCGCACGTATTTAACTTTTTGTTTCCTGTGAGGAATCTTTTAGCAAAGATGTCTTCAGATTAGCTAGATTGCGATTTTAGAAGTAAAACAAAATAGATATGTAATTTTTGTCTGTTTGGGAAAGATAACACTCCAGAAAAACGCAACAAAGACACAGTTTCAGTCTGTGAGCTCAACGAGAAAAAACTTGAGGGTTTTTTTTGGAGGCTCAGTCATTTAAAGACATAAAGGAATTTGGAAAAGGTCACATCTGAAAGATCACGATTGTGTTTTCCTTCTCTCTGTTGTGCAAGAAATTTCTGATGTGTACAGCGGTGGCCAGTGGAGAAATAATCGTCCTCAGTGATGATGACAGTGATGAAGACTGTGTACAGGACATATCATGCAATGAACCATCAGTTCTCATCGTGGACGGGGAGGATGTGCAGAAAAGCGGTAACAGCTGTGTTTATTTTGCACACCAGTCTGGATGTCCGTACAGATGACATTATAAATAGTCAGCAGCTGCTTCTCTTTTGCGTTCCAGACTGCGCTTTAACTTCCGGTGCCTTGGATGAAGACCTGGTTGTTACCTTCTCCCGTCGTGCTGACGTGCTGCCTCACGCGCGATATGATTGCCCCATACATCCATTCACGTGAGCTGACTTCCATACATTTTGTGCATCACTGATAAGTGTTACGAGCTTTCATGAGAGCTAATCACACTTCCTCTCTTCTGTTCTGCTCAGGGCTACAGACTGTGAGACCGGCGCTCCTCTTGGATGCAACCAGCTGTTTTGCGATCAGTGTTTCTGCTACATCTGTGACAAGCTGGCATCATCAGTATGTGTTAACCCTGACTCTAATGTTTTAAAGCACAAACAAACATATCAAAACTCCTGATTATATGCTAGAAAAAGGGAGGTTGTTATTTTCTTGCATCTGCATCATATCAGTCTTATCAGATTTATTTTTAAAAAATCCGCTTTCATTTTTATTGAGGGAGAACTCTCCAAACTGTGGCATCTCCACAAGCCATCAAGCATTTACTATATACGGTTTTTCCATCTTAAAGGTTTGAGGAGACACATTGTCCAATGTCCAAAAGCAAAAAGTATGCAGCATCATAACAGAAACATCTTCAGAACATCCCTCACAGTTTCTCTGCAATAAATGCTTATGTTTGTCAGGCTTGTGGCGTTAACACCAAAGAGATGTTTTGCCTCTTTTCGGTCTCATAATATCAAACAGTATTTTTTAATATCAAAACTGCTCACAGTTTCATTAATGTTGTTGTCCTGTGTGTGTGTGTGTGTGTGTGTGTGTGTGTGTGTGTGTGTGTGTGTGTGTGTTCAGTGTGTAATGTGGTGTCACAGAGGTGTGTGTCACTGCAACAGCCACAAGAGGAGCAACTTCTGGCATAACATGAGAAACAGCTTGCTGCTTGGAGGCCTGAAGACTTTCAACCTCACGCTGTCTGAAATAGATGAGCATCTCCGACATGCAGGTACACACTCACACACACATACGAGGACAAAATGTCTCATTCCCATTTCAAAATCCTCAGACTGAGCCTCTTTGTTTCATGCCTGTAATTACACATTGTATTTTTCTTCCTCTTGATCAGAAATGATGCTGCATACCTTCAGAAAAGAGCTGGCTGCAAAGTTCTCGTCCTTTCTGGAGGGGAAGGTGTTAGAGGGGCACATTATGAGCGTACCGACGCAGCAAGGCCTCGTCTATGAGTGAGTCACAGAGCTAAAGTGTTGAGAACACTGAGAGAACCGTCATTTATCCTTAATTAATCCTTAGCCATGAATATTTGTACCAAATGCCTATCCCATAGTTCTGGGACTCACTGTATGGCCAAAAGTATGTGCCACTTAAACATTACACCCATAAATGAATGAATGGGCATTAATAATACACTGCTATAACAGTCTGTGCCCTCTTGGAAAGGCTCCTTACAAGCTCTGTTCAGCCTGCAGGGACTTGCTCCCTTTTTGGGACAACAGCATCTGATGTGTGGAGATAAAATTCACTGTTAGCGTTCTAGTTCATCTCAAAGGTGTTGGACAAGTTCGGGGCTAGTCAAGTTCTTCCACGATAAACTGAGAAATTTGCCATGTTGATACAGGGAAGGGGATTCCTCAAACTGCTGTTACTTGCTGTTGGAAACACATAGTTGTCTAATATATTATTGTGTGCTGCTGCATCAAAAGGGTACACAATAATTTTTCACATAAAGGTCAGTTTTCTCATCTGTAAGGCTACAAACTGTGATTGGTTACCTGTCTGAGAAAATAACCCTGGTGATTTCATTAAAGCTTTTTCTGCTCCAGTTACAAACTGAGGATGTGGAGTTTGAAGTTTGTTGGTGTTTACAAAGTACAGGGGCTCCATTAAAAAAGAATATCAGTTGTATTATTTGTAATTTTTATTATTTATTGATTGATTGATTGAGCCAGTCTAGGGCCTAAAAATCAGAATATCTCCATCAGACAAAATCTAGCTTATGTGATTGGTAGGGATGTCAACATGCTTTACTGTTTTAATTTGACCATTAGACTGATCTAACAATCACCATTATATAATTTTATTTTGTTTTTTTAAATTTTTTTTAATAAACAAATGAATTGTGGTATTTTGGTGTCATTTAACATTTGTTTGTTTGTTTGTTTGTTTTGTCTCCAGTTACACTCCTGTGTACGAGCTTGTGACATCGTTCCTAAACAAGGCAGATAAGCAAAACAACAGAGCTGCAGCCATCATGAGACTGGGAGCTGCCGAGGATTTTATTAGACATTTTCCAGTCTCAGGGTACACAGACACACACACACACACACACACACACACACACACACACACACACACACACACAAACACACACAAACACACAACATATGGAATTTCCTTTGCTTGATTAATAGTTGCCCTCACAGTTTAAAATCCTCTGTGTATTAATTTCTCAGTTAATATTATTTCTCTCCAGGACTTTTGTTTTAAATTCTCCGATGGCTAATGCTGCTGAGGCCAAAGTGGTGTTACTGAAGAGGTACATGCACACGCACACACACACATAGATCCCATGTTGTGCCATGTCTGTAACTAATTCATTCAACAGTTACCTTTTCTTCTGTATGTGTTTGGTGTTTTTAGAGTCATATCATCCATGCAGAGAGAGATGGTGATGGCTGATTTGCCCCCAGAGTTTACTCGCAAGCTGCAGGACTTTTACAGGAAATTTTACTTCCCTGCTGAGCTGAAGGGCCTGAAAAACAGGTGTGTGTTTTCCTTTATAATATCTCCACTTAAGACTTGAAGCATTTTTCCAATTTTTTTTAAATGCATGTATATATGTGTGTGTGCTTCAGCCTGTGTGTCCGTCCTTGGGATGATGTCCTGCTGGTGTCTGTGCTGAAGGGACAGAATGTATCAGGCGTCCGCAAAGACAAAGGCAAGAAGGACGTCCTGACTGAAGAGATTTCTGTAGTTTTATTGAGAACAGATGTACTACAAAAGCAGCAAAGGTACATAATGGATACAAACTCACGTACATTATAGACACACACATACTTTTACAAATGCTTATAAGACCAAATCTGGCTGTGTTATGTCTGCAGGTACAGAGAATTGTGTCGATACCTGCGAGTCGTCCAGACTGATGATGCCAAAGTGTGAGTGTTTAAGTGACCACAAATATTGAACGTACTGAGCTTTGTTTTCTCCTCTAGAATGAAAGTTTACCTTCAGTTAGATTCATCATGTAATTTACAAGGATCATGTATTTTTTTTTTCCAAGAGTCAAAACAGTACAAAGACAATATGGTTTCATTTGTTATTGTAAATAAAAGCTTAATGTGAATTTATTTTGATGTGTTTCTCCGGCAGCCTCAAGAACGTACAAGACCTCATCCCTTTCTTCATGTGCATGCAGGGGGAATTTAAATCCGCACTGAATGGTTTGTTGCCCTCAGTGAACGCCCCCGCCTCCCGCTTCACCCCACGTCTCTTCCACTTTTATCTCCGCGTCTTTAAAACCGCAACTGCACCAAAGCTGGTGGTCAGTCAGCCGGAGCAGCTCTGCTCTTCTAATGCAGCGTGGCAACCAATTAAAGGTCAGAGATGGTTTGATTTTATATTTTCACCAACTACAACGATTAATTCTCCTATAAGAAGACAAACTCTCTCCTCTCTCCAGGTGCTGTGCCGCTGAGGTGTGATGAGCTGGTGAAGTTTGGTCTCAAAGTTCAGAGATGCTGCTCTGCAGTCTTCATTGATGTAAGTCTACACTGCTCATCAATGTCCAGTTTGAAAACCAATCAAAGATGAGACCATCATCTGCATAGATGTGTGGTCTTGTTGTGAAAGTGATTGTAAGTGTCATTTCTGTTTCTTTTTCTTTGTATTTTAAGCACACAGACTTTCTCAATGTATAAACTCTACTCTCTAAATACATTTTGTCCTTCTTATCATATTCCAGTGTGTGATTGTGTGTGTCTGTCTTTCTGATTTCAGTCTCAGTGTTGGACCAGTTTACTCAAAGTCGTCAACACAGCCTGTGGTTCATCCACAGCCATACCAGCACCAAGCCCACAGTTCCTGCATGTATGTATTTCTTATTTTTAAACAATTTTTTTTTTAAGAAAAAATGTAAGACTGCTTATTGTCATTATGTGTTTCTGCCTTTTATTTCTGGGCTTCAGGACGCAAAGAATTTTGTGAAATTGATTCTGCTTGATGAGAACTTGTCAAACATACAAATCCCACGATTCTTTCTTGAGGTACGTAAGTTTCGATCTACACATCAACACTCAAACCCAAAGTTACAAATGAGTAAATTGATATACTGTTAATATATATATATGTGTGTGTGTTTGTGCTTACAGGAGTACCCAGATCAGGCCTTGTTGCTGTTGGTAACAGGAGCTTTAGGTTTGAGAATCCTTGATTGTTCCTTGAGTCCAGCCATCCCAGTGCTCAATACGTTCAAGGTAAATTCCTGTTCCTCCGCGTCTTAATCACTTTCTATGCTTCTGTCTGTAACTTGAATAAAATGAATGACTTCTCATGATGGAAGAAACTTTATACTTCCTGTAAATGTCTCGAGGAGCCTTGGAGATGAAATGAGGAAGTAACAACATTTCTGTCTCTCAGGAGAATGTGTGGGCTCTCGAGTGGCTGTTGGACAGTTTGGCCTCCAGCGCAGAACTTCTCAGCTCCTTCTTACAGAAGGTCATGGAGGAGAAAGAAAATACAACAGGTGTGTGGGCATCTTCTCTTCATCAACAAATTAATGACATAAGTTCCCAACATCCTACTGTGGAGGGTTGAATCATGAAAAACAGGCTTTATCAGGAGGAAAACATTCAGAGGTTTTCTAGTTGTTGAGTACTTTCATTTTTTATTCAAACCTGTAATTTTGGACTCAAACACATAAATGAACGCCCATCACATTAAAAGCTTCTCCCAAACAAGGTTAAACAGTCCTGACAGAGTCTATCTCTTCTGGGTAAATCTCTGTATTTTGCCATTTACCAGAGTTTACCAATAAAAGTCTTTGGCAACTTTCTCATGCTGCTGCACCGATAGCAATGTGTTTTCCATCAACAAGCAATGATTCATTTGCCAGAGCTGAGCCACTGTAGTGATGGAGGAAGCTTCAGCATGACGGAGCCTGTTGTGTCATTAACAAGCTAACAGCATTTGTGTGATAAATTATCCCAAAAAATGTGAAAGTGTAACAAAGTGTAACACTGTTGAAATACTCAAGTAAGCTACTAGTGCCTCAAAATCAAACATAAGAACAAGCATTTTATTTATGTCTTTTGGCGACCTCCAGTGGTGACATGTAAGAACTGTAGGACTTGAAACCCTACAGCAGTGGGTCCTCAACCACCGGGCCACGGACAGGTACCGGTCCGTTTGTCATTTGGTTCTGGGCCGCACAGAAAGAAAAACAAAATTATTGATGATCAGAGTCTGAAAGATGTTTTATTTTGAAAAATAACCGGATTCTCTCCCAATTACATCCGTCTGTGCGTCTTGACACAGGTTAAGACAGGTCAAGATGCTCGCCTAAGTCACTGGTATGTTACCTCAGTTAAGCCCTCAAACCTTTTAATGCCAGTCATATCATTTTATTTCAAGTTATTTATCCCCCACACCTGAGGCTGGTCCGTGAAAATATTGTCACACATGAAACCATCAAAAAGGTTGGGGACTGCTGCCCTACAGGATGTGGGACAGCCAGTATGACTGCTTCATTAGGCCTCACTCCCACAGTCAGCCATCATACTGTGGGTCTCTAACACATTTTAAAACACAAGTATTATTTTGACACGCCCAAATTTAACTTTTCTTTTAAAAGTGCTCTCAGTATTTAGAGTCGAGAATCGGGGTCAGTGTTACAAGTCGGCATCTTGCGATTACAACTCTAGGAAACCTCCAAAGGACAGATTTTTCCATCTTGCCACACACAAATACATAAGTACTTGAAAAGCAAACAAATATAAATGCCTCCCATCTGCCAAAGATCACCCTTTAATATAAATTAAACCAAACTATAATGAATATGGTGTTATATTGTCCTTAGAACAGCCACTTTTGTAATCATACGTAGGTACTGATGAAATGAAGCCTTTTGTTTTTAAAACTATAATTGCTACAGTGCATGGAGTTATCACTGTTATAATCTTCATCTTTACCATCTACCATCGCTGTAAAAAACCTGATGCCCTCAGCATTCAGCGGAGAATTCGTCACTTCTTCGCTCGTGGTGACCATGTGCACCCTCGTGCGTTTTGCCAATGAATGGAAAATATGGATTAAGGGATATGCTCATCAAAAATATTTCTCTACAGTGCTAGTTAGTGGCCAACAACTCACTTTATCTGTGGAAAAAATGATCGAAAGAATTCCTGTGTACAGAATCCCTCTGCCTCAGGGCAAAACACAGCAAGCACAAACATAGTAAGTCTTTGTTTTCTGTCTCTGTCAGATGGTGAAAATTTGTTACCCTTTCTTCGTGCCCTTGTACCCATTCAGTCTTCTTCAGCAGAGAGCTGGGACCAGTGAGTCATGTTTAATTTATAACTTGCCGCTCCAAACGAACCACATCCTTTTAGGCTGAAAAATATCCCATAGAGTTTCTACTTTATTTTATACTGGATTGTAAAAGAAAAATGAGCAGAAGGCTGTGGATCTGATCTGTTGCCTTGTTTTCCATGACCTCCCCTGATGTGGCGATGATCAGCACCTACTGTAAGTCGCCGTGGTGATCGTGCTCAGCGTGTCTCCATTGTTGTGTTGTGTTGTGTTGTGTTGTGTTGATTTAACCCTCTTTGTCTTCTTCCCTCCTGCAGGCAGTCCAGTGGCTCTTAAACTCTTCTCCTCCCAAGTGTCACAGTGTCAGCTGTAAGTCCCACTGCTCTCATCTGCTGATCCTTCCTCGAGATTTTCTTTCATTATTTTGAAGTTCCACCTTTAAAGGAAAAACTTGTTTCATCTTTGGTAACACTGGTCAAAATACTCGTCAATATTTATTCCAAAATTTAAAATAAAATTACATGACCCATCCCTAGTGCTGGTATTTTGAGTTTGTAATTATATTCAGCACTACAAGCTTAGATTCACATACTTGAAGGCTGAACATGTCGGTTGTGCTTCGTTAAACTGGGAACGTGGGGATAAATGTTTTTACAAACAGCCAACCAACAATTCCTGCACAGGTTGCCTTTTAATTAATAACTTAATTGATGAATCACAGTTGCTGTGTGGATGTCATGATGGTGTTTTTTTTCTCCCCTCAGGGCTGATTCACTCTCACATTAATAGCTTCATTTGCACAACATACCACTAAACTGTAAGTATCTTTGAAACATCTGATATAAAGCCTCCTTGTAAACAGCAGCTTATGCATGTTGGATTTTTTTTTTTTTGTCTTCTGGTCCTTTATGGTTGTAGCTGGGCCTACTCCATCCTACTCCATGCTGATGTTCCTGGCAAACGGTGAAGTTGCAGCGCTCCCCCAACATTGTGTCAAGTACCATAAACACCTGGACGAGAGATGGAAGAAATGTGTCATATGAACACATCTGAAATGAAACTGGACATACCAGGTGTCAATACAATGAAGAAACACTGAACACATCCTTATTAATTTAAGAAGATGTATAGAGAGACTTTATGTTGCTTTATTCTTAAGGACTTGGTCAGTGCGTCCAGATGATCTTATTTTCTTGACTTTAAGTTTTGCACTATGGGATTATGTTTTTGATTTTACTTAAACTGGTGTTCAGTTTTTTATTTGGGTTTTTTTTTTTCACCCTGACATTAATAAATGTTTGATTACAAGAAAACTAAGCAGTGTTTTAATGGTAAAATTCACTTGTGATAAATGCTCGAATCTGTAATGTAGGGAAATTTTTTAAAACAAGACCGTTAATTGATGAACTGATGAATTGAAATGCTAAAGAGAAAAGGAAAAATGGCGGTTGCTCTTGATTACTGATTTATTGCTTTGATTGCTTGAATCCCAAAGTAAAATATGACTCTATGATCAGTAGGAAACATATGTACACTGTAAGTGACTCATGCTTACATCAATAAAGTAACCAACATATTAATACAGTGTAACACAGAGGCTGTAAGAGGCTCTTCTTGCATTAGCTCAACAGCAGTTTGATCCGAGTTTTGAAACCTGAAAATAGTGCATTTAAACTCTTGATATTTGTTGTGATAGTTTACATTCTGGGTTCTTGACTGGTTTCCTGCCAACTGATCCCATACAAATCACTGTCCATCACATAAACCCCCAGTAACAGCAATTCTTCCTTTTCATATTTTGTTTTTTTGAACACATAAAACAGGTGACACACAAGTTTATTTAGTTCAAAGACCTTAAAGAGCTACAGGCAGTTTGGCAGTTTTAACTGGGTGTTTTTTTATTTTTGTCTGCCATTGGCCACCGTGTGTTTGTGTGTGAGCCAAAAATAACAACTTACTCCTTTTAGGAGGAAGGATATTATATACATAGCCTTAACATTCAAAATGTAATCATTTCACATTAAAATGACTACAAAAAGTACATCTTTGTTGTTTATTTTGTTGATTTCTGGGTTTGAATATTATCTCATATGATTCCACCGATGTCCAAACTCAGAAATTTTATTGAAGGTACAATTGGTTTTATTTTGTCCCCTAACCACCAGTCAAAAGATTTATTTAAGGAAATTACTAAATTGTGCTTAAACTTTGGTTTCCCTTGATTGTTTTTATCCTGTTTTAATCTGGGATATTGTTACTCCTCCCTCCTCCCCAGACTTTCTTGAAGATATCTTAACAGCAGCTTTGTTACCTTTGAAAAGACCCAGACAACCTTCCCTGTTTAAAGTCTCTGTGCTAAGTTAGCATTTAGCTGGCATCTTTTTTTTTACTGTTCAAGAGTGAGGCTGGTGTCAATCTGCTAATCTGACTCTCAGCTGTCAAGACAGTGAATAAAAGTATTTCCCATCATGTCGAACCTTTTCAGTTAACAAAACCTCTTAACTGATGCATAAACATGTCCAGCTTATACAAGAGGTTAAAATAAATCAGTCAAGAAACAATATACTGATTCAGTCGACCTCTGAGTCCCTCTACAGCTCAGTGTGGAGAAACACAGGGATGTTGGAACCAGAATGAGAGGATTTAAAATTTTAATCCACGCCAATTAATAGATTTTGACTTTCCTCATGACTTTGTTTTCTTTTTCAACAGACCTGACTGGTTAGAGTCAAGAGTGTTTGTTATGACTGGACCATGTAGCTATGAACCACCAAGATTCACAAAATACAATCAACATGCCACAGTGGCTTTACAGTAACATATATATGTATATATTTGCCTTCTGAAATGATGCAGTGTTGGTACGTGGCTCAGTTATCATGAAGTTCACATGTGGTTCACTGATAAACCTTCATTTTAAAGACATCATACTTCATAAAAAAAAGTCCAGTCTATCTGCTGTAGAGGCTGCCAGCATGTAAGTGTTTGGTGCCAGTGAGGCACTAGTGCATTTGTGTCCAGTAATCCAGAGATACATCACTCCCCCCAATCCCCCAATCCACACACACACACACACAGAGCATGGAGTAAAAATCATGCACACTAACATTTAAAACTGCAGAAAAAAACAAATATAAGCTCTATTCTTGTGCGGTGACCTTCTCACAGTGGCAGGTAACATCACTCTGTATCAATCAGTATTATAAAGAAGTCAGTGCATTTGGCTGAAGGTATTAAAATAGACTATCTTCAAAAGTGGTTGATTTCTTTTGTTTATCCAGTTTTATGGTGCGTATGTATTTCTGTGCAGCTGCAGTGAGCAATAAGAGAATCTTAAAACCGGCGGTCCACGTCCTGCATGGCGCTGTTTGATGAGGTCAGAGAGGAAATGCATCACTCTCAAATCATTCTCGCTGCTGCAGGATCCTCGAGTGCACCGGGAGTCTTCTTCCTCTGCTCCGACCTTTCCTTCAGAAGTTTTTGCACGTTGTGAAGCAGGACTAAACGTGTGCAGCAGAGCCTGGTTGACCAGCGCGGTCAGACAGCTCTCCAGGTGCAGCAGGTAGGTGACGCCTCGGCTGATGCCTGTTTGAGGGTTGGCCAGTCTGCTGATGAGAGAGCCGGAGTATGACGGACAGTGCAGGGTCCTCTGGTCCAGGTCCAACAGGGCCAAATAACGACTGTAGCGAGTGAGAGAGTGAAGAATGCTGGTCGAAGAGCTGGAGGATGATCTGATGGAGAAGAAAAAGAGGATGTAACAAAACACAGATAGTAACTTATTTACAATTTATCAAAACAGCAGATATTTTTCTGCTTTATGCATAAGAGTCTGGTACTAAATAGATCAGGAAGTATTAGATAACATTTAAATACGAAGACCAATCACCAGCAGTTGACTGTGTTTTATGGAGTACCTGTGTATTCCGATCAGTCTCCAGGTGAGCAGGTCAGTCAGTTGAAGTGGCATCGTCAACCACAGCAGCACAGCATTCCCATCAGGACCAGGAGCAGGCAGGAACAGACTGAGAGCATCCACCAGTTTCCGGACCATCAGCTCGTCTCCTCCGATGACAACCAGCGGCCGGCCGCTCAGGAGACAAAACACAGCATGCTGGGAGAATGAGTTCTGCTTGATGAACCTGAGAGCTCTGAGTCCAGCTTTCCTTCTCCTCTTCTTATCCAAGCGGACGTTGCTGTAGGTGTTTTGAGTGGGAGAGGGGGGGTCAAAGGAGCCTGTGATGCTGGTGCAGTCAGACGCCTCGTCGATGCTCAGCAGCCTGAGAGGGATACATGGTGGAGACCACTGGTCCACCTCAATTAGGGTGACAGGACAGGCGTTCACATGAAGGTCAGGAACTATGCGGACTTCAGACCACTGAGGCGTTGACTCCACTGCTTCTTCAACTAACAACAGACATGACAGTTTTATCACTTAATAAATATATCTGGTTTATTTCAACTTGTCTCATAGTTTGTCTCTCATTTCTATTGGACAGACATCAGCATTAGACACATAAGCACCCAGAGAATCACACAGAAAATCACAGATAAATCAAGAAAAAGCGTTAAATTGCTCTAAATGGTCTGTTGTAAGAATCCATCATAGTTTGCAGAACAACTTACTGGTTCAACTGTGATATATAATACTTGCACAATATTTTCCTGTACAATAAGATAATACAGTCTTATTAATATTTTGGATGCACTCTTAATATCCAAATGAAGACTAAATAAACTGTTTTGTTTCTTATCTCGTCAGGCTTTAGCTGCAGCCATGATGATGTTTTATAACTGCTGTGCACAAAAAAAGTTATGGCCAACAAAATAGGCCCCATACAACTGATCTCAGACGCCTGAATGTATTGTGATATTTAGAGCACCTTCCTCTAGAAACTCCCCCACCATGAGAAACAGCCACTGTGGTTTCCAAATCAATGTCCAACAGCTGAGAAGCCTTTTTCTTAATTTAAAAACAGATTTTATCATTTGTTTAGTAAAAGTAAAGAGAGATCAATTCTGATCCAAGTTCCCATTCATGGGAGCTTGGTGGTTGCTGTTGTCAGCTGCAGGTCAAGTTGAGAGCTGAGGACTGAGTTGTCAACCCTCTGGCTTCGTCTGAGGGCCCCCCTCCCCCGAGGGTCTGCTGATCGCCACAGGCAAGGGACAGAAAGAGTCGGGTAATGATAGAGATAGCTTTGTGATAAATAAAGAAAGAAAAGTAGAGAGAGAAGTTCTTTCAAATCCACACAGCCATTACAGCGTGAAGTGGGCATGAATGTAGGATCGCTATTTTCAGAAAGTTGCAGAAAGTTAGAAGATACCCTCCCCCATGCAACTTCGTAAAGATGTGTGTGTATATGTGTGTATCCTGGAAGCACATCCAAAGAAGGATACTGGAAATTTGAGACACTATATATGTTGCCATGTACATTAAAAACAGAGCACTGATAATAATCGCCTTTAAACAGGAGAAAAATTTCTCCAGTGGGGTTTTAAAGTCGTAAAAACTACGGCCTTTTATTGTTGACGCAGATCTTTACAAAAGCAACCTGCAAAGGAAAATGTGTATGTACAATTTTTTCACATGTGGGCCGTTTTAAAAACAAACCTAACAAAGAAAGTGTTTGTAAGAGGCTTTAGACATGAATATTCCAGCAGATGTTTTACCTTGCAGTAGCCTGGACGTCCTCACAGGGTTGTCCTCATGGATTTGACTGCTCTTCAAACACTCATTGACATGCTCCTCTTTGATCACAACCTCACCGCTGAAAGATATTTGCTTTAAGGGCTCGTCTCTGTCAACACGACTGTCTCCTTCCTGAACAGCCTCTTCAGCTTCACCTTCATTTACAGAAGTGGTTGTATTCAGTATCTTCTCTTTGAGGACACTGTCATGTTTGCAGTCAGTCAACATCTCTTCCTCTTTTTCAAAGCCGTTGCTCAGAGGTTGGCGCTCTGCTTCTTCCTCTGTGATGGCCGTGAGGTCCTCGGGGAAGATAGACTCGGTGGTGCTCAGTACCTCGATGCTGTCCTCGCTGTTGGCTCGTCTGGCATACGCTCGCACGCGCCTGATGTTTACATCTACTGCAGCTCGCCTGTGAGAGTTGTCCGTCATTCCAGCTGGTGTGTCTGCTGAAGAGAGCAAAGTGTCAGCTGATCCAGCTGTATGGGTTATCTTTCAATTGATTGGTTAATGATTAAATCTACATAAATGTGAAAATAGAGGGGAAAAAAAAGCCAAGGAGACTTCCTCCTATCATCTGATTTTTACGCAAGCAACAGTTTAAAAACAAAAGATGAATGATTTGCACAATGACATACAACAAAAAGGAGAACTGCAACATTTGAGAAACTGGAACCAGAAAAAAACTCTGCACTTTTACTTGATGACTTTCATAATTAATAGATTGTTATATATGGTTGGCCACTCTTCTTGTAATCTAATAGTGTCCATTCTATACTTGGTTTAGTTAATAGACACTGATATTAAGATCTTTAGTTGCTGGTTTTGTTCTTTCTATTAATGCCCACCTGTCACCTGTGTGCACAGAAGCCAGAGGATAGAAAAAAAAATCCAATCAATCATTTCTGTAACTTCAGTGTAGATTTTTGTCTGTAAAACGAGAGGTAAAAGACTCCATATCTGAGAGCCTGAGGCAAAATCTGTAATATGATATTGACATTTGGCCTCAAATCCAAATGATATTAAATTCAACTCATCGACTAATCAAATCTCACCTCTGCTGTCAGATCCAGCGATGACGTGCTGCGTCCGATAAGATTTCTCAGTCCCGAGCACTTCAATGCTGTCGCCGCTGCTCACACTTCCTGCCAGCTCCGTGGCAACAGTGGGGTTTGGGGTTCCTGTCCCGGCTTCTCCTGCCTCCAGTTTGATCGGGATCTCCTCCACACAGGAGAAGAACGTCTCCAGGCTCATCGGTTCTGATTGAAACACCTCCATGCCACTCTTACTCCCTGTCGCCCCCTGCAGCTCTGGCTCAGCGCTCTCTCTCTCCTCCTCATCTCCATCGTCTGGGCTGCACTGCTCAAACAGGAAGTTGGTGAGGGTGAGTCTCCTGGACAGCGAATGTGTGACGCGAGCAGTTCGCAGTACGCTCCTGTCGCCACGCAGGCGGCGCTCTGTGTCAGCAAGCTGCTCCTTCATCAGTGACAGGAAGTAGGAGTTACAAAGCTCCTGCAGAGGCTTCAGACGGTGCTCAGATCTGCTGGAGGTGGAGGTGGAGAGGGAAGAACAGAGCTCAGGAGGGAGTGATGCAATGGGATCAGTTAGGGTGTCAGCTGGGTCGTAAGGCAGGAAGTCAGGCTGTTTAAGCTTCCTGTTTGGGTAGGAGGTGATCTGGCGGAGGAGGTCTCTATGGTTTGAAATGGAACGCTGCACAGCTTCAAGCTCATCTACTTTTTCTTCAACCTCCGTGTGCCCATTCTCCATTTTTGGCAGCTCTGTCTCCTTTAGCAGAGTCAAGCGTGTGTACCTGAAACAGTCAGAGAGGAATCATATCAATCAGCAGGCATGTTGAGCAACATGCCATGTGTCTGTTTCACCTTTGGCCTAATCCATCATCAATAACTTGTATGGTCAGAAATGTGCTTTTACATCTGTAACCTGTATGTCACTGCAACAAGGCAGAAAGTTAAACAAGAGAGTCAGACAAGATTTTCAAGATTTGTTGAGTTACTCTGAAGCCCAATTCATACTTTCCACATAGATATCCAAAATTTATGACTGTTTTGTTTGCATGTGTTGTTAGCACACGAGGCCACGTTACTGCAGCCAGTTTAGTAAAAGACGAGTTGCTGCACATCTGCATCTGTTTAGAAGTTTATCAGAGCTTTTATTTGAATGAAATTAGTGCTAAAAATATTATTCCTTTCTTCAAATATTGGGCTTAGTGAAGGCTTGTTAATGACTATTTGGTTATGAACTTGTGCTTTAGGTTATTAATAGATTAACATGGTCAAAAATTCTTTTCAAAAGTAAACAAATGTTAACTCTGTCCAACATCAAAACAAGAAATGCACACTTGAATGTGTATGTGAAATGGTCTCCAGAGGAAGTGAAAGAGAATCAGGCCGAAATCCACAGGAAGTGTGTTGTGGGTGTAACTTAGAAATGATAAAGGTTTCATTGTCTGGTGCTAAATGCTAATGAGTGAGTCCACAAACACTAATAAATATCTTTGAAGAAGTCTTAAATCATCTGAGTGGTTGGTTCATTAGTGTGCACTTTCCTCACTGTAGTAGAGTCCAATCAATACTGTTTTTTTAAGGCCAATATCAGAGCTCAGGGGGGAAAAGGACAACTAGTAACGATGTATGAGCTGGTATTGGTTTTAAAAGACAAACAAAACATAAAAAACTAAGATAGTCTACTTAGAATTTCTGTAATGCTGTTTTCTTGCACTTATTGTTTCATGTGTTCACCAATATGCATATAAGTGTAATAAGAAAACATCAACCAAGCAGCCAGAGATGGATGCTGGTGTATCAGTCAAACTCAGCTCTGATACACAAGTGCATGAATACTGATGTTTCATCATGATCTTACTCGAGCTTTTGTAATTTTCTCTGCAGCTCCATAGAAAACGCTTGTCTGTTTCCCGTCTTGAGGCTGTCGGAGGCCTGGGAGAAGCACGCCGACAGCTCAGAAAAGTTCTCCATCAGCTTCGCCTGGTCTGAGCAAACATACGCCATGCAGAAAGGACGCACCATACCCCGAGCCTCCAAGTCATACAGAGTCATGTGTTGAACGTATGCAAACGCATCCTCCGCCGAATCTCCCAGAATCACCCTGGAGTCCTCGCTGAAGTTGAGGCGGGGGCCGGGGGATGCAGGAGGGGTGTGGCCGGGGCCAGACGCCTGGTAGTCCACAGACATGATGCGAACGGAGAAGTGATTGAGGTCAAATGATCCGATGACTCTGGGGTCATCTGGTATCGTCAGCACAGGCTTCGGTCCCACCTGGAAACATCACATTACATGATTTTAGTACATAAAAATACTGAATAAGCTATGAGGCATTTTCCTGTAAGAGGTCTAATGTAGGTCTGAATAAATTAGACATTCAGCACAAAATTTATTAAACACTTTCCTGTTGAATTGGCCTGTATGAATATCAAAAAACTTGAAAAAACTTTTGAAATTGGTTCTACATGAAATAAATACCAATAAAGACTCTGCATTCCACCTCATGTATGTTTAGAAACACATCACAGTGCACCGTGTAATCTGAGAATGCTGTTGACCAGGCTGACAATTTTCTCGCTTTACTTTTGAACATTCAACTGTTGATGAGTATTTGTATTATTTTACATCTTATATTCTTTACAGTGTAACTTTTCACAGCAATTTAAGGTAAAATGCACTCAAAAGAGCTGCTCCTCTTTATTTTTCTTTTATCCTTTTCATCAGTGTTTGCTCTTCTCTGCTGATTTGTATCTGCATTAAATTTAAACCCTGTTTGCCTGTTCTTTTTGAACTTGTCTTATCCTATGGTCTGTTTTGTGCTGCTATAACACCTTTTTTTATGAATTTTTATTTCATTCTACCAGTTTATTTCAATTTTCGACATGGCTGTATCTTAAGACCGTCTTTTTTTCCTCCATAACTCCTCGTTTCATATCATAAATATATGACGGCGAGTCTTTTAGAGGTTTACAAGGTATATTAAGAGCAGTTTTCAATCTCAGACTGAAAGCACACACCTGCTCTGAGAATTCAGCCACCAGTATGAAGTCTCGGTGAAACTGGGCAGAGGTGGTCCAGGGGTTAGACGGAGGGGAAACGGGGACAGACAGCTCCTCCGGTAAAACCTGGTCATCTTCTCCTTCCCCGATCCCCTCAGTGTCGCTGAACACCAGCAGGTCCGGTGACCCGATCATCTTCAGACGGTGAGGGATCAACCCATGGAGGATCTAAGAGCGATAACCGAGTGCACTTTGATCTGCACCTCCGCGCGGGACTGATCACACATCGCAGGGTGCCGCGCGGCCCTCCGTCCGTGAGTCAGCTGTTAATAACAGGACGCTGCAACAACAACCACAAAGTTAAACCTTGTTGCGCAGTAGTACACAGTCATGAAGCGACTGATACGAAAGCAGTGCAAATAAAAACAACTTCCAGGACTGTCCTCACCGCTCCTCACGACGGAGACAATCCCGTAAACAAGCGGCGTTTTCAGGAACAGAAAGAAAAGTTAACGGAGAAGCGAAAGTTCCCCCGCGGGCGGCAGTCACACGGTTAGTTAACCTTTGTCCCGGGATTTCTGTTCCTCGTTCTCGTTATTTGTGAGGCCAGTTTCAGCTTTTAAGCCTGTGCGTCGTTGTCACCTATTTGACCGGCAAACTGGACCTGCGACACACATATTTAACCATGTGACGGACGCCGGTGTCGGTTCAATGCCACTCACGTCTGTTGCGAAAGCGGCGCTTCATGGAAAACCAGGCTACAGGTCCGGAGTCAAGCATGACACACTAATGAAGATTTCCGCTAATCAGTTTCAAAGTAAAATATATTTTTTAATATCCGTTAAAAACATCCGGGTGGGAAAGCCATGCATGGTCGGTAATTTGACTTTCGTCGCCCAGACCATGATGAATAAGGTGAGTAGGTGTGGATCTGTTAGATTGCCTTGTGTTTGAAGAATAAAAATAACATCTTATTTATCCAGAGGACAGAGTGCGGTATATTTTTTTCAGTGTTTGTCTGTATCATCTAACATCAAGCAAGACTAAATGGGTTTTTATCTTTTTTGTACTTTTACCTCCTCCGACTGGATCAGCGATCTGAGCAATGCAGGGACTTCTCAATTCAGAGAATAATGTTATTTGGGTTCGTTACCTCTGCAGCTAATTTAAGAAAAAAACACAAAATTAATTCCATTACATGTTGCAACCACATAAAATATTTAGTTAACACATCAGATAAAAAAATTTGAACAAAAAATGAATATTGAACCAATTACAAGAGCCTCAAAAACTGGAGGGACTGGTGTTGCTCCTGAAGTAGCTTATGTACTGTATGTAAACAAGATGCAATTTTATGTGTTTTTGATTTTCTCAAGTTTTTTGGGGTAGCTAATCTTTCAAAACTGTGGTTGGGTTGGTAAAACAGGAGACACTTGTTGTTTTTGCTCTGATAAATGCACATTTCCTCAGAGATTAGTGCTCATTTGCATTTATTAGCTGTAGAATTGCAACAGATTTTCGATAGAATGATTGAGGAAATCATAACTGATGTATTAAAGTGTTAACACTTAAACTGTACCAGTTGTGTATATTTAGACTTCAGTCACTTGCATAAGCATATGCCACTGGCAAGATGCGCTGTGTGGGACAGAGGGCGAAGCTTACGAATGATTAACCACCCATCAACCAAAGCAATGTGAGGATAAAATGTTTTGCTTGCTGAAGGCACAGCGCTCAAACAGGATGGTTTTCCTCCTTAACTCTGGCTGGAGGCCCCTCAACCCCAACACACCCTCCAGGAACCCAGGCCTCCAGCCGAAAATGTGAACCTACTCTTAAGCACTCCTCCCTGGGAAACACTCAAGGGCACCTCGCAGAGCTTTCTTGCCCCTGGTAGTCCGTCATACTCCCAGGGAAGGTAAGGGAGGTTGGTGCAGCTCCATGCCCACAATAGAGTGCCTGCCTTTGGCCATATTCCCAGGTTCATTTCACTCCTTTACCCAAAAGGGTTAGACTTAGTTCTTTTTAAGTTTCTTCATATGGTTTTATGCCCCTGGTAGTCTGATTGACTATCATGAGGATGGGGACATTGGCAGGGACAGTTCCCGCATCCGACAAAAGCTTGGATCAGGGGCTGATTTTCAGAAAGACTGCAGTAAGGGAGCTGCTCTGCTACGTTTGATACCCTCATCCAGAATCAGGTTGTATGCAAGTGATTTGACACCAGACTCTCCACAAACATGCCCAGCTCACGTTCCCTGTTAGTGGGTGAACAGTCCAATGGTGTTTTTTCACAGTCTTGTATTCATACTGAAAATCAAGATCAAGCGAGTTTTTGCCTTTCTGCACCATGGGAGGTTTCTGTTCTCCCTTAGCCCACCTTAGGACACCCAGGTTATCATTTGACAGATGCACCAACCTAAGTCAAACTCCCCAGCTGCCACTGGCCCCGGAGAGGCAGCCTTCACACGCTTGACACCAGTGGCAACAACCCACTTGGGGCTCACCTACCCACCTCAGCAGGTGAGTGAAAAAGTGGTAAGAGTAGTCGTATTTCAGCAGCAGCTGAAGTCTCACACTTATTCTGCACCTTCCATGTCTCTTCACAGCGCCAGACTGGGTTTTCCTCCCCCATTGATTCTGCCAAGTTCATTTACTTGGATGTGTTTTCATCACAGAGTGAGCAGGGACAACGGGAAGCTCGTTCATACATTCACACGTAGCACTCATTTGATGACGAGGCATTTGGCTACTTCAGGGACACGGACCTTCCAGGTTATTCTGCCCATCAGTGTCATCTCTGGTGCTACGCATGATATGACTGCACGAACCATTATCTGCCACGCGACAGTTGATTCGCCGTCACTCGTAATCATCACGAGTACCCACGTGACCCCATTTACTAGCTGACCGCCAGCCAGTGGGAGGAAGGACTTTTACGCAGCCACATTACACAGAACTTCGCTCAGCACAAAGAATCTGCCGGCAGCAAATCAATCAATCAATCAATCAAATAAATTAATCAGTCATTCAGTCAGTCAATTAATCAATTAGTCTTTATTTGTATGGCAGTTTTCATACAGACAAAATGTAACGTAAAGTGCGTTATGGGAATCCAAATACCTTCATCGTCTCCTTTCCGAGTTTTGCTGAAATGTGAGCTGAGTTTGTTCACAGTCGTCATTTCCGAGTTTAACATCAAGACATTTCCTTGTTAGCAGTGGCAAAGTATCTTGAAATTGAGTGATGAATGGAAGTTTCCGAATTCTTTAGTTAATCCTGTGAATTTGTTGTTATCAATCAATGTCTTGGATGTGCAGGGTGGCCAAGAGCGAAGAGGAACCAGATGTCCAGTATCTGCACAGGTGGTGCTGAACAAAGATGATGCTGTGCAAGGGGAGCGAATAGAAATCCAACCCTCCATGCATATCCATGAACGCGTGCACAAGCAGTGTCAAACAAAGATGACTTGTCATAAGGTGGCAAGGGCAAAGAGCAACAAGAAACGTGCAAATTTTCAGGGAATAGTAACCACACAGGCGGAGTTGAACAAAGGTTACGTTGTGCACGGTGCCAAGAGTGAAGAGAGACAAAAATCTCACCAAAGTGAAGTGTTGCAATCGTGCAAAACAAAGACAAAACAAAGATGATGCTGTGCAAGGTGGTAAAAGTGAAAAGGGATGAATAAAACAACACAAGCGCGGAGACGGAAACTGTACAGTCGCTGTTAATCAAAGACACTGCTGCGTGGGATGACAAGAGTGAAGAGAAACTCATGCTTTCACATCATGGACATATCACATCTTGGAAAATCCTTCCTCCCAAAGGTGGAATCGATGTGAGGATCTTTCTGAATTGTCCAAGTGGCAGTGGTGGTGGCTGTGGTGTTCAGAGCAGTTGCTTAATTAACACAAGCTTATGACTCAAACTTGTTGAGAATGTCCTCTAGTGTGTGGGAAATAATTGCAATTTTCATCACAAGAAGGGTTAAAAGGAGCAAATACAAATGTCTCTCCTTATTCCTCCCTGAAGGATAAACACACAACGTTTTTCCCAGTGTGCAGGTCAGTCCCAATATCCAATCGTGAGCTTTTTGACTGTAGCATTTTTGTTTTTGTTAACAATAGTTTTTATTATTTTCTCTTGAACGAGGCAGAGCAACACTTTGTTGTGTTACATGACAGTACAGTAGCAGTGGGACAGATACACGGCATAGAAAAAAAATGTTGCAGTATTTCATAGTGAAAGTGGAGACAAGAGTAAGATAGAAAACAAACAAAAAAAGAAAAGAAATAAACAAGGTACGAATCGGTACCCTTTAAGATTGCTGAGGCAGCACACCAGTAAGACCTATGCCCCAGTAATAACTCTGTGGAAGGACAACTGGGTCAAACAGGACATCTCGGTCTCGCCTTAAATGGGTCTGCCGAGGAGGAGCAGCTGTGGGTGACGCCCCCCAAACGCTGTCCTCCTGGTCTAAGATGCAAACCCGCAGGCCGGAGGAACCGTCCACCCAAACACCAGCGTGAGGCTGGCTGGCAGGGGCCCTCCGATGGCGGGTCAGAAGTGCCATTCGGTCAGTGGGTCACAAGACTTTGGAGAAATTTTGAAGTGTGGAGAACCGCAGTTTAGCGCCAGGGGCCATCGCTCTGCACGTGCCCATAAAAGCCTCATCTGGGCCTGGGGACCCATCCTGCAGAGGCTCGGCCCTTTTCTCCAGAGGTCCATGTTTTCAAAAACTGGGTTTCCGGAATCGTGCGAAAGGTTCTTTGAAAAACCAGTAAAAACCTTGACACACAGGAAGAAGGCAAAATTTTTGCCTTCTTCCTGTCCAATTTTCATGCCCCTGGTAGTCTGCAGCGGACTACCAGGACCACAGAAAATATATTCAAAGTCTGCAACAGATTAAAAGGGCTACGTAAAAATAATTTCAAGAGCCAGAGTGAACGAATACATTCTTTTGCCTTCTTCCTGTTTCTTTTGACTTAAAATATTTTCACAGGGTCAAAAGGTTCAATTTGATTAAAGTCAGTTAATCAAATGTGATGAGTGAAATGTCCCCAGTTTATTGGCCTGCTTGTGTTCACATACAGGAAACTGGAGTCTGGTTTTCAGTTGCTATTCTTTGTAAATATCAAGTTTTAAGTTCAGCTGAAATGAATATGGGCTGAGGCACTGAAACATCTCTTCAAGAAAGAAAGTTTTAGGATAATATGGGAATTTTGCACCTGACAGTCACTCTTAGATCTGTGTGAAGTTCAGTCTACTGGAGCTTCAGTTAACATGAGAGCTGCACTTTCACACAGACTGAGGACTGTACATTTTGTCCCCAGTCACTTATATTATGTTAGCAATATCTTAGAAATGGATCTCCTCCCCGTCAGGATGGATAGGAGGAATGGTTACAGCGATAATTAACTCCTTCAATGCACATGTGTATGTCTGTGCTGCTTTATGTTTCAACATATTTGCATTCATCCATTTCTGTTGTTTAGACTGTCAACTGATGATGATTATAATCCGGCTTTCCCATGACATAATCCTCTTATTTTAACTGAAATTTGCATGAAAGTAGTTTTTAAAGTTTATAATGTGACAGTAAATGGCGTTGGTGTTAAAAACTGTGACTGTTAATCAGTTGCATAAAAAAGTTTCACATGCAACTCCAACCTTCATTTTCTCAAGTTAGAGAGGAAATAAATTGGAGACCACTAGGCTGGGAATATGAACAAATTCATTACTTTTATTTGCAGTTTCAATGTTCAATCACAGAACACCAATATTCTTTCACTCAGCAAGAAAATAAAACTGGAGAAATATTCACAACATTCATACTTTAAAACACCAGTTCCAAAACAAGCAGGGATGCTGTGTGAAACAAAAAACCCCCCAGAATACACTCATTTGGAAACAAACTGTTTACCGGTAACCGTTTTGTGAAGTGTACACAAGCACAAGTAGGTGATAACCTTTATACAGTTGTGTGTTTCACCTCTGACACCCAATCATGACAATATCACTACTAACCAGTGAACATGTGTACCTGTGTAATGCTCCAAACAGGTGTTTTTGGAGCATTACACAACTCTCCCGGTCGTTTGTTGCCCCTCTCCCAACTTGTTTGAATTGCACTGCTGACATAAAATTCAAAATAACCATATATTTACAAAAAATACACATATTGATGAAGCAAAACATTAAATACATTGTCTTTATACTGCTTTCAGTGGAGTATATGTCAACAATGAAATGCAAATGATAACAATGAGTTTTTGTTTATGCAGCATCCCAACATTTTTGGAATTGGGGTTGTATTTAAAAGCAAGTGCATTAAATTATTAGATAGTTTTAGCCATAATTTTAAGGGTTAGTTCACCAAAATGAGATTGGCAACAGGCTGTACACTAAACAAGACGTCTTCTAAAGAGGGTTGAATCTTTTTCAAATACACAGCCAAGTCCAGTTCCCTCGATTAAACCCCCTTCAGGCAAAACAAGACAAACACAATACTGCACACTTAAACCTCCAGTATGATAAAAATATACACGTTAAATTAAATAATCTCAACTCAGATAGACTGAATAGTTTAATAAGTGCATAAAACCCGGTGGTTCTCAGTAGTTTGTTACTTTTCTGCATAGTTAGAATATTAAAGGACATTGAGAAAACAATGCAGAGCAGATACCATCAAATAAAAGATATGAAAAGTATATGCACTAAAGCAATAAACTGCACTCCTCCCCCGCTGCTAACGGATATACTGATCTGTATGAAGCAAAGCTGACCACTCCTGAAACCCTGTAAAAAACAGCATCCTCACAGACACTTTAAAGCAGACCTGGTTGTTGTGTATGTGTGTGGGGAAGTTATGATCAGGCACATGTTGAGGCATCCCTTACAAACGTACTGATAACCACTCCCTCAGCTCCTTTCCTTGGCACATCTGCTTTCCTCTTGTGATTTGTTCAGCATGATTATCACTATCACATATGCAGTCTCTCTCTAGCTTCTCCTCCTCCAGTGTAGACATTAGTCTATGGTGCCATTTTGTCATTCCAACTGTACCCTGTTCCCTTACATCAAAGCAGGATGGAGACGCTAGACACTGGGGAGAATAAAACATCTCTGTCTTGAAATAAAAAATCTTGGATGATAAAAGATTAAGCCTTTAAACTTGGCCTGTGTCAGAGCTTGAGAGATGTGTTTCATGTGCTGACAGTTATATAAGCAATATTTCAGGCTCTGACACGGCGCAGTAGAGCATGAAGCCCATCTGATCCACCTGGTCCTCTGACAAGCCGCTCAGCAGATTGACAGCTGGCTTGAAGTAACTGTGTAATGCACCTTGTTCTAGATAGCCAATCAGCTCTGTGATACACTGCTGGAATCTCACATCTAGGCTGGCCTCGGACCAGTCGCTCTCACTGTCACTGAGGTGCAATATGAGATTTGCAAGTGGGGCAGCTTTAAGTGATCGCAAGGCGGGGTTCAGTCTGCACACTGCCTTAAGGATTTTAAGTGTCTGTCTGCGTTGCCCGTTATCGGCCGTGTCGAGCTGAGTCAGGCGCTGAGTCTCCCACGGGTAGAGAGAAAGGTGCCAGGCGTTGACCCACGGAGAGGTGAGGTCAGGCTGGGCAATCAGAACCACGTCACCGTCTCTCAGCAGAGGCAACATGGAGATGAACAGGGGCTGATCACCGCTCTGCTCTTTTTCATTTCCAGGCCTAAAGGATTGCAGGAGGAGAAAGGTCAATGGAGAGTGCAAACACATCACATTTAACACACACAAACATCACAGGATGACTGTTTTGATCACACGACATGTTAAAACCTCAAGCATATTTTTGGAAAGTTAAGTTGCTTATATGCACATCTAGCAGATGAGTTATATTAGCAATTGTCCTTTGAAAACTCAAGACAACACTCAAAAGAAGTTAATTGCTGCATTAATATTACTGAATAATTGCTTAATTTCTGCTCTCTAAACTTCACAATGAATATCTTAAAAGTGAAACAGCTAAGGTGTTCAATCAAAAAACGGGCACTTCATTTGCAGTTAAGTTTCAACACTAAAAACAACAGTAAGAACAGACAAGTACCGAATCTCCAGTCTCAGGTCTGGTCCCCCCAGCACAGGTCTGACGAGACAGTCCATGGTGCTGCTGATCGACAGCCAGTTCATATTTTCCATAACAGCCTTACTGAACATATTCACAACCGCTTCCGAGGACAGATATCCCCCCACCAGGTACCTTCAAGACAACAGAGGTGACTGGTTTTAGTGAAAGACTCGAATTTCCAGCAGAAAGTATTAATGCATACCTTTAGCTGTGCTTCAACAAGTCCATTGCTGTCGCTTAAATGAAAGTAACAAGTTCTGATGGTAGGCTCATCATTTACACTCACAGTGCACTAAACTTATTAGACTAATTAAATGCTGCAAGAAAAAAGTTGTGATTGTAGATTTAAAAAATGTTGAGTTTTAGTCCGAGCTTACAGCAGTAATAGTCTGCAAGTAACACCAACTGATCTGATATTTTTATATAGAAACTAAAATTGCAGGGCGACTGATGAATGAAATGTTTTTTCTTAATCTGCGTGTGTTCACCTGTCCCAGTAGCTGCGTCCTCTAGGAAAATATTCCAGATTGACTCGCCGGACCATCCAGTGCAGTGGGTGTGTGAGCAGTGTTTCTTCTCCCGGGACCAGACGCCACAGAGAGGCTTCCAGTTGCAGAGGCACCAGCAGACATGCATGGTCTGCACTGACCACCTAAACACAAACACACACACACAGAAATTAATGCAACATCTTGCTGAAAAACATTACAGGAGGGAAAAAAAAAGATTTTTCAACAAGGCAAAAAATAAAAAAAAACATATTGCATGCGTACCTGCAAGTCATCCAGTAGAGAGCCTCCGAGGCTCATTTCTCCCAGGGGCATGTCAGGATGACGGCTGTGCAGGAAGCCCTGGATCTCAGTGCAGATGTCAAGAGCGAGAGACTGAGCCCTCTGGACTTCATGAGGAGCCAGTGCTGCCCTTGTGTGATAATACTGCTGCAGTCGCTCCTAAACATGTTTTTCAAAAAGATTACAAAAAGGTTATGCCAATAGATATGGTCCCTCTTTGTATATGATTGTACTTTCTTTCATGCATCGTATGCTGTGTTTATATTTTGTTTTTATTGCTTTTGAATAACAGTAATATTTTTGGACTTTCCAGCCTGGGAATTTCTCACTATGGTGTTTTTGTGCAACTGGGGTTACATTAAAAATCCTGAATCTTTAATCCTGATGAGAGGCGCAAGCACTGTGTTGCTATGATAACTCTAAACAAGAAGTAAACAAAACAGCTTTACACTTCCACTGGGAATACATACAGCTGTCTTTTGAGCAATGTAATATTCAATGTAACTTTGTGCCTTGAGGCTGAGTTAATAACACTGACATGTTCATGTTTTGGCTGTTAGGTTGCTGCCAGGAGGAAAACTGGTAAACAGCAGAGAAACAGTGCTGTGCATATTGTGATACTGTTCATAAAGCAGCATTTAAAAAGCTGAACTACTAATCATAAAGTATAAAATATACATTAACAGTTTATGAGAGCAGTAAGTAGGGCTGTACTGGATAGCTCAAAGCATTGAGCAGAACATTTCAACATTAAATTCTGAATTTAACGTTTGATTGCATAGGCTATCATGAGTGTTGTAGGGCTTCAAGTGTTTTTATGGTTGGTTGAAAAGAGGGACAGATGCTGCAGGCGGATGCTGATGAGGATTGCACCACACCAGAGCTTCAGGGGAAATAAACCTCTGGACTCCAACCATTCTGCTCTGATCTGGAGCTGTTTTACAGGTTTGAGAACTGATCAAAGTTGATTTTGTAAACTTAGTGAGATATAAAAAATAACTTAAGGAAAGAGGGAAAATTTCCCTTTTTGTGTCAAGAAATGACATTCACTACAATCCTAATCATAAATGTATTAAAGCCTAACCCATGGCAAAACAAGACAGAAACTACAAAGCATCTGAAACAAAGGACGAGGATGCTGTTGTTGTTTAACCAACCCTGAAAACAACCTGACTTTACAGAAACAAAAGCAATTTAAATTACATTTAGTGGAACACAAAACTACTCAACATTCATTGCAAATCAGTTTTCAAAAGATTCAGGGTAAAAAAATTAAGATGTGCATCTATTCGTAAAAATAATTTGCACAAACTTATTCAAAGGTCAAACCAACTGTTTCAAATCCCCTCTTCTGTCCAGTCATGCATTTGCTCTAGAAACAATTACTGAACAAATTATTTTAATGTAGCAAGTAAAAACCAATTCACAATACTGTTGCTTATGCGGCTGTTTTGCACACTAACTCTAAACTGTTTCATGCTTGTTTGACTTCTTCTATACAGCCAGTGCACAAACACACACACAGTATTTTGATTATGCAGGGCTCCTGGGGCTCTGTGCAGCCTAACCAGTGCATAACAATGCGTATCCCCTAAGCACTACGCTTTAAAAAACATGTTACACATGCATAAATGAATAAGCCAACAGTGAGCAGAGCTCCTACAGCAGCTGCTAACACTGAATGCATAATCTATGCCTTCAAGAGCACAGAGGTGAAATGTCAGAGTACCTGCAAACTGAGGACGCACAGCTGAAGCCTCTTGGACTGCGACTCAGGTTTAGACTGCACCTCCAGAGAGGACATCTGAGGTTGTTGGCAAAGGTCAGCTGATTGAGAAGGATTCACACAGTTATATTGAAGTAATACTAGCAAAAATTTCTGATTTGAATATATATCGCTTATGAATTCTACATGTTTGCTGTATTTCTTTGCTTGTGCATACTGTTAATTGCTGAGATGTAGATACCTTTCTGCTGTTTTGCTGCGTTGGCAACATGTTTCATCACCACACCCTCTATGCCCTTCTTGATCAATGTAGGGGAAGCAGAGACCAAACTCAGCTCCTCCCAGCTCTCAGCCATCTTCTGCTCCACCTTTTCATCGTTGGCTGCACGGCCTGCACGCTCTATCAGCTAAAAACAAACACTTACTGTCAGGAACATGCACTCATAAAAGGAATGCATGACCGATAAATCACTTAAAAAAAACAGAACACTTACACTGCCTGAACCCACAGGGATTTAATAGGCAAAGGGAAAACTTAATTCTCAAGGAACCTCAATCTGGACCGTCCTGATAATGTTGAGCATCCTCCAAATCATTTTGAGACTTATTTACTGTTAGCCATGCAGTGATGCAGTGTCATTTTACCGTTATAGAGAAACTACTTGAAAGTATAGAAATGTACAATTTTTTTAAGACAGTCCACATACTTTTTTACCTACTTTCATTTTCTTTCTCCTCTTCAGTTGATGTTAATAGGATTTTTCAATCAGCTGCTAAACAGAGCTTGTTTTAAAACACAACACTGGAGATTCAGAGAGGACTTTAAATCCTGTTTCAGGATTTGACTTCTGATCCCACAGCTTGGAAAAGCAACCCAATGTAGTCATAACAATAGGTAGTTTTTAATAGATATTCAGCACTAAACCACAAACATACTGAAGATGGACTGTCAATCTATGGGTGGACAATAAGCATTAGCATAGCATTAGTTCTTTTTTAGATTCATGGAGAGTCCTTGTGCATTGATGCAGTGCTAACAACCTAAAAAATACACACCCGTTTCACTGCCAATGTAGCAATTCCTAGTAAGGCAGCACCACCAACTCCGAGAACCAGTCGAGCATTAGACAGCAGGAAGTCAATCACCATGGTGATTCCATCCTCTCCTCGCCTCCGACTGCCATGGAAGTTCATTGCTTCCTTTATGGTTAGCCTTGGGAAGAAAAACACATGAATTCAAGTGGGCAGAAAGCAACACAAAACATAAGTGTCAGGTGGAGGAAAAATCAACTCCAGTTAATTTCAAAATGACCTTTTGTTCACTCCAATAGAGAAACTTAAATGCTTTCATACTTAGTAGGGGAGGTCAGGAGAGGTGTAATTAGTTTGACAATAGTGTAAATCATAGTCTTCACAGTGATCAGATTACAACTCAACCAAAGAGAAGTCCTTTAGTGAAATTTGAAACAATGTACTACATGGCTCTGGCCATCATGCTAACAAAAAACAAAACAAACAGACAAATGATCCCTAAAACAAAGCTGCATCTTAAGAAAATGTGCTGTTCTAGAGGTTAATGATGACCTTACTGAGACACTTTGCTTTGCATTTTCCTCTAATTTGTAACCTTTGTGTATGGCTCCAGTTTATATTGGCACCAGTGAGGAGCCACATAGAATCAAAACATTTAATTTTCCTTCATAACAACATATTTTTCAAACAAAAACAAACCAGTGAATGTGTCAAAACCATCATCAGATAAAACTGAATTACTTAAATTACTATGTTGGCAACTTTTTTTTTATAGTTTTGTTTTTGCTGAGAGAATTTCACATCCATCATAGGAACACAGTCAATGCTTGTCACAGATATAATTAAGTTTGATTTTTACACCCAAATTATGGTATCTGGTATACGTTTTTTCTCCTAACCCTAACCCAGCATATTTAAAACACAGAGCTGAGCATTGCACAGGAAAAAGTTTGCGGGGATGTTATCTTTGGGTTTGTAGAAGAAAAGTGACCTAACCCATTATAAAGATCAATTTTCTTATTGTTGACTGACTTTGTTGACAACTATAGTCAAAAAAAACACACTTTAATAAATCTTGCTTTAAAAATGTGAAGCTCACAGAATAATCTGAAATGCATTACACTTTATTAAAGACTGCTGCTTTGTTTTTGTTGGCTGCCTCTGTGCCAGGGAAGTTCAAAAGAAGTCTACGTAGCTGACATCTTGCAGTTAGGCGCTTTTCAAATGAGACATTTTGACTTGTTTTGGGGGCAAAATCACAGGTCTAATTCACAACATTAATGATATAGTATAGTGCCTGATTAAATGTTTCCAGTGACACAAATGGTTTGTAACCCTCATTTATGTTGACAATTTCACATTATTTTCCTTCTGTGACATATTAAAATCTCTTTTGCAACAAAGCTCTATTGGTGGAACAACTCCTGTCTTATTATAATATACTCTTAAGGCATGGGAACAAGCCTAAAAAGAAGCTGCAGCAGCACAGTATATTTAAAACTAAAGACACTAGTTTCTAAGTAGGAAACTAAATATTAATTTTATATGAACTGGAAAATCTGTGAGTTAATCCTTCAAGCTTGGTCATTTCAAGGGCAGACACACATGAGACCATGATTTAAATTTACCTTCAGTTTGTACAAAACTAAACTTGGCCATTTTGCTTATTATATCAAGTAAACCAAGTGTGTGTCCTCTCTCCTTTCAAAGGCACAAGATCCCAAGAATGGAGACATGCTCTATTTATAGACTCAAAACATGCCTGAGTCATGCCAGGCCAAATATGTAACAACCTTTCTGGTCAAGTTACAGTTCCACTTTATACCTGCAGCACGTACAGTACTGACCTGATGGCTTTGACGTCAAGGAGGACTTAACTTTGCTTAATGTTAGTCATTTTACCCATATGTCAAGTAAAGGACTGTAGAGGTTGACAGATGCTGCTCACCGCTGGTTGAGTTGATAATAGCTGCAACCAACAGTGTCACTGATGACTGATGAACATATAGATCGGCCAGTCAATAATGCTTTTAATCAATACGCTGTTGTTTTGAGTCAGCACAATGGTGATGTAACATTACTCACACTTCCAAAATGGAAATTATTGCGAAATTTTACCAAATCTTTTGCCAACACGGTGTCGTTTTTTGGTATTAGTAGCAACATACTCCATCAGGTTGTTACTGAAAGCGTAATGACAAGCACTCTGTCTACTTTTGACGAAATCATTGTATTACTAAAAATACTTTGTATATAGGCCTACTGTTTACTTGTGCTTGTGGGACACTGCAGTGTGAAAAAGTGGCAACAATGCGATGCTAAAGCGACCATTTGTTACATAAGGGAACCAAAGAAAAGAGCAATTTGACTTCAGCTACAATAGGCTCGCCTAATATTTTTGAATTTGACTTGTTTTATAATTAAAGCAATAAAAGTTATTCTTTCTGGTTTGACTGATGACATTTAACAAGCTTCACACAATGCTGTTCCTTAACATTTACCCGTGACACTAACGCTACAGCTCACAGCCTCGGTCCACAGATATAAACCATAGAGCAAGGTACAAGATTAACCAGTATTAGCTATTTTAAAAGTCACCACAAAGAACAGGAAATTAACCGAGGAACAGCTGCCAAGTCCAGCTGGTAGCTAATGTCAGTTGATGTTAGTAACACTAGCCAGGCCAGCTAGTTAGCTAGATTAGCAGTCAGTAAAAGCTAACCTACTTCTTCAGTACTGTTCAGTATACTTACCACTTAGTAAGGGGAGAAATATAATAATCAACTCCACAACATTAGCGCTTGATGAAATGCATATTTCGTTGTTCTTTAACAGTAAATCAAAAAGTTAATGTCAGACGTTGACGAGCATAGAGTAAATAAAGCTCAACTTGCTAGCTAACAGCTGTCTTCTTCTTCTTCTTTTAAAATTCCGGTTGGTGTTCCACGCGAAGAGCCAAGAGCGCCCTCAGGAATCTCATTTCCCGATTTCCCATTTTTGGAACAGTTTAATTGCTTTTTATCATATCATCGGCACTTTTGGATTAACCGAATTCACTTCTCCAAGCTCAAGAATGAACTTTTCACCTCTTTCTGACTTCTTTCTAAAGGAAAATAATTGTAAATTCTTGTCTTTCATACAGTCAAATACTAAGTTAATATGACAGCGCAATAGCGAAAGTGACACTTATTAATGTACTTATTTCCATTTTTAGAATTTGTGATAAAAATTTTGATGTTTTTGTTTTGACTCTTATCTAATCTCCATTGTAAAACTGAAACTATTTCAAGCATATAAAGTGTATGTATTGTCTTTATTTAATTATAAATAACTTTCTTAAAATATTGAAGATGTATAATACACAAATTAAGATACAAAAACTATTAAATATAAGGGGAATGCTTTGTGGCACAGGTCCAAACTGGACACCAGTGCTAGACATGTTGATTTGAATGAGGATGACAGTCTGACTCCACTCAGGATGGGTGTATACAGGTACAATAACAGGAGTAATTACTGCTCCTGCGGTAGAGCACACCCCAGTTTGATGCTTACTGCCTCATGCTTAAACCACCAGCTTGGTTTAAGAACAACTCTGCTTTAATGAATGGCAGACCAACTCTGTGGAGACATTTACAGTTTTATTTCATTCAGCCAGCATCTTTGCAGCCACAACTGTGCAGTGAAATTAATGAAACCATCTCACATGCCACCACTGTGCCCACAAAGTTAGTGTCCCATTCCCTGTTTGACGGGCTTTGTATCTGCCTCTTGCAGATAATTAGTTTTAGGTTTTACTTGTTCAAGTTAACGACGACGGCAGAGCATCAGAAAACCATGAAAACAACTGAAACTACTTTTGACATTTCTCCTCTGAACCAAGATTAATTAGTCAGCTAAGTAGCTCTGCCAATTATGGTTGACTGGGAGCAAGAAACAAATTTATCTGTTTACAAAGCAACAGGGCAAGTACCTCTAGAAATTAAGTTTCCTTAACTTGTGCCTCAAACAAGATGTAATTGGGTTGGTTTCCTCAAATTAAGTCCTGACTGACTCAAATATCACTCAATTTAAATGAGGAAATTTTTAATTTAATACAGAACTTCAGTAACATGGCTTCCGTAACTAGGTAGGAAAAGCAACTTCAGACTGAAACAGGAGTTTAAAACAAGGCCTGAGATTTTCATTACTCCATAAAGCTTCAGTTTAGTTGGTGCATCACATTGTCACCTCCACTAAGATTAACCAAACAGTGGAATCAAAACAAAACACAGACAGCATGGTTACACATCTGCCAGTTGTTTCAAACTTAAACTGTGACAGGGAGGCTGAAATGAACAAAACAGCAAAAATCTGGGATGGCACAGTAAAAGTACGGATCAGAAATGTCGGTGTGAAGAAACAAAACATTCTTTCTGCATAAAAGTCCCCCAATTAAAGACTATACAAACGTATTGTACATTATAACAAGATAGATTACAGCTCAGGTTTTCTTTTGTACAAGTCCATACATACATCTTTCTTTTTTTTGATCTTGCTGTCTGTACATCTTGGTTACAAAAAATACATGCCATTTTGAAGAATCTATGGACATGGAAACAAATGATTAATTTGAGGAAATCGAACAGCTTAACAACAGAGCCTAACCGTAGTAACAAACTCAAGGTTCTGTACTCACAGCACAGAAGTCAGCTTTGTCTGCCAGAAACAAATGTGCATTCAAAGTGATCCAGACTCAAATCAAAACGCAGACAACATGACTGTGCTCCTTGTGCCAGAATAAGTGGAGCAAGAAAATGATGACTGATGTTACAATATTGAAGTACATAAAAGAGCGAATATATTTATATGTGTAAATAGAATAGTGATCATTGCTCAATGGCGTCTCATTTTGACTTTGCGTCCCGAACTCTCCCGGTGTTTGTCGGAGTCTTGACCACGCCTCCAGTAGTTCTCTGAACTGACGCTGTGACGACGGTGACGGGACACTGACGGATGTCTGTTCTCCTCTTTGTCCATCTCAAGAACTCTCGGCCTGGTGGGGAAATAACGGAGAGAACAAGTCATATGTGGATCATTATTGATCACATCTCTGCTTATTGTACATAGCTTCATCGTATGAAACTGGTGGAAAAAAAAACCATTTCTACAGTCTCAGCCATCTTCTTTTTTTAGTGTCTACACATCTTTGTCTAACATACTTAACATAACTAACTCTTACTTTTACTTTCATTTAACAGTAATGTTGTTTTACAGCTTAATTCAGACACGGCAGCAAACTTTCCGAAAGAGACACAATTCTCATGATATATGAGACATGTTTTGTGAAAAGGAGCTTAGAGGTAAATGTGTTATGATGCTGTGACAGAAGAGCGTTGATGGCTCTTTCACAGGCGGCATCACTAATAGACTTTAAATTGTTTTGCCTTTGAGGTCTTAATTAATGACCTTCATGAGCACGAGTCCCCACTTCTTGTAATGAAACCCATGATACATATCCAGATCAATCTGATCTAATCATTTCATGATATTAGAGAACAAATTCTGCTGCCTGCTTTATTAAGTCAAGCACCGCACAAGCACTGAACGGCAGGAAGTTCAGTTAGCACTCTAGTTTAATTCCTATTTGCTCATACAGTGTATGTAAACCATGCTGATGGATAATTATATATTCACTCACATAGTGTGAATTGACATTGGAAATATAAAGAGAATGCTGGTCAGATTAATACTAGTGGGTGTGCGAGATTAGTAATACAACACAAAGGAAGTAGTTTTGATACTGATCTGATTAGGAATGATTTCCAAGAAAATTCACAAAGGGCTTTTTCAATGTGTTGCATAAACTCTTAAACTGATTATGTTCATAAGATCTGATGATAAATTAATTTCAGTGATCTGGCTGGACGACACATGCCCTTCTATCTGAGGACACTTTACCTTGTGTTGTGACAGCCTTAACGTTTAACCGACTGTATTCAATTTAGGGTTTTCCCGTGATGAATGTGATAAAAAAGATACTATAATGTAGGAAAAAGTAAGACTTGGGTTAACATTTTTTTCATCCAAGGTCCATTTGTGGGACTGGGTTTGGGTAAAGTCTCTGTGCAGCCAGTGAGTAAGTATGTAATTAGGTTTAATTAGTAATTAGTCAGGTTCACAAGTACATGGACAGTGACATGATTGTTTTTAATTTTGCCTCTTCAACTCTTGGTCTCATCTGTTAAAAAGAGTTTTGTTACAGAAACGTGCTGACTTTTTCAGATGTTTTCTGGAAAAGTCTTATCTGGCCTTCCTGTTTTTCAGTGTTGTTTTTTTCCCCACCTAGTTTTAAACTTTCTGTATTTAGAAACATAAAGGCATGTCTTGATTGAAGACTTTTGACAGTAACAGGCTTACCACCTCCAGAGTATTCTTGACTTTGGTAGATGAAATTAAGGGGTATTTGCAAGTGCATTTCTTTTTAGAAATGTACCATGATGTAGATTTTGTCCCATTGAAAGTTTATTTCTGTCTGATAGGTTTGTTTTGTTAAGCCTAATTATGGTCTCCATTACTTGAATTGAAACCACTTTGGACAGCATTTGAGAGTTTCAAGAGTTCACCACTAAATGCAAAATTCAACACTTGAAATCAACTCCAGTCCTCCTGTCTGCTTCATGTGTCATGGAATAATGAGGAAACAGGCGAAACCTGGCCATAAAACTGCTTTTCAGTCAACTGTCCAATTAAATTTTATTCTTTAACAGTTAATGCACTAGTATACTACTATTAAAACTGGAAGTCTGCTCTTAAAACACACTTTGACTGCTTTATTGCAAATCCAGTGTGGTGGTGTAAAGAGGCAAAACTGCAAAAAAATGTGTCACTGTCCAAATAATAACAGACCCGACTGTAAATAAGTGGCCCTTGAGTTTTGAACTATAAACAAAGCTGCATTGTTGCTGGGATGTTTCTTAGGTCCTGTGAGGAGGATGAAACATGATCCAGGAAGTGTGAAGAGAGTGATGCCAAAACACCACAGTGATTATAATCTTACAGAGAAGGATTTAACTGCTCTGGAAAGTTAACAAAGCATTTGTAGTGACAATTGTAAGGTCAACAGAAGAAATATGGCATTTCCCTTTCAAAGGAATCTGTCTTTGAACTTATTTGATGGACCAACAGAGAGCTTGCAGGATGAAGCTGCGGTTTATTCTTGCAAAAAAAAAAGCATCTCTAGGACAGCAACCGGGCTTTTTAGCTTGATTCCTCTCTTCTCTGTGTCAACAAAATGACCTCAATTAAATGAACAAGAGGGCTGAGTTTTTGTAATGCAAAACTAAAGTCAGTCTGGATGCAGCCGGATATGCAAGGATCCGAACCAATTCAACCCAACATTCATTTCAAGAGACTAATGCATTTTTTAATGGACTCAATTCCCAAAAAATACATTAGGTACTTTAAGATTATAGCTGCATGTTGAGTGATGTGTTGGTTTTATGTTTCTATTTCTAATCTGTTCTGAAGTTTAGAGAGACTAATATCTAACAGCATAACATCTTAAAAAAGGAACAGTTTCATCTGACATTGGCAAACTGACTCTTTATATCAAGTTTAACTATCCCAAGGCCTGTTTTTCTGATTGGATCTATGTGTGTAATTGATAAATGAGGCTTGTTTATCTACAGGTCTGTTTCACTGGACCCTCTCTGTTTGTCAGGTGTTCGTAAAGCACTTTGACCGGCAGTTTATTTGTTTGAATAGTGTTAGGTAAATAGAGTCTGGCTGATTATTGGAAACATTTTCTGACCGCAATAGTGTGCAAATGAAAATAAAACAAAGCAGGCCAATTCCCTTTCGACAACCGAGGTTTGGTTTAAAAAGAGTCTTTGGTGTTAACCACTAGATGGCAGTATAAGATAACACTCGCGAGATCATGAAACTACTGAACGAGCTTCATCTGATTATATTTACCAAATTTCCGATCGGTGGATGATAATGTCATATTCAAATCTCAGAGTCAAAACCAGTCTCACTTTGATGTTTCCATCATTGATGGGTCTGAGTCATCGCATACCACAGAATTAGATTTTTCATTGAATATAGATTAGTAGCTAGAGGTACTGTCAAAAGAGCCACAATGAATGAAACTGCCCTTTATTATAGATGCAGTTCTGGAAATACCCCTGGGAAATTCAGAATTTAGAAATTTAAGCCTGATTTATTTCACTTCTAAATTTAGATGTTGAGCATGAATAAAAAAACAAATTATACACTCGTCTATCCACCACTACATCATTGGTTGGTAGACTAAAAGAAGCACATTCTAGATTTGGGACTAAACAAGTTTAGCATTACTTCCTCTGGTGCATGTAGCTCTGTAACATTAACAAATCCAGCCACTAGTCAGCAAGATCCACATGTAGGTTAAGACAGTAATGTTAGCTACCTTCCACTTACTGCCAACTTGCTAACACTTTAAGCTAATGCGCAAAAACAAATACACTTAAATATTCTTATTGTGAACAGTGTTGTTTCTTATCATAAACGGATTGATGATGCAGGTTTGTTTGATGACAGTTGGCTGAACACTTTTGAACCTTTTTCTGTTCCTTTGACAAAGCTGTTATAAGCTTTTAGTGGCCCCAGACTTTTAGCGGCCCATGGCTTTGTTTGGGTGGGTGTGCTCTGTACATTTTGCAAAAGGAGCAAATCTTTTTCACCTTTTCAACAACAGGCCAGTCTGTTTTCCTTTTTTAACTGCAAAAATGGTAGGTTTGTTAGCCATCCAATAGAGTTGGGATGGTGACAGCCCCGAACTTGGGTTGCTTTACAGTTACGTGCAATTAAAAGCATCCTTATTGTAAACAAGAGTGCTCTTTATATTTCAGTATAAAAGAGATAGCAAAGGAATTAATATCAATTTGTTTGAAAAATAAAAAAGATGACTTGGTATAAGACCAGGACCCTGAATTTAACTTGTGAATATATAATTTTTTTCCAAATTCTTAGTGGCATTTTTGCACCACAGTCACATGTTTCATAGATTTCTTGGGGCATTTTTGTACTGCCTCCACATTAATTTCTGAGGCTGTGTGGACTCATACCTGTGAGCAGCATCAGGGTCGGCTTTGCGATGAGAGCGTTTGGCTTTCAGAGGAGCGGGTCTCTCTGGAGGAGAAGAGCTTAAAGGGCTGTCAGAGTCCAGTCGAGGAGCATCTGGTCTGGTCCTGGCAAACAGAGGAGGAGACATAAGAAGTGGTCAAAACATTATTTTATACAAGATAATTTCTTTTAAATTAAATAATATCATGATGACTTACTTTCTAAGGATGATAACTGCACGCCGCTCCTTTATGTCTTGGGGTCTGATGCAATGGGTGATGTCATCAGCAGCGTAACCACTGAAAAAAATAGATGCTTTCAGTAAAATTTTTAGCCATAGGCAGGGACATAAAAGCAGCAGTTCAATCAGTGCATGGCAGTAAACAAACCCACACTCACCTGAGTACCGTGACACTTCCTCTCCTCACAGGCAAGACAAACACCGGCTCCGAAACGCGGATCGGTTTGAACTGGAAGCGGCAGCCGAAGCAGAGCGCACTATCACTGAAGAAGGACACTGAGACGATGGGCCGTGCAAAGATGTGCAGAGGATCTACATGTGACACAATGCAGCCGCCTGGCTGATAATCATTAATGACCGCACTGTTGACAAAGCCCTCTGGGATCACTCCACAGGACACTAAACGCTTGATCACCAGCTCGTGAACCCAATCTGGGATCTCATCCACTTCTCCTTTGCGGTAAAGCCTCTCTTGACCGGGTCCACGCTTCTCCAGCTGGGATCCATACGTGTACCCTTCCCCGAAAAAGTACTTATTTCGAAGTGGTGCTCTGTCCACTGTATGCTCACGGTAAAGTCCAGCCTCTCCTTGGGCCACCACGTCGTCGATCTTCTCCTCAATGAGGGCGCACTCCTCCGGCGTGAAGATCCTCTTCTGCAGGATGCTGCTCCTCACCCGGCGGGCCTCCTGCTCCCGGAGGTCCGCACTGTCATCACTGTGCTCGTACTCATCGTCGTCCGACTCTCGAAACCGTCGCTTTCGACCTTTTCCTCTGCCATTACTCGTCTTATCTGCGTATTTGTTTTTCACCTCGTCTCTGTGTGGAGTCATGGATTTCAGCTTCTCCCTCAGGTCAGAGTATCCACTGGCTGCCATGTCAGCCACAACAATGTGACTTGTGTAGTGCGACGTGGGCTCCTAGTCAACAGATAGCATGCATCAGCGTTGCATTTCAGAGCTGTTTTAATGTAGTGTGGTCAATATGAAAGAAACTAGATGTCAAAGGGAGTCTCAGACGATGGATATCGTTGGCTAAATGGGCCACTTTCTCTCACTCACAGCGGTGTCCAGCGTAAACAACTAGCTGACATTAGCTGAGTTGCTCTGTATTGTTTGTCTGTGTATCAAAACACAAGTCTGGTGTGTAACTTGGCAAATCTGTAAATTAGTACACAGGGGTCTTACAACTAACCAGGGTTGCGATAAACGCTGCGACGCTAAAACAAGCTCAGCCAGCGGAGAAGCTAATGGTAGCTAGCAGATGTGCTTGGCTAGTCAGCTAAGCTAGCCTGGCTTGGTCTGTCCGTTGCCGCCTGGAATTACCGACAACCCACGCAGCAACATTTCATAGGTCACCGCTAAATTCCAAACCTCGGTGATCCGGAGACGTTCACCCTCAATTTTAACTTCAAGAGTCCAGGAAAAACATTGTTATATCCACACAAGGCTTGGTCACATTCAGTTTACACCATCGTAACCTCCTTAAGAGAAAGGCTGAAAATAAACTCGTGTAGCCTGCTAGAGATCTGCGCATGCTCAGTGGTGACCTGCCAGTTCGGTGCTTTGGGGAGGGACCGTCACGTGGTCTGTACGGAAGACACATAAATCCATTTTGGGAGCCTTGAGGGCAAACTTCAGACTACTGCTAATTCTGTCCCACTGACCCCTCCACAAAGTTCACGCTGTACATTTAAGGGGCTGTGTTGGACTTACATATTGTACGAATGACTGTGTTGAAGCCCATCTGAGAAAAAAAACTTTATTTGAATGTCTTTATTTACATACTGTTCAGAGAAAATAGTGCAAATACAAACTTTATAAGATATGTGTTGTAATAAATAAGTATTTTATGACTGTGCATAACCAAAGAAACCGTTTTATATGATCTTTTGATTCAGAACTCAAACATGTGTCAGTTTTATCAATTTGTCAACAAAAAAAAATACCACTATAAATTGTTTCCTTTTTCTAAAGTAATTCATAATAATAATATACTTGCCTTTATACAATTGTGAATTAAGTACTTTTGTGTGTCGGAATTTGTTTGTTTTTTTAGAAAAACAAGCAATTTGGCTCTAGAACTTGTCATGAGCATGTTTCAGTGGTAATTTCTGAATTTAATACACTGAAAAAGATTAAATTAATGAGAATATAATCAAATATATCAAGAAAAGAGAGTGAGCATGAGAATCTACCAAAAACCGATTTTTTGGATTGCTTGATTGGCTGAACCAACAGTGCAAGACCCAAATTCTTTTAATTATATATCCACAAAACAATATTATTCAGGTCCCACAAACTGAAGTAAGTGATTTTTTGGCACAACTTAAGCAATTTAGAAAAAAAAGCTAGACTCTGTACCTTTGACTAACTAATCAAATAATCAGTAAGTTAGGTTCAATTAAGCTCCATCATCATTACCATTTTCAGGTATTTAATAGATTTTTATTTTTGATACATATCAAAACATTTAGTTGGATTATATTGATACATCCTTGCTTGTTTTTATTGTTGTTTAATCACTACATCACTAAGTAAAGAAGTGCTCATATCTCTTTCAATGTGCCATTTTATTTTTGATAAAATGTTCTTTACAAAACAATAAAGTATTCATATTGAAGGATAATTGATTGAATGCAATAATCAAGTTTTACAGTAAAGAGCATTGATAAAAAATAATTACTTAAAAAACATGTGACATATCATTTATAAAACTTGAACAGACACGGGCCTATAGTTCCAGTTCATTGACAACTTCTGTACACATAAAAAAAATCTTATATGTTAAATCAATTAAAATGATAAAAGTAAGTGCAATTACTACAGTGTCAGCCTGAAGGAAACACGAACTAATAATGAACTAATTTTCAGGATGCACTTCGTCCAATTTGTTCAGTCAGTGAAGAAAAACGATCAAGTAAAAGTGAGACTGACTTCTGGGTACACGTATGCATTCACATACCATATTAGTGTGTGTGTGTGTGTGTGTAGGCAAGAAGAGGTAGGCTGTTTGTAAGAGTTTTGTACAATCTACACTTAAATGTGTGTATTTATACAAGTGTTTGCATACAGTTAAGCATGAGCATGTGCTATAACATTGTGATTTCGCTGGGTGGCAGGGTGAGTCTCTTTTCTCGTACGGACATCATGTTTTCCACCTGCATAGCAATGACTCGACACAACTCCAGGCCCTGCAGACAAACACCAACGACATGAGCACAGTGACTGCAGCACAGCAACTCCACTGCAAACGATCACATGTGGCCTCTGAAGAGTGTCCTTGTCTGTGTTTGCATATTACCTGCTCCAGCTGCAGCTGAATGACCCGCTGCGTGTTCATGTCTCCCAGGGTCAGATCTACATATGGGTAACTCGTTCCAGCAGTGGGCCTCTGGGTGCGGCTAGACTGCACCTCCACCAGGGGGACCACTGCCATCATCTCCTGCGTCACAGAGACCAAACATTACAAAGTCCTACTAAAACTGTGTCACTCTACATTTGGGCTCATGTTTCAGACAGGATGAGATGAACAATATCAATGATTGATGGATGTGAATGTGAATGTGAGGATCTGGATCCTTACGTGTGTGTTTTTGTGCAGAAAGTGGAGACCATGTTGACTGACAGCAAGGATACAGGGGGCGTAGAAGGTGGTGGAGCTGCTGCTGTGGATGTAGAAGAACGAGGAGCCGAACAAGGGGAATGCACTGATCAGCCCTGCAATGCACAAACGCCCAAAATTTAATCAGAGTGAAGAACTTTTTCCTTTAAGGAGGCACCACATGAACAAAAAACAACTTTACTAAAAGATGACATCACAGATTTTAACAATCACAATATGTCTTATTCATCACAAGAAGTCCTTCCAACCCTGTTATAAAAGTTGTATAATGTCCTCTGTGGCCGAACAAAGCAACCCTGGTAAAGTCATTACAGTTACAGAGACCACAATTTTTTTTGGTGGTCTGAATTAAAACTGGGAGTTTTTTAAAAACTTACGGGGAGGGTCACTGGAGCTCCTCCTTCAAACAAGTTACAGCTTTTTTGTTGCTGATAGACCATATTTTCATGCAGGAGTTAGGGTTAAGGGATATTTTTTTTGTCTTTTCCCCTGCTATGCTGTAAGAATTTCCCTTTTCAGTATTAATAATAAGCCCTTAAAGTTATATGTATATGTAAATATAAATATAACATCTTTCAAAGGTTTTGCTTTACATATTAACAAATAGTAACTATTATTTAAACATCTATGGCTCTATTAAGCCAGTGTGGGGAATATTGTAAATCAGTAAGAAAAAAATTTGACAATATTGGGTTTTTAGGTGATTTTTTGCATTAATTTGATAAAGTGCCTTAATTTTCCAATAGTTTTCTTTATTTTATTCGATAATACAGATATTAGTCAATTCATTTATGTGCAAATATTCCCTTAATTGATTTTTTTTCTGAAAATTTACCACATTAACACAGATACATTCACAGTAATAAATTATTTTGTCCATATCACCTGTTTATATAAAGTACAGTTATTGGCCATAAAAGGGCCAGTTCACCCAGAATAACTTTTTTAAACCAAAATGCCTCCTGTCAATGTGAGCGGGGATCTTACCCAAAAACTGCGCTCTGGCCTGATGCGGGTTCAGGGTCTGCACTTGCTGCATGTGCTGTGTCACCATGGTAACCCACTGCTGGGGTGGCTGCTTTTTGAACAGAGGTGTGGCGATGTACTCCGATAATTCATGTCTGGAGGAGAGAAGATGAGAAACAGAATCGAAGATAAAGAAAATCCTGCTTCACTCGGTGATTTCTCAACATTTGTGAGGATTATTTTAGTCAGTGAGCTGTTCTGTTCTGCTGCTGACTCTGTGTGTGGGTGAAGACGGTGATAACAACGTTAAGAGCCTGACAGGACACGAGTTTTTACAGTTATTTTACTGAGAAAAATGAGGTGTTACACACTTAAAACACAAAAACTATTGACAGCACTGCAGTGCTTCAAGAATGAGTTTTTCAAACATCAGTAATAGACGGAAAATCGAGAAGAACATCCACTGTGGCGTCAGTGCTGCTGTGCTTTCACTTTCTGCATGTTATCTGCATTTGCAAAAATACAGACAGAAATAATTCCTATGATTCTTTTTTTAAATTACAAATATTCTATTTTTATTACCAGGATTTGCTTTACTACTTGAGTAAAGGGGGCATGATGGCAGCAATGATATGATCAACAAAGTAAAATGGAGGATAAAGAGGTATTAAGAATATTTTCAGATTATCCGTCAGACTATTTGAAACTAGAGGCTGTATTCTCAATAATCCTTGTAGATTTGATGATAAGACAGAGCACCTCAACTTAATTTTCTCTTAGTTTTCTTACATGCTGGGGATGAAGACGATGTCTTTGGCTCTGTGCTGCAAAGCTGCCAGTTTGGAGATCTGGTGGAACTGTTGATCGCTCACTTTCCCGTGTGGAAGAACATTTAGCAGGCCTTTACGATAGTCTGGCAGGATCTAAAAAGACAATACACATACACACAGTTGTATGCACACGCACACGTGCAGGTCTTATATACTGAATGTGTGTGAAACATCACATGATACCTGGTTATAATGCATCGCCACACAAAGCTCGTTCTCAAACTTAAGAGGCTGAGTCCAAATGACTCTTCTGAACCAGAAGCTGTAGTTGGTGTCGACTGACTCGCCCTCAGTGGCAATATCCAGGATGTACTCATGTTTGTTCAGAGGACGCACACTCTGGCCTGGGAACACCCACATTCACATGTAAAAAAAAGGGTAAATAGCTTAATACTCATTTGAAAGATTGTTCATCCATTATTCAGTAATGGTATCTGACCATTGGTTAAAATCCAACAACACCTGCTGAAACAAAAACCCTCAATAACCTGAATAACCCCTTCATATATAGCCACATGTTGTGCTATGTACTTTTGAATAGCATGTTAGCAAAAGAAACTCCCACTTGATATCATGTGGAGATATTTAATGTCAAGAGGAGAAAAAAACAAGTCTAGCAGGATGTTAAAGGTTCCTGTGTGATGGATTTGAGGGACAAAATCAGGGTTGGATGTTTCAGTTCTGAACACTTAATAAGACTAAAGGAGAAGGACCATTGGCAAAGAAATATGATAGAGTTATACAAGTAATGAGCTTTATAATACATTTTTTATCTTAATTTTATTAGAAAAATGAAGAAATACAAGCAGGTCATTTTAAAATGCTTTGAAAAAATTATGTAATCCTATGATCTATAGTTTATTCCCTTAAAGAATGTAAGTGTTTGAAAATATGCATGTTTTTGAATATACTTCAGCTGAAACACTGCATGCAAATCAGTGGCACATTAACACCTCAGTAGGTCATAATGAGAAAGAAAAATATGTACAGAATTGTTATCTAGAGACCCAGTGTTGTGATATCACTAATGAAGAGGTGATATCAAACCATCTCATTATTTTGCTGCGACATCCTTATCAGACTCATGAACACGAGCGGCTTCCTCCCACAACCAGAAACCAGAGCTCAGTCTGATATGAGATCTATGAATGAATCTGCCTCACTGACAATGACAAGAAGACTGACTTTGCGCACAGATGCATTGTTTAATGTGTGTCGGTGAGCACACCTCTATTGGTGACTAAAAATATGGCATATTCTTCCATGGCCTCCAGTCTGTGTAAACCCATCTCATAACACAGCTCCTCGATCACCTCCAGGGCAACCTAAAAAACACCACAACAAACAAGCACAGACACAAACATGTCACAGCCGTTTCCTCACAGACACCAGCGGTTGTGAAAAGCTAACAGTGGCCAAACACTCACAGAGCAGGTTTTGATTTTCACGTGACGTTCAATGCCTCCAGGAAAGAGAAACAGCTGACGTTTTGAACTACGACCCGCCTGATGAATACAAACACACACTCCTTCAGTAAACACTATACATACACAAAACGTGTAGGATTACTGCTGATTATTTAAGGATTTCAACACACATACACCTAAATATATAATGATGAAAAACGCAAACAGTTAAGAAGAGATCGTGTAGTGTTTAACTTTACATTAAAAATGTAGTATACATTTGAAATATGATTAACTGTTTTTGGTCAAACTGCACAAAATGATTTATAACAGTTAATGGATTGGATGGTGATATTTAATCATTTTCTTATTGTCAACAAATGCTATTAGAACAAAACCATCAGAGTGTTCATCTCTTGTAAACATTCCCTCCCATGTCTCTCTCAGCCTCAAGCACACTGATGCTGAAAACGAGTCTACAGTTTAATTTTTTAAGTTGTTTCCTAAACAACTGTGCAGTGTGGATTTAGGAAAATGTTACTAAAACAGGAGTAAATACTGCATTTGTTTTGCCCATGTTTATAGTAAAGAAGGAACTGAGTAATCCAGCGTGGTTCTGTTGTGTGTTTTTAATAGTTTTTGGACAAATATGAAGCTCCACGGCTCAGAGGAATGAGGTGTATCAGACTGTAGATACACAAACAATACTTGCTACTTTTGATCTTTCTTGAATTTGTTGACAATAAGAAAAATATTGAATACTATCAGCTTTACTGTCCAAAATATGCTCAAACTTAAGCAACTTTCACATTAAATTTCTGCTTTTGTCAAGTATTAGTCAGTCTGTAACATAACAGATAGAATAATATGAATCTAAATGTGCATGATGGGAACTTTTACATGGATGCATTTTTTGCTGCTAATTCTTTTGCTTAGGAAAGACTTTTATTTGTCATGCAGAATATTTTTAGTATTTTTAGCAAAGGATCTGAATACTTCCTCCACCACTGTGGATAAATAAATGGAGGCACAGACCATCATCGCCTTTAGCTCCATGCTGTTGGGTGGAACAATGCGGCCACCGTACTGGAACGTCTTCTTCAGGTTCTGCTCGCATGCTTTAGCGATGCCTGTTTTAAGAAAACATGACATATTGGTGGTTTTGGTGACATGTACAGCAGATTAGCACTTCGTATATGTTTTGTGTGAGTGTTTTTACCCTGATACTGAGCCCCGGCACTGCGAGAGGCCTGCTGCAGGTGCTTCAGCAGGAAGGGCTTGAGGACCTCAGAGCAGCGATGGAAAGCAGTCAGGATATAAAGCAGCCTCCAGCCTCGCTGGCAACTATCACTGTGCAACACCAGAGTGCACAGACACACTCAGGATTACAGGCTCAGGGAGAAGAGGGGAGTGTAGTGTGTGTTGGTTTGCGCTGTGTACGTTGTTAATGTTGTAAAGTAGACTTACGGTTTGGAGCTGGTGTTAGCAGTGAGCTGTTTGAGGAGTTGGCAGTAAGCCTCATCCCTCATCAAGGTGAACTCTCCTATGAGCTGAGGGAAGGATGCACACACACACACACACACACATACACACAAAAACAAAACAAACACACACAGTTTAGTAAGCTGTCAAAGACAAATTGATCGCCTAAGAAAAAAAAACTGTGTGTATTTACCTTGAGGAAAGCGCTGACTACTTCCTGTTCTGTCGATCCCCTCAGTGGAGAGTCACCCATGAAACGCATCACCACTACAAAAACATTGTAATTATAACAGAGGATGAATCAGAGCCCAGATGTAATAAGAGTAATGTAATAAGAGGATGTAACTAGAGGAGATTCGATGGAAGGTGAGAACTTACACAGGAAGAGATCTGCTGCCACTCTGTTCATGGCTGCATCTGTAAACTCTATCAGGGACTCTGTCAGAGGAGTCTGCAGAGGTGAAAAATTACACAAGAAAAGCGTTATAACAACATTTTACAAACAGAACCATACAGAGTTATGAGAAGGTAAACTGCTAAGATGAAGAAAGGCACCTTGGAGAACTTGATCATGTCAGCTGGCTCTCTGGAGTCTCTGTTCTTGCTTTTACTGCTCAGGGAATCTCTGAGAAAGTTAACATTTATTGAAATAAAAATACAGACATTTTAGCCACAAAATATATTTAAATATCGTGCAGATTGTTGCCTGTCAATGTTTTAGCATTTCATCAATTATCACTACTTAACCATTAATGCATCGGCATGTAAACCTTTGTCATATCATCCTGCATGTTGTTGACTAAGGAAGAGTTTATTTAATGAGTTCATATGCTACTGGTATTTTAATCTATAACAGGGCATCATATTTTATAATCTAATATGTTTTGTATGGAAGATTTAATAAATAACAAGAAAATGCGTCTGCTTAATGAATGTGGTGAAACAAAAAGTACAATTTGTCACAAAAATCATTAAGTTAATGCTCAAGTAGATTAGAAATACTTCAGTACAGTGAATACATGTACTTTTCTAGGACCTGATTTGAAATGGTTTTTTTTGCAATATGAGTGGTTTTTGTGTATTTTTAAGAATTTTCACTGTGTGCACTTGTCTCACCCTTTTCCTTTGGTTGCCTGTCTGAAGTACTTCTTGGCAAACTCCAACATGTCATATTTGCTGTCTTGCAGAGTCCTCTCATCCAGATCTCCATCAGCAAAGCCATCAAGGGAAACCCTCTGAAAATCAGAGACAGATGGTGAAAAACAATGTGACACTCACTTTGACGGACAGATAAAAACATTCTGCATGTGCACGGAGTGTCTGTATACCTCAATTGTTTGATCTATTTCATGTGCAGCCATGGTGGACGCCACGGCAACAGCGATGGCTGATGACACAGCGAATTGTCCTGCTCCTCCTCGAGGCTCTGCTTTTCGGTCCAGTGGCAGCGACAGGAAGTCAGGAGGAGCAATCGGCTGGACGCACTCGGATGGGAACGCACCGGAGCGGCTAAACACAGCACCAAACTTCCAACCTAACACACATACATGGACCGTAGGGATTATAAAAGCACACACACCTGGTTGTTTTGTGACCTTAAACAACCCTCAGCTCTTCTAGGAGGCCTGAACTTCCTTTCCTCTAACAGCAGGTGAGTTTATCTTTTAAATAAGTTAGATCCTTATCTGCATGTCTTTCCCTCTCATTTACAAGAATTAACTCTCTCCTGGGTCTTCAGTGACAACCTGCACAGAATTCAGCCTTCGGTGTAATTATAGATACTAGACACTTGGGAATTTCTGTCACTTGTAAGGACATCATATTGACTTATAATAGTTTCACACATGATTACCCCAACCTCAGTAATAACCTTACCTCAACCCTAATTTTGTGCTAATTTTCACCTAATTGCATATCTTTATTATGATATTAAATCTCTAAAAGCTAGGCTAATCAGATTTTTATATTGCTAATACATCTAATGAATATATGTAAAGAGAAAGGAACCACTTGTAGTCATGAACACAGAGAATTAGCACACGGCTCTGCAGTTCAACTCATCTCTATAAAAGTTATTAATATCTTTAGCTCATTGTTTTGGTTTTATGGACTACAGTTTTACTGGTTTAGTTCATTTCCACTGCTCTCACTGGCTGTTTGATGAGATTAAGCTCTCATTAACTCACTGGTTGCTGCCTGAGGACTAATAGTGAGTATTATAATTATATAATCATAGAGTGCTGAGAAACATGATTAGAAATGAGTCATAATATTGTTCTTTGTCTGCTGGATTTCCAAATATGCAAGTGTTTGCTAACATGTTAGCCATAGCAACTTTATATAGTCATATGACAATGCTGTATTTATTTGTTCAGCTGCACCCAAGTAGGGACCAACTTTTTGTCCCCAAATGGGTAGTAAGTCCCCACAATGTAATGTGAGTTTGTCACACACACACACAAGCTTTCCTCCTCACAACACTTAGCATTTTGATTATATTAAATTAAATATGAAATGTGTAATGCAGCTCAAATCTTACAGTCATATTTGATATTATGTAAGTATGTACCTTTAGATATTAAATCTTTTTTGCCAAATAAAAAAGTATACAGATCTTAGTGGGTTTAATGGTGCAAGTTTGATCCAACTTTGAAATGTGAGGGCTATGTGAGGGCAATTTAGAAAATGTTTTGAAGCCCAGGTTTTTGAGTTACAAGGAAAGAATCACAGTAAATTAGCGTGGAGTCACAAACTGAATTTGTCCTGTCCAGTATCCTCTGAGTGATGGAGAGACGTGGCGTCATCTGAGCTCACATTTCATCTTTTGTGTCCTCAAGAAATAAAATGAATCAATAGTTTTCAAATTGCATCGGCATCTTCCATCTGAAAAATAATTTTCTGATACAAGGTTGTATTTAAAGAGCACTGTGGGCACTGTCAACATCACTGCACCTAATTCTCCTTGGCTTAAGATACCATCACACCTCCGGGGTAGACAGACACAGTCCAGGTCACTAAATCTCTAAAAGCTGTCAATCTCGCCACCTTGTTTATTTTTAGGCCTTGACCACAACACTAACATCTGTTCCCCACATGTAAATGGCGAAGTTTAAGTATCTGATTTAGTTTTCAGATTATAATGAAGGAATTTATTGAACTCTCACCAAAGTCTGGAGTGTCTCTTTTCAGCTCCTCCAAAACCACCACCCTCTTCCTCACCACACAGCCGTAGCTGTAACCTGGAGGACAGAGGACACAAAAAAATAGACACACACATGCATGGCTCATAGATTCACTCATGAGATAACAAGATCTTTGCTACATGCATCATGATGTCTCACCTTTCTCCAGCCCGTCCATGACCTGCAGCCTGATGATGTCACCTTTGTGAAAACTGAGCATCGAGCGGTCGTCTGTCACAAAGTTTCGTTCTGCAATCACATAGTCGGAGTCCTGCAAGGAAGAAGGAAAGAAAAAACACACATTTGAATGCTTGCCTTTACATGTTATTTAACCAAAAGTATTTATAGTAAACTTCATCTTCTACTGCTCCATTTGCTAGTTTTAAACATCCTCCCTTGATTTTACAAAAGAAATGTTTAAAATATAAGAAATACGTTCAGATGCGTGGAACGAGAGAAATAATCATAGTTGTTAAATCAACAAATCAACAGCACCTAACAACTGCTGCTCTCTGCTGTTCAGTTTTTAGCTGTACCTGTTCTCAGATTGGCTGAACTGCAAACAAAAAAGTGTTGAGAAACGAAATGTGTAACAGTATTAGAGTTTTTAAGAGTTAAGCCTGATCCATAATTCTTGTGCAGTGTTGTCTCTGCTGAACGGTCAAAGTCCATGGACTCAATACAGACCAACAGGTGGGCGTGTGTGTGTGTGAGTGGTTGTGTGTATCTGTACCTTTTTGATCTCATTGATGAAGGTGTCTACGAGGTGTTTGACTTGGGGAGCCTTGGCTGAGAACAGGATCAGTTTCTCATTGATCAGATTGAACTCCAGCATGTTTTCAGAGGGGATGGTTACAAACAGGATGTCTGCGTAGCTGAAAAACACAAAGCAAAAGCTAATATGATTCTGCAAAGTGGCATAAACAAGTTAAGCTGCCAATCATTATAGAAAACAATGCTACAAAAACGAAAAAACTAACTCAACTTAAAGAATAAAAATAGTGTTTTAGAATACTACATATTTGCTGAATTATCTAAATTTTTGGTATTATAAACTGACTTAAAAACAAATTAATCACAGTCCTTTCCTTTAATGTAAATAAGTATTTTGGGCAGGTGGGGATGAACTTTTCGTTTTTAGTTTTGATCCACTGGCCTGAACAAAAACTGTCCCTTGACAAATAAACTGGCTGATTGGCTTCTTGCAGGTAAATTGGTGTATATATGTATATTTATTGCCTGATAAATGACAGAATATTGCAATAAAACAAAGCACAAACACACCTTAATAATCAAAAATGAGCAAAGAAAAGCAAAGATGTGACCCATTTTTGTGGTATTTGTCTGTAATTTGTTACTCAACTGACACCTTCTCTAAAAAGCAAATACATGTATCTTGAGCAGCAGACAAGATAAATTAAATCACACAAAGAATTTGCAAACAAATAAAGAAAAACCAGTTCTTACGTGTAGGGCCGAAGGACTCTGAAGTAGTCTGGAGCTGCAGCGCTGCTTTTTACAGTCTTCAACAGCTTAATACCGCTGTGGGACACTGACAACACCTGCACACCTGTTCCTACACTACCCTGCACACACACACACACACGCACATACACACATGTTTAATGAAAAAAAAAACGTACTTTGTAATTGATATCCTCTGAGAATTCACCACTCTCACCGATGCAGGGAACAGACGGGAGAAGTATATTTCCCAGGTTTCCCTCGCTGCCGTGACAACTGTTTTCTTCACATGCTCCTCCACTGGATCCATATTCTGCTCAATCCTGTGTTTGGCTGTCATTCACACAAACACACACAGGAGCTCATGAATGTCAAAGAGATGCGTTTGCATTAAGAGCATACGGCCTGAGAAAAAGTCTGCAGGAAGAACAGACAGACTACCGAAAAGAGCTTTCATTTTCTGCCTTTCATCCCGAGTGATGCGAACACACGCCTCTGACAGTGTGTCATTCACTATCTGCAGGAGAGAACAGAGGACAAGACAGGAGAGGAGGAAAGAGGAGAGATAATGTTAGAAATAATTTAGGTAGTTCTTTCTATGATTTTTTTTTTCTGTTGTCAGGTAGAATTTGGTGCAAAATTGGAGATAAGTAAAAAGGTAAATGAATCAACGGATACATCTGATATGAAAAAAAAAAAGTTCATTGATGTGAAACAAGATGCTCCCATTGTGTCGTCCTGCTTAAGTTACCTGTTTGAAAATGAGGTCCAGCACCAGAGGATTGTTGAAACTGTCTTTGGGATAAAAAACCTGCAATAAAGAGGAAAAAAACACTCATAACAGAACAGAAAACAAACATGTTGATGGCGGGGTGTGATAGCTTTTTGTGTGTTTGTATCTGCATGTGTACTCACCTCCTTCCTGAGGTACAGTCTCCAGGGAACGTTGGTGTAGGTGTAGTGCTCTTCATTGGTGCTCTGATGGAGCTGCGTCTGGATGGTCTCTGTCTCCACAGGAAGCTCACGTGAAACTGCACCAGACGGTCATGTAATGTTTTTATTTTCAGTGTTATTTAACAAACTTATTCTGATTTTTTTTTAAAAAATCCATCGAGCCTTGACGACCTTTCGCTGTCTTGCTCTAGGACAGATTTACTTCATTTCACAGTTTTCCTCCTCTGTTACTCCAGAGAATTAAAGAACATTTTATTGTACTAATATTGTTCTAATCTTGTTTACAGAGATGCTTTGAGGTCAAGTGCCCAGAAGACAGCAGGACCGATGTGTTTTCACAGTCTGCATATCAGGGGTCACGTGGCGCCTTGCCGCCTACCTGCTGTGTGAGTCAGCGTGTCCCTGTTTAACTGCCCTCCTGCGCTCCTGACCTTGTCTGGAACATGCTAATTGTTGGTAAATAGGCTTGATATTTTGGCCAGTGGTGTTTTAATGTGAGTAAGAAAATGAGGTGAACCATCACTCTGGTCAATATCAAAGCAGAATGTGATCAAATGAAGTCTAGTGAGCAACAACTGGCACATTTCAGAAAAGGTTGCTGTCGAGTGCAGAGGGAGACAGAGTGTCTATGTTTGTGTTCATTTAAATTTTCATTTTCTCCTTTATTTAGCCCCACCGTGGCTAGTCATGTGCACTTCAGAGTCAATCATCTGCACATATTCTTTTTACCATTGGTAAATAGTAAGCAACCCTGCACTGAGGCCATTCAGATAAACACAGATTTAGCTGTCAGACCTTTAAAATGATGATGTAGTGAAAGTGTTATCTTAGAGTTGGTTCCAAAGATAAGTGAATAAAATGATCATAATGTTAACATATAGGTACGAGATGGATATTTTGAACTGCTAGGGGCAATAAAAAAAAATCAAGAAATAGACCTTAGAGAACATTAGAAACTTGAGGTTATTTAAAGATTTCTCAGGTAGGAAAATATATAATCACAGGTGAAACAGCTTAAAAATAACATACTGAGTTTTGGTGAAAGACAAAACCAGAAAACTCCATAAAACACCTTCCCTTCTTTTTATTCTGGGATCACTCGTTAGCATGCCAAAGTTACCGTCCCTCTCGCTCACCCCATCCATTCATTCCCCCCTCGACCTGTGCCCGAGCATGAACACCACCTTTTGTTGAACGGCTGGAATAGCGCTCTGTTGCTCTGTTGCTCTGTTGCTCAGTCCAAGCTGCTTTGTTTGTTTCCCATTTACAGAGCCAGGGCTGTGTACAAGCACAGGATTACAACCAATTTTCTCACAGTTCACTTGTTGTCCATTCTGTGTGGTTTAAAAAAAAAAAAAAATCTAGTGTTTGTTCACAGTCCTGGCTCTGTACATTTTCCAGCCAATCAGCAACAGTTTATAATCCAGCTCGTGCACAGGACAAAGAGAAGGAGGAGGGAGATGAGAGGTACAAGAGGGGAAGAAAACTTAGCATGAAGAAGAAGAGATGGCAGTATCAACAATCTCTCTCAAGAAAGACTCATCCTTTGTATAACTCTGCAAAGTGAGGCTCTTGTGCATTGGAAAATGAGAAAGAGTTCATGCTTTGAATGTGTGTGAGTACCTGGGGGAGGTATGGGGGGAGGACGATCAGGTGCTCTCGTCTTTGTGCTCTTGATGGGTTTAAATCCCGCCTCTTTTATTGCAGACGCAGATGGTGAGGGGGCAACAGGACGTTTGGGCTAAAAAGACACAAAATATCTCTTTAACATGACTGGTTCATAGCGTTGTCTCATGTTCATATCACTGCGACAAAATTACTCAGGCATTTTGCAGGCGCATGTGTGTGTAGATGTGTGTGTGTGTGTGTGTGTTTACCTGTGGAGCAGGAGGGTTGTCCATCTGCGGTTTGAGGATCTGTAAAGCTTCGTCACGAGGGGTTTGTTTCTTTTTAAACTTTCCCTCTGGCCTCCTAAATACAGCCACACAGTGTCAACATCAAACATTACAGTTTGCAGGATACAAAGGCGGTGCGGTGTACTGTATAATCTCAGTGTTTGAGCTCCTTGTGTGTAAATACATTCATTCTGTTGCTGTGTGCTCACTCCGAGGAATCACTTCCCAGTCAATATCTGTTGGTGGTTCTTTGTAGCCCGGGCTTTACAGTATGCACAGCTAATGCTGGAAATAGCATCAACTGCTGTGCTTATTTACAAGGAAAAGCCTTTCGATTTAAAACTATGATTACCGCGCTCACGCCTCAGCCCTTATAAGTCAGTGTGTGTGTTTGTGAGTGTGTGTTAATAGGACCTCACCTTTTGCCAGGAGGGAGCACATCTGGTGGTGGAGGCGGGGAGTTATACCTTTTGATGATTTCTTCAAAAAAAAGAAAAAATATGAACCATATCAGAAAAAACTTCACTTTTAATTGTTTCAAATCCAAATACCAGACAATATGTATGTTGAAACTTTAATCTAATGATCAATGAACTTGCACTCATATAAACCTGAACCTCAATAAATCATGACGTTAACAGCTTTTGAATGCAGATACCTTGAATATCTTGGCTTGGGATGATGTGATCTGAAGGTGTAGCCGAATATTTTACTACCTCTCCAGCAGGGGGCGTAGGAGACGTCGCCATTGAGTCTAAAGTACATGCACAAAATGAAAAAAATAAAAACAGCCAAAAAAGGAGTTATATCCTCTTGTGCATAGCTCTGTTAAATAAGAGTTTTAGTTAAAGGGACTTCTCTTGGTTTTTTTTTTGCCTACTCACTCTCACATGCTTCTCTTTTTTTTCTCTCTCTCTCTCTCTTACCAAACTTCCCGACTGGCGTGTCCTTGTTTACAGGGATGCCTGGAGCCTTCCTCCGAGACGAGCTGTCCTTATCTGACTGAACCTGGAACAGTCACACAGAGAGGACAGAGAGTTTGCACTCAGGACCCTTCAGACATTTTGTCTCTTGTGATTTGGTTTGAGTCAGCACAAAGTCAGAGTGAAGGAAAGGGACGAAATGTACTATCCTGTGCAAATGTGGGACATTTCTTTTGTTACTGACACTAGAAATGTGAAAATAATGGAAATCAGTGTCATTATTTAAATTTTTAAACCATCCTCGGTGCAAAAGTTGTGTGTGTGGTGTTTTAAATGTGAAGAGGAGAGATTAATTGTTGTTTCACTGCAATGCACATCAATACTCCCTATCATACAACGATATCATCATATCATCAATCATGTGACGGAAAAATCATTAAATTTAAAAACTGCATAAAAAGCAATTACCTCACCGGTGCAGATCACATTTAATACTGCAGTCTGCTCACACTGAGGTGAATCTGCTCAACTGAGATTTCAGAACGAAAGAAAAGTTGCACCAGACTCAGCAGAAGCTGTAAGAAACACATCTGCACCACCCGTCAGTCCTGTTATACTTCTTTTTGGAGATTTTTCTCATCCCACTGGGCACTTTGAACTTCAAACTCATTTCATGTAGTTATGATTGTGATTGTCATGTTGCGATGTCTGACTCTGTCCTTTGTAAGTTGTGCACTTTTGTATAACAGACTTTGTTTCTTTCCTGTTTTCTTTACCCAGGTCAGATATCACTGAAACAACTTAACTAAAGGTTATACATCCACGTGCTCTGCCCTGAGGGATAGAAATGGTTGTTTCTTATCTTGGATCTTCAGTATGTACACCTCTGTATGTCTTTTTTGCTCTGCCAGCTTTTGCTCATCGTTCCAGAGACACGGTTCCTAATTTCATTTCAAACAAAGCCCTCAAACTGACTCTTTCCATAAAGGACACTGCATCTCATTTTGTACATTTAGTTTTGCCTGGGAGAGCACTGCTCGATGTGGTTCCAGTTTACAACAATAATTATGGCATCTTCATGAATTAAAATGCACTGAATTATTATGTAACTTCGGACTGTTACCTCACATATCTCAGAGTTACTGACCTGTGCAGCAGTGTTTGCTTTAGGCTGTCCTGGCTCAGTTTTGTTAGTTTTGGAGGAGCTCGGATGAGGGCTGGGGTCAGGGCCAGGGGGCCGAGGATGCGCTGCAGGCGCAGCAGGAGGCTGCGATGAATTCTGTTCCTGTCGAGCAGTAGGAGGTGAATACGGGCTCTGCGGTATGTCTGCCGCAGCATAGGGAGTGGGACTGAAGTTAGCGTAGGGGCTGGGTGGGATGTTAGCATATGGACTCGGGGGTATGACAGCATAGGGGCTAGCAGGGGCGTAAGGGCTAGGAGGGTGATGGAGCAGTGGGCTCATGGGAGGGCTTGTGATCGGGGAGGTTGGGGGGCTCGTCACTGGGCTGCTGGCCATGGCCATGGCCTGCATGGTCATCTGCTGGGCCTGAGAAACAAAGAGATGATGTGTTAATTCCAAAACAGTGGTGCCGGAACAAATAAACAGACGCAGATCCAGACGGTGGGTTTTACCATGATGATGGCCTGCTGGTTCATGATAGCCTGCTGCTGCTGAGCCATAACAGCATGCTGGGCATCTGGAGGAGGAGAAACACAGTAAACAGGATGTAGGGATACAAATTATGCCTGATGAGGTTTTTTCCTCATGTTTCTCTTCACACTTGATACAAACCAGGTGTTACAGGTGCCACAGCAGCAACAGGAGGCGTCATCACGCCTCCCACAGGAAGGACTCTCACAGCTGTGCGCACAAAAACACACACAAAACACACATCAAATGTCTGTCAGATCTTAATTGTGGTGATTTTACTGCACATACTCATGATGTATGATGCTATCGAAGTTCTTCTCTCTATGGCTCTTTTCAAAGGACATCTTATTTACTATACAGTGTTTTATTTTATTCGAGTGCCTGAATTGAGTTTTAAACTTATGCTTTGTAGAAAATCCTAAAAATTCACACAGTAGAAAAAAAATAATAATTCATAGCACGCTTACTACTTTGTACTAACAGTCTCATGGTGCAATGTGTTGGATTTATAAACAGAAACATCAAGGACATGGAAGGGTATAACTAACAAATGTTAGTTATACTGCGATATAACGTAATTTATCACCTAACAGTAAACTATAAAGTGTTTATTAGACAGTAAATAGAAAATGAGGGAACAAGGGAATTATCTTTGGCTGACCCCCAGGTGGAGGAGGAGGGCCGGTTGGCTGCCTCTCCTGTTGCCATCCTCCTCCGACTCCCCCAGCCCCCTTCATCCTGCCGGACAGTCCTGCAGCTGATTCTACTTCCTGTGAGGACAAAGAGAAAGACGGACTTTAGAGATGAGCATTTGATTACAACATACATAAGAAAACGCAAAGGCGGTTAAATAAATGATCTCTATTGGTTGATCTGTCAGTATTGACTTGTATGATGGGTGAAAATAAAAAACAAATTGCATTATTTGAGTTAAAACAATATTTCAGATTGTGATGGCTTTACATACTATAGAATATGCTAATACACGTACATGTCTTGCTTCTGTTTTATTATCCAATAGATATTCTTGTCTGAAATCTTAATTTCTCAAATATCAGTATCAGTAACAGCCTCAAAAATTTCAGAAGTGGTTACAGGCAAATGTCTGGTCATGTTTGTTATCTTTTTCTTATTTTTGACAGATTGTTCCTCATTTGAATAAAAAGTCTGATAGTTTTAGACTTTTTATTTCAGCAAAGTCCCTGCACATCTTAAAGATTTTTTAGAAAAACAACATGGTTCTGCATTTGTGCATTAATGTCAGTCAACGAGAGTGCTGGAGACACACAGAGAGATCAAATATGTTCATAATATTTGTGCAATCAGAGCACTTGTGGAATGTTACATCAGAGCGATCCCTCTCTAATGTTTACAGCCGATCCATCAGAAATCAGCCACTGACCCATAAATCCACAGGAGTGTGTGTGTGTTTGCCGGCCATGTCTCATTAAATAGTAAGCCCTTCATTTGCCAGAGTGTCAGTTCCTCGTAAGCAGATCCCTGCGTTGCCTGGGTGGGAAATCACCGTGGCGATCTGGTGGCTGTGACAGTTACGGTAACTGGGTAACGTAATAGGTTGCTGGGCGGGAGAGGTCTGTAGAACACATCTGATACATGCTAATTCCTGTCAGCCACATCCGATAGCACGGCTAACATTCACCACATCGCCGTCCCAGCTGAAGACTGATAGATCCAACACAGTCAGCATTCACTGCACCATTGCCCTGACTGAATACGTACGGATTTATATCAACGGGCGACCATCGTCACATATTACTGCCATTTAAAACAGAGGTGAAACACAGCGTGTGTGGTGAAGGTAATGCATCATCATCAATGAACTGACTTGTAGAAAGAAACAAAAATGAGCTCATGAAAATGTTTTGCTAAATTAAAAAATAGTTTACAGTAGCTCATGCTGCTTTCATTTATATGTGCAACCAGCAAACCAGTCATGTTCATACGACTGAAAAATCATAAAACACAAGTGATCAGGTGCACTTTTCTCCTGTGCCTGTTTAAGTCCATTTACCTCATTTGAAATAAAAGCTAAGGATATAAATCTGAGACCTGTACTTGAGCTACATGGGCACTGAGAAGGTTAACCCATATTAGCATTAAAAGAAAGGTCTTTGGGATTTATATCTGTACTGTCCTTATGTTTAAAAATAACTATAATGTAATTATGACTTTAATTCTTGTCTCTTCCTTTCATTTATTCAATGGTGCTTAAAACCTTAAAACCTATCTTATGCACAAAAAGTTAACAAAAATCTAAATACACTGTCCAGGCAGTGTACTAATTCAAATGTAAGGCTCCCAAAATGTACATAAAACACTCATTGCTAGGTAGGTTGATTCCTTAGTAACTGTCAAATAACAGAGCTTTCAAGGAGCTTTAAGGTCACCAGTAAACGGTGGACGGAGGAATCCCCCTCTTCGGTGGTCAAGTGTCTCAGTGTGAGTGTGTCATGTAACTCACTCCGGTTCTGTCAGAAAGTACAGGGTCAAACAGGCTGTCCAGGTAACGATCCATCCCTCTCTGAGGCTCAAAGTCTGCGGAAAGAGGAGATCACCTCATGGTCTATTTTAATTTAAATCACACAGTGTGAGCTCTTGTATGTTTGTTTAAATGTGTACCTTGTCCATCGGAGTCAGGAATGGCAGAAGATATGACCTCATTGGATGAGTTGAACCCACCACCCAACAGGCTTCTGTCAAACAATCAGAAGAAACATTCAAACAACTATCACCACCTCGCATTTGTTTGCCTCCACCAGTGAGTAAAGTGATACTTATAAATGTAGGAAAGACTTTAAAATAAATTTTGATGAAGATATCAAGTGTTTCCTTCTTTTTTGGTGAAATGGAAGTTATGGTTGTTTATTTTTTTGGAATTACATTAAATGCTTACAAAAGTAAATATTTAAAACCAGTAACAAGGGCTCCAAGTAGATATATATGTATATTTTAATGTATTTTATAAGCTTCTCATTTGTGTTATAATAATACTACAGCTGTCAGATAAATGCAGTGGAGTAAGAAGTACAACATTTCTCTCTGAAATGCAGTGGAGTCGAACTATAAAACAGCATAAAATAAAAGAACTCACACAAAGTAGATTCACCTCAAACTTGTAGTTGTATAATAATTGAGAGAAATGTACTCAGTTTTATTCCACCTGTGTGTGTGTGGGTTTGTGTGTGTGTGTGTGTGTGTGTGTGTGTGTGTGTGTGTGTGTGTCTCACATGCTGGCATTGGGCCGCACTCTCGCTGGTGCCTGTGCAGAGATGA
>JAQMCX010000043.1:6646143-6670019 GCA_029814765.1 Acanthurus leucopareius | reverse complement strand
GTCGTGTGCTCTTGCGATCTTGTGTGTGTGTGTGTGTGTGTGTGTGTGTGTGTGTGTGTGTGTGTGTGTGTGTGTGTCTCACATGCTGGCATTGGGCCGCACTCTGGCTGGTTCCTGTGCAGAGATGATGAAGTAGCTGCTGTGTTTGGGGAAGTCAGCAGGAAGTTCAAGGTCCGACATCAAATCCAGAACGTAGTCCGAGCCCTCAAGCTCCACCAGCTGAGCCGTCTCCTTCAGCAGCACCGACCAGCCTTGTCGGCCCTCCACCACACCCCTTAAAACACGCACACACACACACACACACACACATATAAAGAAATAAACTGTAATTTGTACAACAATAAATCTTCTTTAGTTCATCTTTTTTTACATTTCTTTACTTGTTATTAAATCAAAACACTTTTATGTTCTGCAGGTAGATGATACCTGTGTTGCAAGATATCTTTGGCCATTTCTTCTCCTGTTGTCCAGGAATGTAGAGGACACAGGAAGGACACACCTGCAGGAGAAAAACACAGACAGCAGGTATTAAAAAAAAAGCTTCTGAGATACAACAATAACCCCACCGAAGCTACAAATTTTGAGACAATGAGGTGTGTTTTCTTCATCTCATACTGCATTAAGAGCTATTTCAATCACATTCTAAAATATTTCCCCAACTGCATCACTAACACAAAGTAGACACCAGCACCATCAGACAGAAACAAACACAGCCAGTGAACCAGAGTGAGTATCAGGTGTTGTCTAATCCTCAGTACACTTGCCAAAAGGCCAGAGGACAGATTAGCTGGATGAGAGGAGGAAATGAGAGAGAGACAGATAACTCTTTTGCGTTAGAGGCTAGAGGCTAGGTTAGTGCACACATTACCTGCGCTCAGATAAAAAAACAAACAACAACAACAAAACAAACAAACAGAAAGGTAAGGTCGGGTCAGTGAGAGGGAGTCGAGTCCAAATAAACGGATTCAAATTTACAGGGCACCTAAATTTAATATTGCTGTTTTTTTTTTAATTTATGTTACCTGCTTATTTGAGCACTTTGCACAGCTGAAGCTTGTGATTTAAATTATAACATTTATTCACTTATATAAAAAAGATAAACTCCTTTTGAGATGAACACAACAGTTCTCTATTTATTGCAGCAGAGCAGGAGGATCCACCCAATCATTCAGGTTTACAGTTATCACTACATCTACAGCCCCCTCGTTTTTTTACAGGAAACTCTCGCAAAATATCTTTTTAAAGAATAAAATAAGCCAAAACAGAAGACAAAGTGCTTATAATAGATGCAACAGATGCAGATGGTGATCCATCGTATTGCTAAAGGGCACCCAACTGCAGAAGTTGAGTAAAGAAACCACTGTTCTTTTTATTTCTATCCATCCAAGATTTTACTTCTAGTTCTGCATATGAACTATGAAACTTGTGTTAAGTGTGTCTGTGTTTTTACCATCAAAGCAGTGTATGTGCAGCACAGTGTGAGCCCTCTTGCGATTGGCGGTCCACTCCAACAGACAGGGCGGGTACGTCCGGGCGTACTCAGGCCCGACGTTCAGACGCTGCAGAGCTTGAAGCAGACGGTGCTGACACACGCAGTCGTAGCCCTCCGGTCCATAGTCAGACACAAACCTATAACAACAAGCACAGAGAGAGCAACATGCAAAGATTACAGGTAGAAAAGCAGGTAACAATTTCCATATGCAGTAATTTAAACATATTTTTACTATCTGATTCTGTTTCTTACTTCAGCAAGTGCTTGGCCAGCCTTTGAGAGGGCAGGAAGGCAGAGAGACAGGACGAGAGGAGGAGCCAACCGCGCTCTGAATTCAAAATGTTAGGATTCCTCCACACCTAATGGAGAGAAGAGATTATGTGCAGTAACAGTGAAAGATGCCGTTTTATTTGAGCTTCCATTTATGATCCCACTGACCATAAAACCAAGCTTACCTGATTGGCGACCTGAGCCAGGATCTCATCTCGGAGGCTGGGATTGGCAAGCCCTCTCTGGATGATGTAGTTCCCGAACAGATTCTCTTGAGCCCCGTTAAGGTTGGGATCACCCATAAATCTCAGTATCTATTAAAGGCAGAGGGATTTAAGACACATACTGTAACACTTTTTTAGAGGTTCTTAATCAAAGTTTTTCACATTATGCTTCTGCTTACTTGCAAAATACATTTTAGGTACAGCTTCTAGATACACAAGAGTCAGAATACTGACTTATCATGGGTTTAAATGTAAAGCATGTACTGCACATGATATAGATCAGAAAAGGGAAAAGCTTGTAATGTGTTTTTCACATTTAGGCTATTTAAAATTGAGGTTTTAACCAAGAAAAATGGTGTTAAATCAAGTTCAAAAAGGCAAAAAATGCTACCACTAATAGTTTTTATTACATGTTTGTAGTGATCTTTATCTTTTTTTTAACCAGTCCAAAAAAAAATCTGCATAAACTACAGACATGTTTCTTTGAGTGGGTTTGATTTCTTGACACATCACAGACTGGATGCTGGAGTTTCCCAGCAACATGTGAATGCAACATGTACCAGAATGAAAACGTTCACAGCTCCTTGTTTAAGCTCCTCATCCATTCGAATCAGAGAATTTTCCAGAGGGGCTGTCAGCATCCCAAACAATGACTCCTGCAAAATAAACACACACACACACACACACACACACACATACACACGCCTGCGGTGCTTAAAACTGATTGAGATTGATTAAATAACACAGCAACAACACTGTCCTGAGTCCAGTCAAGTTTACCAGGAATAAATAATGTTTTATTCATGTTTTCATGCAGTTTCACATGTAAACACATTTATTCTGTGAGTGTATGTGTGTGTTTACCCTAAATATGGCCCGAATGTAGTGCGTCATGAGGTAGTTGTTGATATCCAGAGGCAAGGTCAGCTGGGGGTCAACCTGTACCTTTGGAGCCTGGACCACTGCCAAGCAGTCAGAATGCAGCTCTTCACCACCTGTACACACACACACACACATGCAAACACACACATATGCAAACACACACGCGCAAACACATAGCAGGCCACGTGTCATTACAGTCACATGACAGTAAATATTGTTGAACCAACTGCGTACAAGGTGGAATGCATCACTTGATGGTAGTTATTTATAGTACTGACTGACTGCAGATCAGTGTGTTATTTATTTGTGTAAATGTGTGTGTATGTGCGTGCGTGTGTGTGTGTGTACCTGAGGCCGCCTGTAGCAAGGCTGCCAGCTCAGCAGGGATAGGCAGTGTTGTCACATTCACCACTTCTCTATTGATGCGATCCTACACAGAGTGCAAAACACACCACACACACACACACACACTTAAACTGCACACTCATGTTACATCTTCATCTTTTTCTTAAAATGTGTCTCATCTCTCTCTTTCTCTGACAGTCTTTCTTTCCATCTTTCACTCACCTCCTCTGCCTTCCTTGCAGGCTCCACCACTGTCTGACAGAAAGACAACAGCATCACACTTCACACATTTGTTCAGTTTTAATTTCGTTAGTTAAATACAAACACTCGCAGATTTGCCCTGAACTTTCTTCCATTCGCACAGACACAAAACAAGTGTGCATACCCGCATGTAACGCTGGCGGTTGATGATGAGCAGCACAGCGGAGCGAAACCTGATGAGGTACTTCTTCCTCAGTGCAAACTTTTTTCTGTTTGGGAAAAGCATCAACCATGGAAGTTGGATTATTAACACAGATACTGTTAGAGAGCATAGACGATAAATTAAACAAGGACAGAGTCACTTTGACGTCCCCTTTTTGTTTATGGACTACCCTTTTGAAAAATCAAGTTTGACATTATAGCAGCTGCCATCTTGGCCAGCTGTGACCATAAATGAACAAGGGGGTAAAACTGGAAAGGATAAATATTGCTATAAACCACTGTGTGACTTTGTGACCCTAACCTTCCCCATACAACATCCTCGCTCTTAATCATGCATAGCCTTTAGCCTTATTGTAATTTAAATGAGTAAGTTAAATAAAAAATAGCCCACTTGTGGTTGTCACACATGATGACAACAAGTTTATTTCTGCTATAAACTCTTTTATTTTAATATGGGGCTCTGTGGAAATCGCCTCGCTTTTCTAGCAAGCTTCAAGGAACCATTAGAAGAACTTCAGCTCTTGGCTACATTTTCAGCAACGTTTCTTGCTTGTTGCTGTTTGTTGAAGAGTGGAGAAAATGTGAAAAACATTCCCAGCAAAGATGAAGCCACATTTGAGATTTTGACGTCTGTCACACCACTGTGACATCTTTCACTGTAATTAGAACAGGCAGCACATTTGGTGTGTGCAAGATGTGTGTTAATCTCACTTATGGAGTGCATGATGGGTGATTTCCCCAAGTTCATCAAAGTGTGACCAACGATCTGTGAAACATCATTAAAGATGTCATTACAGATACAAAATGTTTTGACCTTGAGCTTACTGCCGTTTTAACGTCGTCATAAAGTCGGCAAGTGAATTACAACACAGTCAAATAAAATGTTAATTTGCATAACGTCTCTCTTTGAGAGTGACACTGAGCGAGAAATCTATCACCTTTGATGGATGAGCACGACCTAAATCTCCTGACCCTGTCTCCTCACATCACGGACAAAAGAAGTAGACTGCGATAAGCTTTGACCTATTTAGATCTGTGAAACCAAACACTAAAAGCTTAACTGCCAAACTTGGGGCTGAAACTTCAGACTGTGCAGGACTGTGTGCTGCCTGTTACAGAACACAAAAGCTCTGAAGACACAGACAAAAATTTCACTGCTGTTCTAATTTGTTTTCACTTTATTTCTGTATTTTTGGTAAAAATTGAATGAATTTCTGCGTTTCCAGTTTTAAAGTGTGCATTTAATATCAAGTAAAACATCCCGATAAGAGAAGTTCTTCTTAAACTGACCTTTTTTAAAGCCTTGTAAACAGCCTGTTTATGTGGCGGATGCATCCTTTTAAAGTTTTTTCCATTAAAGGTGATAAATGCAATCTTCATCTGAATTCTCGTGACTTTGTCTGAGTGTGGCTAAAAAATGTGTTTACATCTGCTTCAAATCATTTGACCCGATCTTAAATAATAAGTCATAATATAAAGTACAGTGCTCATAATGCACAGGTCCCGTATGGTTGAGTGGTTTGGATTCTTGACTTTCAAAAAGGCAGCCCAACTTTAACTTCCTGTATAAGGGAAGTTTCTTGCTTTATAGTCAATATACATTACTCTTTCTTTCTTTTGAAGCAAAATTAAAACTACACATCAACTCTGCACATACAGTACAAATATGACCCATTTATAGGAATTGTGCAGCATTTGGAGCTAAAATGCTTCATATAGAACCTTTAAAAAGAGCCAACAGTGTGTCCAAGATGTTGACCTCAGGTGACCTTACCTGACCACGTAGCCTTTGCAGCGAGCTTCAAACGAAATCACACGCCGTCGGAACTTGATGAAGTTTTTTCGGACGAAACACATGCGGGTGAATCTCTGCAGTGTGGTGGCAGCAATGTGCAGCAGACGGTCACGCTTCCCCTCCAGCAGCTGATACAGCTCCTCTTTCAGGAAAATCTGAACAACAAACACACACAGAAACAGGCACAAATCTTAATCAAACAGTATTTGTTTCTAATGCTTGATTCATTTGACCTCAACTTGTACATGTGTATGTTAGTGAGAGAGCTCACCTTACTGACTCCCAGCTGATACCAGCCGCTCTTGACCGGACCGAGCTTGTGGAGCATCATGACACAGTTTTCTCCGTCTGCAGGTGGAAGATCCCTCAGGCAAAGCAGGGCTTTATACCTGTGTGCACATGCAGCGCAGACACACACACACAAACTTAAAACGACTATGCAACATGAATGAAGAAAATGTGAACAAGGAGGATCAGTGAGATCCAAAGATGCAACATTTAACTGTCTGAATATAAGCCTTTTTTTTAGCTGAGAGACCCAGTGTGAAGCTTATTGGGATTCTGGGTAATCTGAGTTTCGGTAGTTTAGTATTTGCTTGTATTTTATAGTTTTACTGTGAATCCAACTGACTGTGTCTTTCTCTCTCGCACTGTTTGTCGCGCTATTTTGTCAGGCAGCGGTCAGACGTGTTAAAAGATCGATTGGCTTTAGCTGCTTCCCCACCGCAGGACCTGGCAGGGGCCAGATGGCTATTTCAGCATGAAGAAATTGATGTGTGAATTGTGCTCTCATCACAAAAAGACAATAATACGGGCACTTTTGGCAAGCTGAGCACAGGCAATTCTTTTTAGGAAAGACTTCTGAATGGGAGGCAGAGACAGTTTGCACTGTATTTTAGCTCACACAGTTCTTACAAAACTTACATTTTCTCTCAAATAGACTTGTTGTGAGGATCTGTAAGCTACCAACCTTGATAGGAAGCTGTGAAAGTGCAATCTGATTGGATAACCCTCCTTCCTGATATGGATGGTCTCCATGATACCAGAGTAATGTAGCTGAGTGTTGACCAGCTCCATGTCAAACACTCCTGGCTCCTACACATACATTTAAATGTGCACACATAATACACATGAGCATTGCAGAAAAAAGACAAACAAAAAATGAAAACAAAAACCACTGCAAGCCTGCACACATCATCCGACTTGAAAAAATACCTTATGATTGTTTGGCTTGATGCATCGCACAAAATAAGGGTTACACCTGTCACAGATAGATGAGAAGGAATGGATGGATAAATGAAGGTATGATTTGATGATTTGATCAGTCCTGAGCAAGGACGTCAACTTTCCAAATGAGAGGAAACAGAAGAAAACTTAACTTTCTAATCAGAAATATGTGGAGAAATTCTTGCTTTTTTATAGTTTAAGCTACATATTAACAGTTTCCAGGCCAAAATCTCTCCAGAGGCCTCTGTTTTCATCTATAAGTGACATGATTGAGTTCAAATTAGGCAAATAAAATTCATCTCCCCAAGATAAATGACTCCTACAAACACTGACACTGGAGGACACTCTAATCACGTTAGTCTAATAGCCCACCAACGCATTGTCTACTTAAGCACAAGGCCATGCGTCACTCCCTCTTTCACTCACTCCTCAGTCACCACATTATACTCCATATTATGCAGCTTCTCACAGTAAATTTTAAACGCCCACGCAATAAATCACATTGTGACTGATCATTATCTTGCATCAACACTGACAGGGTCAGTGTCACATAAGTATAATTTACATGCCTGCTTCCTCAGGAGCAAAGCATGCAGTTAGTGTGGGATAAGGGCACTATATGCTGCATGAAATTTACTCTCAAATACGTTGAAGGAAGGAAATTATAACAATTTTTTACAATTCAGCGGCTAATACAACACAACATTATCATTTGCTCCTAGTGTGATAAGTGTATATTAGAGGTTGCTGTTATAAAGGTTAAACATAGTATTTGTTTACTCAAACCTTTCCATCTTCTCCAGCAGCTCCTGCAGGCTGCTCTGGAACTTTGCGCTGACGGTGTTGGCCTGATAACGTCGAGCCGCGCTGCTGCGTCGCACATTGGACCGCTGCTGAGATGCAAACTCTGAGTGCTTCAAGAAGAGACTGGATATCATCTACATACGTATATGTGTTCACACACACACACACACACACACACAGACACACACAAGACAGGGGAAAAGAGGTAGGCCAATACGTGAACAGTCACTCCTGAATATCCTGTCATATAAATAACCAAGGTTCATTTTTGTAGTAGGTCTGTGCAGTGAAGATTTAATGACTTTTTTAATAGCAGAACAGAAAAATAATTAATTGCACTTGTTAATCTTTCTGTCAACTAAAATGTATTCATGACTCAAAACAACAATTACTACAAGGGCACTTGTACATTTTTTAACAGAAAAATTAAAAGCACAAGTCAAAACACATAACTGTGAAGTGCCACACCACTGTAATATACAGTTCAGACAAACAATCATGATTTTTAAATGTAATTGAATCACACTGAACAATAAGAGAGTTAAAGTCATAAAAACCAGTAAAATTTATGAAAAAAGGTTGATTTGCATGTCTCACTCTGTTCTTGCTCTGGATGAAGAGGTCTAAAACATCCTGACGGACCATGTCGAAGTTCTTATCCAAGAATTTGTGCACCTGCCACAGAAATCATCAGGTGTGTAAGTGTTTGAACAAAATTACAATCAATTAGTTATCAGATTCAACAGTGGAAAAACAAAAGTGTAACAGCACAATATTTCAAGGGGAAAATGAAAGAACAAACATAGTATGAAATTTCAGATTAAAGACAAAAAGGTATTAGATGACAGTTTTGTAAAGGTCTGTGGAGGAAGAATAAAATCAGACTGAAATGTAGAAACATCAAAGACAGACTGACTTTGTAACATGTAACATGTTCTCCACACATGTTACATGTTCCAGATGCTAGAAATAAGAGCAATTTGTTTAGAAGAATTTGGTTTTGTATTTCAATTAAAGTACAAGCTACTTCTTACTTTATAGCAGTGTTGGAGATTGTGTGGGTGCATAAATGCCTCAAGTCATGTAAGTATATGAACATTTTAGGGGAAATATGCTGTCTGATTAATCTTAGGAGATATTTGGGGTTACATGGAGATAAAGCACCTAGTTTTGTGACACAAGGTGTAGAAACAACAAGAAGATGGGATGCCTCCAAAGCAATAAATGGGAAAAATAAGTAAAATATGTACAATACAGCAAAACAGAATTACAAATTTCATGTGGTTTATTTTTGAAAGAAAAGACTTAAAGAAAGAAAGAAAGAAAGAAAGAAAGAAAGAAAGAAAGAAAGAAAGAAAGAAAGAAAAAAGAAATAAGGGGAATGGGAAAGACAAGAGGAACAAAAAGTAAAAAGACTAAGAACAGAAAAAAGAAATGAAAAGAAAAAATAGTGAGAAAAAGGAATGAAAGAAAAAACAAAGTTAAAAATACAGAAAAGAGATGAAAAAGAAGGGAAGAAAGAAGGAGAGAATGAAGAAAATAAGAAAAAGCAAGAAAAAAGCTGTAAGTAAAAAAAAAGAGAAAAAAATTTGAGTACAAAAAGGCAATGAGAAAGAAAGACAAAAAAGTCTTAAAGAAAGAAAGAAAGAAAGAAAGAAAGAACGAAAGAACGACAGGCACCTGGTACGTGACCTTCCCAGCGTAGTGTTTCAGGGTGAACTCTGGCTGTGGCATCTTTGGCCTGGCATACAGTGGGTTGTTTCCATGGTGATAGTGGCACTTCTGTAGGAAGGTGTGGTCTGTTGCCTAGCGATGGGAGGAGAGAGTTAATGGTTGGTGAACCATGGAAACTAAATCTGTACAGCACCAACACATGTTGCCCGTGTGTGCTGGGCAGACCGCCTCTGCCAGTAACTCGTGTAGCACCATGTTCATATTTCACTTTGAGCCTCGGAGACACTTCATAATACATTTATATCAATACGAGCTCAGTCGGATTCTCACATTAGGAGCCCCGGGAATAATGATAGCGGCAGCCAGGCAATTAAGTGAGCATGTGGGATGGGATGGTTTTGTATTGATCGGAACTGGCTATTATACACTTCTGTGTCCTGGTTTATAGGAAATCCAATAAGAGAGACTTTTTTTTTTTAATTCAATATCAGAGCAAAGGTATAAAATATTTGAATCATGACTTATTGTCATATGTTGCTTTCTGTCACAAAACACCTAAATAATAAAAAAAAACTTTAAAAGTTTCTTGTGATCTAATCTAACTTAATTTTAAGGACACGCACCAGAGGAGTCCGTCTCGCTTGATTGGATCTTGGTGCACTTGAAAAAAAAAGGCTTTGGAAGGAGGAATGAATCATGAACGCAATTTGCTGTAATTACTGTTTGTAATTATCTTATTTTCATTTCACTTCCATCAATATCAGCTGTGTTTATTATTAAATTCAAGTGATTTCCTGTAACTTTGGCAATGATGAGTTCTGTTCAACAGATGCAAACGTACCTGAGGGAAACCACACTGGTCGTCAAGTATCCGCAGTATCCCATGAGGCTTAGCGGCGATGAGGTCAAGGCAGGCCTGGTTGTGGCTGAAGGGCTGCTGCTGCCACTGGATCTGCTCCCTCATATACTCCTCCTACACACACAGCACAAAAGTTCAGATCCTACATATGAAACTCTTCTAACTTCATTGTCTTTTTCCAGCGTTAACTTTAGTTGAAGTTTTGCTGTTTCCACTGCAGTTTGTGAGAAACTTTGATAAAATGATAAGTTTATTAAAGCTTCTCTGAAATGCATTTGAGTGAGTACATGAACACTTAACATCTTAACATCAACACATTTTAGTCCAGTCTTGACTTAACTAAACGCAATGGTGCTAAAAGGGTTAAATACAAAAAATGGAGGCTTTCATTTGTTTTTTTGCAAGTCAAACTCATTTTGGTTTAAGCAAAATGATTTGGCTATGTTTGGTTGAGTGGTGAGTACTTTTAAAAAAGATTATTTATGGTGTTTGTTTCAACAGCATTGCAATCAGTATTTTTACTGTACAAACACTTTTGAAACAAGGTTTCTTTAGAAAATCAGATTTTTGCACACACACAAGGTTTGCATGCTATAATACTGCACATCTGTGTAAAAATGTCCACGCAGCAGGTTTTTGGATTTCTCCCAAATCTCTGACCTCTTTTCACCTTCACCAATCTCCTGACTTTCGTGTTTTTGTGTTTTTCTGTGTGTGTGTGTGTGTGTGTGTGAGAGAGAGAGGCTTCTGTGTTGAACACATTTTTTTTCTTTCTATCTTTTTTTTTTTACAGCGTACTAAATAAAAGCTGTGACTAATAGTCCACCTCATATTTGTTCCCACAGAAGCAGCTTTTTTTCAGTGTCAGCTTTAGTCAGACTTTCAATAAAACAAGTTCTGAATGTGAAATTGCATCAGTATGAGTAACGATCTCTGCTTTTGTCTTGTTTCAAAAAACGATTCAACATACATACGGCCAAAAAACAGCTTTCACAAGAAAAATGTAACTGTGAATTCAGGTTTCTACCCAACTTTCTTGAGTCCTTGTGTTTAAGAAATCAGACTAAATTATTCTTATTATTATTATTTTTACCTAATTGCCTTATATGTTTTCTTTCACAGACTGTTTAAGATATTCAAGCCAGTTTTAACCAAGACACCGCTGACACTGAAATCCATTATCACTGTGGAAATACAGATATGCAATATGAATGAATATGAAAATAATTAACTTGTAGTTTCCCTGACCTGCTCCTCTTGGAAGATGACCTTGTTAAAGAAGAACTGCAAAGTTTCATTGGCGTAGTTGATGCATAGCTGCTCGAAACTGTTCACCTGTAGCTCCTGGAGGGTAAAGAGAAGAGACATGGAGGGGGGGGGGGGTTGAGGGAGTTAGTAAACACAGGTCAACTCAGACACATCAGCGCAGTAACAGTATTGAGCGAGATCGTTCATTGGCTCAACCTCAAATCCATATATGTCCAATATGGAGATGGAAAGGGCTTCGTTGCGAGGGTAGACCCGTCCGTTGATGCGCTCTGTCAGCCAACTAAACAGCAGCGAGTACAGGATCTTGGCAACAGCATCTCTATGAAAAACACACAATAAGGTTTCTATGGAAACAGAAAACCCGGTTCCTATGGAAACAGAGGACATCTGAAAAATCTGAAAACCCCCCAGCCCTGACATCCTTTGTCCTCACATGACTCTACCAAAGATAGGAAGAGAATATCAAAGGCTCTTCACATGCCTCTCAGTAGTCTCCTGGTATGATTTTACAGCGAGGGGGTAAAAAAAATGAGGACATAAAAAAGCCTCAAACAAGACTGTCAGATAAGCTTTTATCTCAGGTTATTCCAAGCAGAAGTAGGCGAGTAGTATTTAATTTAACAGATACTATATTCAGACTTTTATTCACTTACTCACCTGGCATCCACAGCACTTTCCACTGAGAGCGGAGTGAAGATCTTTTCCCTTACTGTATCCTGGAGGGTCAACCACATCTGTTATCTAACACTATCTTTTTCAACTATAACAATACAAATCTTTATATATATATATTGTATGAGTGTGTGAGCGTGAGGGTGTGATTGTTTATGCAAAGCGCGTTCTGCTCACTGTCGTTTTGAAGGTGACAGACTTCTGCAGGGCGTCAGGTGAGACCTGCAGCAGCTCAGCTACCACCCTGATCTCCAGAGTGCTCACCACCGATGCAACCTCCTGACCCTCCGCCTGCAAAGATGCACGCCCACACATGCGGAGGCAAAGACATTTAATATCACCATCATCTATCAGCATCATCATTACCGTTCAGCCGTGAAACTAAATGCTTTTTTATAGCCTATTTGTGTGTGCGTGTGTGTGTGTGTGTGTGTGTGTGTGTGTGTGTGTGACAGAGAGACCTGGTGTGGCTGGAAGTAGACATTCCCCAGATGAAGGACAGAGGACAGCAGCCTGTAGATGCCGTTTTGCTCCTCTGGAGTGAAACACAGGATGTCCATGGCATTCAGCAGCCGCCTGAAGTCCTCCCCATCATCCTTCCCCTCTATTGTACAATCCCCTCCCTGCACTCACACACACACACACACATACACACACACACACACACATGCACACAAGAACACACAAGCACACACACACATAGCTGTCACAACAAAATACATACCCTCAGCTTGTTTAATCCCAGCTCTAATTAAAAAGCAACTTATCAGCAGCTTAAAGTCTTGTTTTTTTTGCAGACCTCTGGGGGCTCAACTTTTCACCTTGATGCAGTGATGTGGAAGTTTATGTCAGGTTGTGTCAGTTCACTGTGACATCACTTCTGGGAGTGATTACAAGTGCAACTCTGACCTCAGTTTCAACCAGAGAGGGCAGTGAAACATTACTTTTCAGCAAGGTGATTCATTGCTATTAAGAGGATGAGCCACAAGTGCTTTTAGTAATTACTACAAACTCTCAGATCTCTCTATCTGTATGCAAGAGACACCACTTTGTATCTGCAGCATTCTGCATCCACGTGTAGTCTAACAATATTTGAGTGAGCTTTAATTGCATGCATGCTAACCGTTGATGTGGAGAACAAAAGGTGGAACACATTAGCCAAAATGTACTTTCTGTACCTACCAGCAACTGTCTGATGATTTAACCTTTCATTTGTTTTTTTTATATTTATCTGCTGTCATGTGCAGATATCTGTTAACAAAGATTAGCAGAGATCTTGTCTTTATGCCTAAAGTCACCTAATCTGACTGTAATCAGTAAGAGGATGCCTTGCCCTGGATATCTGTTATCTGCTGGCAACACAGGAAGCCCAACAACACTGGCAGCTGCTTTAAGGGGAAAAAAATCATCATCAGATGAGAGTCGATGGGATCTGAGATTTCAAACTCACATGCCAATAACAATGTTAATAGTGAAACATCTCTACGCAGCTGCGGTATGTTGCCTTGTGTTTCATCATATGTGCTACCAGGCACAAAGAAACAAAGCTGTTTATACTCATACAGTAGTGATTACATCGGACTCTTTCGTTGAATAACTCTCAGTCAGATGTGGGAAGTCCTGGATTCAAATTCTGAAAGAGTTCTCTGAAAGACCTGCTTGTGTGTCTTCACAGTTTACATGTGGTTCCTCAGTGAGATAAGACATGAAGTAGCAAGTCCGGAAATGCTACAAATCTGCTGCTCCACAAAAAAGACTGTATTAAGAATGCATCAGGACACTATTGCAGGTTTCTATTCTATTCTGCTCCCAGTCTGTCAGAGCTAAGTGACCAGCACAAAATTATAAGCATATTTTGACCAAAGTGCTACAAAACAAAGCACTTCTGAGTTCCTTTTTTGCCATGTTGTTTCTTCTTTGTTCCATAAAAGAGGACCAATACTCATGGCTCATTGGTCTAGGGGTATGATTCTCGCTTCGGGTGCGAGAGGTCCCGGGTTCAACTCCCGGATGAGCCCATATATCTTGCAAATAGGCTCAATATCAAGAAACTGACATTGCTTTGACTCTTTGACTCTTCACATCATCCCCAGGGAATCAACCACTGCAGCTTCTCTCTGCCAGCCTTTCAATTAAATATACATCAAACTCGGCACAACCACATACAATATGTATCCTCCACTCTAACAAAGTGTACCATGTACAATTGTAGCCACTTTACAAAGGATGTTTAGTGTGATCTCATGTGAGACCTGAGATCTACCATTTGGAAATGGCTAACCTAGCGACATAACTTGCCAGAAATAAAAATACAAATGTCTCTAACTGCGGTCTTTCTTCTAACTTCTATTTGAAACAAAAACAAAAAAACCCAAAATTTAGGTTATTTACTCATTTTGGAGAATAAACAGCAAATTGCATCTATCACACATCATCTCTAAGACACAAAGACTCCAGGCTGCATCGGTCCCTACTCTGTATTTGGGTACCACAATGACTTTTATGTTTGTGCTATTAATCACTTGGCAGAACAAATATCACATTTTCAAAAAATTGACATCTCATTTGTTAATATGACCAGAAAATTGATTACAGAGACCCCTCCTTATCTCTGTTCCATGTGTGTGTGTGTGTGAGCGTGTGTGGAGGATGTGAAGTGTTTCATATTCCTCTGATCACCTGATTCAGATAGTAGTAAGTCTCAGCTTCCTGCAGATAGAGTGAGCGCTTCTCATTAGGAGGAAGACCCGCCAACATCTCATAGAAGATGTGATAGTTCCTTTCTGAATTGGCCTGAGGATGAAAACACACCCAAACACACACACACACAAGTACAAGACACACATAAACCAATTACCACACTTACATATTCAAATACATTAGTAAAAACACTCTACCATTAACTTCTGTGGTGCTATTTATATTGAAAAATAAGTGTTGTGGAAAATAAAATGTAATGAATGAACCAATGTATAGACCGAGTTCAACATGTTTGACACCTTTCATGCTGACTGCCTCTACAATCTCGTCTTTCTCATCATGACTCAGAGGTAAGAAGACTCCAGCCTGACCTTCTGTGTGTGTGTGTGTGTGTGGTTTTTTTTAGTCCATGTGTGTGTGAGCTTGTGTTTTTCACCTGAAAGACAATGCGGGACTTCTCCAGCAGGTACTGAGACGTTATGGCACCGCTGATTACACCCCTTGTAAGTGACACACAAGCATGTACACGCACATACACATACACACACACATCACACACACACACACACGGTAAGTCCAAGTTAAGTAACAGGTCATGCATGTGTAATGTGGGCTCCTCTTTGTCACAGTTCTAGAAGGAGATCAACTACTCAGCTAACTGTGTCACTGTGACGTGTTAGCATATTCTCCACTAAACACATGTACTTGGGTGACCAGAAGTCTATTCTGAGTTAAGCTAACATTCAGGTTGCTTGCGGTCACACAGGATAATGTAACTATGCTAATGCACTACAATGCTAAAATCAAATGTAGTCTAATATCATTGGATTCAGCAAAAGGTAGATTTTTAAATTCCCTTTTTACACATTTACAAAAAAACAAAAAAACATATTTTCGAAGTTCCTGAGGTTGCAAATGCTATCAGCTGTACTTGTGCCTCATTTTAAGCTGTATATATATTTTTAAAAGTTGAAATTGCAACTACAGGAGAAAAATTCTCAGTTGTCCAAAATCACATCATGCACATCTGCAGTACAAAAATAAAGTCTCTTTATAAAATCACCATAATACAATGTAACAGTTAATGGGACTTTCTTCTGAATTTAACTGTTTTACAAAGTTTATTCTCTCAAAAAACAACAATAAAACATGAGAACTGATCCAAATGACTTACAAAGAGAAAAAATGTTCATAGAAGCTCTGAAAACTCAAAAATGTCACTGATGAGTTCTTAATAATATTGGTAGAAGTTGTTCAGACTCACTCCTCCATGTAGATCTGTGTGTATTTGCCAAAGCGTGAAGAGTTATCATTGCGCACTGTTTTGGCATTCCCAAAAGACTCCAACAGGGGCGTGGCCTCTAGGATCTGACACCACAGACAGACAGAAACGTTATCATGGCCACCTTCAACTGGGACGGTGCTTTCATGAGAGCAAAAAGGAGGAGGACAAACACATTACCTCTATCTGATGAAGGATGACAGAGAAGAAAAGAAAAGATAGGAAAGCATTAATAGTGTTTGCTTTAATGACTGACAATATGGACTGCAAATGTTAGCATGAATGTACATATTATATAACATATCTACCTGTTGTGTGACATTGCATTTGTGATGTATGGCTGTCAGGTAACGCAGGATCAGTTTAGTAGCTTCAGTCTTTCCTGATCCGCTTTCTCCACTGTAATGAAAGACACAGTCATACTGAGTCATTTCCAGCACTTCTTTTTCTTATTACTCATAACAGGGATGCTATATTTTGAGGATGAAGTTATCAGTAATAGAGTCTTAACAAAATCAATCTTAGCAAAAGCAAAAACGAGGGCATTCAAGTGGTATTTAACTACTTAAAAGAGCGCTTTAAGCTGTAGGATTTTTTTTTTGAGGCATTAAAAGTTGAAATTAGGAGCAGATTCAAAGCCGTACATGAAGTGAAGAATGCTTGTGACAGTGTCAGCTTTTCATACCTGATCACAATACACTGGTCCTTTTTGGCATCCATCATGGTGGTGTATGAGATATTAGCAATGGCAAAAAGATGACTGCAACAGAACAAAACGGTTTATGAACAAACACACTTATATCCTTATTACGGTGTGTAAATGTGTGTGTATGTAAGGATGTGGGTGTGACGTGATAGTGAAATCCATAACCAAACTCTCCCTTGGCAACCAACCAACAGCAGTGTAATAGGAGCCTTGTACTAACACCTGAGAGTGCTGGCATTTACACCTCTATTTAACACCAGGCCGTACCTCAGAGTACAGCTTACGACACATGTTGACAGATGTAGTACAACAGTGCAATCACACACGGGAACACACAGACTCAGAGGTTTCAATCAAAGGTCGGAAAGTTTGGTTTTGTTCTCTGTTTGAAACATCAAAGTACTTTTTGAGTACATCTTTAGTCTTTTCATCTGCATTTGAGCCCGGATGTGTTTAAAAACTCTGTTACTGAAAGATGATCATGAGACATTGCTTATATTTTTCACTAAAGTGAGTGAAGTCATCCATGATAAAATGAGTAAAATGCTAAATAATGGAATATATTGCAATGTTGATGTCTTCTAAAAACCTCTTTCTCTCAATCAAAAACAAATCACTCATTTTTGGGTAAATGACCAAGCTTTCCATCCAATCTTTTCAGAGTGTGTGAACAAATTTTGAAATTTTCTGCATGAAAACACACAGATAGACTCACAAACCGGACTGAAAACATTACGTCATCACCGTAGGTATTTAGCTGGGGTGAGTTTCAAGTATAAAACACACATTAACACAAACATAGTCCCAGGTCTTACGGAGGGTTGTCACTCAGGCTGCGGCCCCCGTACTGAAGCACCATGTCTGTGCCATAGATGTTGAGCAACTTGTAGGGATTGACAGAAATGAGGATACTGCCTATGTAGGTCTGTGTGGAGGAAACATACAGAGAGAAAAGACAAGGAGAGTGAACAAGTGGACTAAAGAGACAGTGTCAATGACATTTGATGATATCAGTGATTCAATTTGCATATTGGAGATTAAACGTACATATACAAGTTCCTGGTCATAGCGCTTCTTCAAGTTCATCAGAACTGTAGTCTCATTCAGCTCACTGAAATTAAACACAGAGGAAATTGAACACACTTGGATAGAGCATATATTGTCACACTTGAGCAGGATCACCACACTCACTTTGACAGTGAAAATTAATTATTTTTCAATGACATTCAAAATCTCCCAAAGAAAACTGGTAGAATTATGAGATGTTAAAATTAAACATCTCAAAAAGGTTTTACTTGGGAGACCCTCAAGATATGATTTGGATTCCTCTCTTTTAAACTGTTTTTAAAATCACATGAGTATTTAATGCAGGGGATTACCCAGTGTGTGAAATGATTATCATTTGACAGAGTGTTGCATTTTAATAAATAATTATATACTTAGCATACTGAACGTTAAGGATTTCTCTCTGAAATCTATCAATTTCAAGGGCTTTTAAAGACTACAATGTAATTCAATTCAAATGGATGCTTAAAGAAACTGAAAGGATATGCATTTAAACAAGCTGTGCTGCTCTGCACTGAAGCAACAAAATGCTTGTGTGATGTGCTTGAATGAGCTGTGAAGCTGTTTGTTCCAACTAGATTCTCCTTACGGCAGCTGTGTCAAGTCCTCCACTCCCTCTGCCCAGCGTTTCACCCTGTGGCTTGCTGTGGGCATGCTTAGAATAGAGTAGATCTGGACAGACACATATTATGGTATGTAATTAGTCCAACATTGTCACACAACTTTGTCACAGCTTGAGGGATATTGTCTTCTGTTCTCACAGAGCTAAAAATATGCAGAAATTCCACCAATTTTGTGATTAATCTCTTCAAAATGATTTCGCTTTTACAATTATCGTTTAAATAATGAGTATATTTACCTCATCATTATCTCAATTTACTATCCATTTGTCATTAAATATAATAAAAAATGTTAAATGAGGCCTCTATAGATCCATATGAAAAAATACATGAATTCTACATTTAGCTACCTTGTCATACCAGCTTTGACCAGGTACTCTATCTCTGTCAGGGGTCCAGTCTGGGTCCTGAGGCTGTCCGTCCACAACTCGAGGTGTGGGTGAATATCCCTCTAACACCCCATCTTCTCTGTACATGGACCACTTTGACAGATTCTGGACTGTCCCATGTGGCAAAACCCTCTCAGCGGCCCAGACATCTTCCCCTCCTTCCCCTCCTCCTCGGGCATTCTTGGCCCAGTGTCCAGAGCGTGGCCCATAGGGAGGAACCACAGCATAGCGATTATCCTCACCCTGCAGGCCTGTTGGCACCCTGTATGAGGCGTAGCGAAGATGCTGGTTTTGGACGGCATCAGACAGACTTGGGTTGTGGAACCGTCGAGCGAGAAGAGAGCCATCCGGCAGCCTTTGCAACAAGAAATGGTCCTCTTAAATTAAGCAGTTTAACATAGGATTGCTCAACATTGACAAAAATCTGAACTGTTTTCAAGGAGTGTTGTCACTGTGATATGAATTTAACTTTCTAAATATAGGGCATTTTTACCAAAAAGAACCTTTTAAAGAATTCAGGTACTAAACCCTCATTTCAACCAGATAAATCAAGGCCCATGTGTAGTTTCATTCATAAAATAAGGACTTGTTAAACTCAAATATAGATGTTAGAATGACAGTTTGACATTTAGTGGTGTTTACTAATGTTAAAACAACATTAGGCTTTGTACTTTCTTCCTAATTCGTTTAAAAAAAGAGCACAAGTTAAAAGGAAAGAAAAGCATCTGAAGAAGTAGGAAGTTAAGAATAGAGAGAGAAGGCCAAAAAACAGAGAGAAAGAGACCGGGAGAGCAGTGATGACAGCACAAAGTGAGTGAAAAAGAAAATATATCTTTTAGCATATGGTTCAATGACTTTCATGCTCTATGGTTGAAATAAATAGCATTAAACACTTAGCAGATTGTCTACTTGATGATCTGGAGGTTTCTGTTTCCTTTTCCTCCTACACATGTCTCCTTTTTATTAATTTACATCTAACTCAAACATCAGAATCACATACACAGTACATAAACATCAGGATGACTCTGTTTATTTGAGTGCTGCCAACATGATTGCAAAAGAGAACTTTATGTTAATATTATAGTATCTGAGTTTTGGTTTGATAGATCTAATAACCTTTTGGTCAAATAGAGCTCACAGTTTGATTTCTTGACAAATAATTCTGTGCAACGCCTGGTTAAACCTATCAGGTCATTCTCTGTCCTAGTTTTCATTTAAGGTGTAGTTTCCTACCTGTATCTGACACCGTGGAGTTCCTCCTTCCGCAGAGCAGAGGCGAGACTGGGAGTGGTGGGTTTGGGTGCCCCTGACAGTACGGAGCTCTCTGATAGTTGATAGAGACCTGCTGACCTCATTGCCTGGTTTTGCCTCAGAGCAGCTGCAAGGTTTGGAGAGGAGGGCTTCTGGCCAGGTAGAACCAGGGAGCCATCAGGGAGCTGGTATGATGCATTACGAATGTTCAAATTGGTGAGAGCCTGCGGAGCAAAAAAAATCAATCTAGTTATTTGATGTCATGATCAATATTTGCCTATAAAGGTTAAAGGAGGTGAAGGATTTTGCAGCAAAGGTAAACTGAGGTTAATTTACATACTTTAGACAGGTCAGGGGCAGCTGGTTTCCATGGGTCAATGATGATTGTTCCATCAGGCAGCGTGTAGGACACATCCTTTAGATAGGGATTTTGCAGGGCGGCTGTCAAGGTGGGACTCTTTGGTTTGTTTGGGTCCACTACAATAGTTCCATTTGGAAGGGTGTATGAGGCTCCTTTTAAGGCTGGGTTGCTGAGGGCCTAAGTGTTAAAACAGAGAAGAAAGGGTAATAGATCAACAAATACACACAGTTACAGATTATGCTAAATGAAGGAAAAAAGAAACATGAAAAAACATGAAGATTGAATCAATAGCTAACCTGAGCCAGGTTTGGTGAAATGGGTGTATTTGGGTCTCGAACCCCTTCTGGTAGTGTGAAGGAGGCTTGCCGCAGAGCAGAGTTTTGAATGGCGCTGGAGAGGTTTGGGGAAACAGGTTTTCGAGGATCAATGATAATAGTCCCATCGGGCAAAGTGTATGATGCACTCTTCAGGTACGGGTTCTGAAGAGCTGCTGCAAGGTTCGGAGACTTCTCTTTCTTTGAGTCAATCACAATGGTACCATCTGGGAGAGAATAGGAGGCTTCACGCAAAGCTGGATTATTTAGGGCCTTAGCAAGATTTGGAGAAATGGGTTGCTAAATGAGCAGAGACAAAAGAGTGAGAAAAATATTCATTAGCTTTACCTACTATAGGCTTGACAGCACCACAGAGAGAGAAGAAAGGGATACAAAACAACAATAAAAACAAAATTAAGTTCAAAATAAGAATCTAAAGTCATGGGTTACTTGCTGTCTAGGGTCTACAATGGTGCCATCAGGAAGAGTATATGAAGCAGACTTGACATTCTGGTTTTGCAGTGCTCTGGAAAGGTTAGGAGACATGGGCTTTTGCGGCGCACGGGGGTCCTGCGTTGGTGTGAGAGGGAAATTATATAAGAGAATAAAACTGTTACAGAACAATTATTGCCGTACCATCGGCAGACAATCATATATGTCAAGCTCTAAAGTGTTTTTTACATATTCTTTTTATACATACCCTGATAACTGATCCATCAGGCAAGGTGTATGAGGCTCCACGGAGTTGTTGGTTTTGCAAGGCATGGCCGAGCAATGGGGAGGATGGTGTACTGGCATATGGTGACACCAGAGATCCATCTGGCAGCCGGTATGATGCCTGCATTAGTTGTGGGTTTTGTAGGGCACTGCCTAACATTGGTGAAGAGGCTGGAGTGGGTCCATGTGGGGACCGTCTGAGTTGTACAGGTGTCTGATAAGATGCTTGGCGGAGGTTTGGGTTCTGTTGAAGAGCACTGTGAAGCTGAGGTCCAGCTGGTGCATAAGGGTTACGGCGCTGCATCATAGGGGATCTTAGAGTGGAGACATTCTGCAAACCTGATCGGTTCTGTAGAGCATCATGAAGCAGTGGTGGTGGGCCAGGCTCAGAGATATAATCATACGGAGTAACAACTGTCGGTCCATACGGTGAGCGGAGCTGTGGAGTCTGATAAGAAGCTACACCTCTTAGTGCCTGACCATGTCTCATGGCTCCAGAGAGCATTGGAGATGAAGGCACAGAAGGGGCATATGGGGACTGGGGCCGTTGAAGGGAGGTTGCATAAGAGGCTTCTCTTACCATCTGGTTTTGCAGAGCTCCAGACAGCGTTGGAGAAGAAGTGGGCAAAGGCTGTTCATAAGGTGACATTGGCCTTTGTAAAGGAGAATAATATGATGCATCTCGTATGGCTTGATTCTGCAAAGCAGCGGACAGCATAGGAGATGAGGGAGGCATTTGATGGACCATTTCATCCATGCCAACCACTTGGACTGTCTCTGGGCCTAGGGGCGAAGTGAAAGAGGCCTGTCGAACAGCCACATTTTGCAAAGCACCAGATAACGTTGGAGAAGAAGGGACAACATACTGATGCATCTGCTCCGTATATGGATCTGCATAAGGGCTAGATGCATATATTTCTGGTGCATAAGTGGGTGGATGGGCAACTCGTTGAGGCAGGAGCGGGGAGGACTGACGAGAGAGACGAGGGGAGAAGCGTGGAGATGCAGGATGTGACATGTGTTTAAGAGAGGGCTGTGGAGAGGCTGGAGGCATCCTTCTTATGGACTGTCGGGCCATGAGGGGACGTCCTCGAGCTACAGGGCGAGGAGGAAATCGTCCAGATTCTCTTCTCCCCAAAGGAGCACGGTGGACCATGTGAGGGGAGTGAAAAGGGGAAGACTGGAGGGAGTCCACTGTGAGAACAGAAGACCTATTACTTCTTATGGAGGATGCACGGAATGGACGCACATTCTGGGTAGGTGGAGGTACTGGGCGCCCTCTGAGACCCATAGGTGAGGGTCTGACTGTGCCTAAAGGAACATTTCCACCCATCCTTGGTCGGGCCAAGGGTGTGGGGTCCCTTAGCAGCCGAGTAGAGCGGCGAGAAAGGGTAGGAGATGACGGAGCAGGACGGGGCCCTGCAGGGGACAAACTGCGACGAGATGGGGAGGGAGAGGGATATGATCTTCTACCAAGCTGAGGAGAGAGAGGGGGAGATACATGGTCAGGGGAGAGGGGTGGTGAGGGGGAGCCACGCATCCTTCTCCCTCCAAATGGGCTATGGGCTGCAATAGCAGAGGGTGAGGGACTTCGCCTCCTCAAGGAAGCACGCGGTGAGGAAGGGGGAGAACGTCGTCTCATTGACGCCCTTGGTGATGGTGGAGGGCTTCGTCGGACCATAGAGGCGAGGGGAGAGTGAGAGGGTCCTTGAGCCATGGGAGATGGTGATCTCTGAGGTTGCATTCTACGACGGGCGAGGGGAGAGACCACTGGGGAGGAAGGAGGTGAGATACGTCTAGACATAACAGAGGGGGGTCTTTGGGCATGAATAAGTCCACTTCTTATCGATGGTTGTGGGGATGGGCTGCGCCTCTGAGGAAGCATAGGAGAATGCACTGGGGAAGTAATGGCAGAGGGACGGCGTTGCATCTGTGGGGAAGGCATGATGACAGAGCGGCGGGATGGGGTGGGAGAGGGTTGAATGCGCCGTACTGAAAGGGGTGACATAGTTGCCTGCTTAATTATCATTGCAGTTGGTGTGGGGATGGACACTTGGCCATAACCTTGTTGCTGTGCCACCATCATTGGGTCTATCATCATTTGCTGCTGAAAAATCACAACAAAAATATGTTTAGAATAAACTGAAAATGAAAAAAGCAAAATATTTGTTTTAAAAAAAGTAATGGTACTGAAAATAGCACTAAAATTTGCACTGACAATTCGAATGTATTCGAATAAAATGAAATGACCTTATGGAAAATAAGTTGTGCAAAGTGGCACACCTGCCTTACAATTAAATGTGTATCACTTATGAAGGACAAATTCCACTGTTGGTATTGTGAAGTGTAGAAGAACACTTTTATTCAAACAAATTTGATCTATGCTGATAAAATTGCATTTTTAAGTTCTGTTTCTTTGACCCTTAGTGTTTAAACCAGCATAAACTGTAAAAACTTTCATGAGGGGGGGGGGGGGGGGGGGGGGGGGGGGGGGGGGGGGGGGGGGGGGGGGGGGGGGGGGGGGGGGGGGGGGGG
>JAQMCX010000043.1:6528198-6637298 GCA_029814765.1 Acanthurus leucopareius | reverse complement strand
CCCCAGAAAATGGTGTTGGAGAGACAGAAAAGCAGCAGGGTACATCCATCCACATCCACTTAATAGAGGCTCCACCTGGTTAGGCCGATAGCCGAGGAGCGAGGCCGCTAGAGCAGCGAGGGTCCTGCTGTGTGTCCATCAGTTTCAAATAATCCCTGCTGCTGCTGAAGTGTCCTTGAGTCACATGTTGAACCCCTGGCTGCTCAGAGACGCACCTGACTGCTGTTGCACTCCAAACTACAGTGAATTTGTTCCTGTTTCTCACAAAAAAACGTTGCTTTTGTGCATCTGTCCTTTATCTACAGCCCAGTCTGTGCCAAGCAAACAACTCAGCAACGTTACAAGCAACCTGCAGAAATCCACAGCCATCATGCCCACACTCACTCTAGGATGGATAAAGTGAGGGTGAGTGTTCCTACTTTTTATTTATTTATTTTTTTTCGTCTGTGTGTTTGTGAGGGAGCAAAATTGAGATGACAATGACAAATTGTCTTAAAGAGGATAAAAAGCTGTTCTGGGTGAGAGGAATGTATAGCAGCAAATTGTACTTACAAACCCAGATGATGAATTACAGGAGCTTTAACACGACAGCAAAATAGTTGTATCAAGAAAAATGAACAAAGCCTTAAAGTACTGTGAAGAAAAAAATAAAATGCTAAACAAAAAACAAAGAGAAAACAGATTATATTTATATAAATATATATATAAAAACATGGGCAGAGACTGTTTAAAAAACATAACAAGATGCAATGTACAATCATTACCATCATCAGTTAATACAAAACGCATTTTTTGAAAAATCTTTGCACACTCTTTATGGCTTTTTATTTCACATCAGTAGCTTATTAAAGTGCTGTGGGCTCCAGGGATAAATGAAATTATGAGTCATTTTGTCTCGACATTGAGCATCAGGAACCTTCAGAGGGAAGGAGAATAAACTGAAAGTACAGTAGGTGGTGGGCCTGTCTATTAGCTTTGCAGCGACTTTAATGATATATCTCTGTGAGAATTAGGCTTTGTTTTTTAATGAATAGCATCTTCCCATCACTGGATGTGGCTGATTGATTAGTTGATTGATTGATTAATTATAGTGTACAAATATAAACTTTTAAAGATGGAAGTAAAATTAAGTTGCAATATTTGTTTTTTTTTCTTTCCTCTCTAGCTTCCAGAAAAGGATTTTTAATCATAAAAAAAATTTTGCGGTACTTATTCACCTTCAAAACATTCATCAGACCAAATCTACCCAAGATGTGAGAGTATTTCTAAAAGGCTGTTAAACATGCCGATACAGCTTGAAGAATTGCTCTCTTCCTCCAGGGTGTTTTGAAAACACAACAGATCAAGTATTTCGCTTAGTGCTGCTTTAGATCTCCTCCACTCTCGAGTGTATGAGAGCAAAGAGGGCAGCAGAGATGAAATTATCATGTTGTTTTCTGCACAGCAGGCGATTATTTAATCATCAGGAACCACTTGGTTTCATGCTTTCAAGTTGGTATGGGGCTGTGGAACGGAGATAACACCTGTTCTGGTACTTGAAACATAGAAATGGAATTAATATGAAAGCTGATTCATCTCAGAAAAGCCTATTTGATTGAGTTAAATTAAAATTAAAGATCAGTTTAAAGGGAGGAAAGTGAGCCGTCCACACATGGTTAAAAATTTTTCATATTTAGACACAAAGCTGAGACTGGAGGCAGCCGGGACACCTGATGCCTCTTGGCAGACTTGGTTATTTGACTAATTGTTCTGCAATTTGATGCATTTATTCATATTATACACAATATGTGAAAAAATGTAGAGCCATAATTTATCAAATTGCTTTCATACTCTCTGCATACTGATGCGTTGTAAGCATCTGAGTCCTACACATTTATATTCAACAGACCTGCAGCAACTTCACATCCTGCTACTCACATTGTGGAAACATTGAAACTAAGCTTCCTCTTTGGTCTATAAAGATATTAAATAATCTATTTGAGATAAAAAATGCACTTGGCATTTTAATAACTCGAATGGATGATGAATTTTAATGTGAAATTTAACATTTGGGTGAGTTTGGATCATTTTGCATTTAACCTTAAGAGTCTGCAGTAAAATACAAGGACATGATAACTATCCTCAAGTGCTCTTAAATATCACATACAGCTAAACATTTTTGTTGGAAAAATACCTCAAAAAATTGAAACCATCCCCAGAATTTGTTTTATGGTGTCATGTCACGTTATGTTGAATTAAATAACATACCGACTAAGAGATATAATAGTTCACAGGCAATCCATGAGAAACTAAAGGTTAAATAAAAGTTTAAAATCAGTCCAAAGAAGGAACCAGACACAGCAGGGGAGACAGATGACTGGGCTATCTTTCTTAGCCTGCTGTCACCACAACTTGGACCCAGATATGAAGTGAATAGATAGATGGAACTCACTCAAACATTTCTGCGGTCTCCATTCTCTCTGCTCCAACATTTTGAAAATTTTGGAGCCATAAAATTTACATTATCACTGTAATAACTCGGGAGTGAGATGCAGAAGCAGAATCAGTACGTAGGAGCAGTGGTACAAAAGCAGGTTTTAATAGTTAAAATGCAGGATCTAGGTCAACAACAGGTAGGCAGTCTGCGGAGGCAAAGAAGACCAGAAGGGATCAGGCAGGCAGCCAAAAGTCCAAAAAACTAGCTGGGTTCAAAGTCACTAACACAGGCAGGTGTTAGATACAGGAAACAAGGCTGCATAGACAACTTGAGCTATGAGGAGGATTACTGGGCAGGTTAAGTAAAATGCGGGACTGATGGAGAAGTGAGGTAAAGGGTAAGCCGACATGCAAATGATCCTAACAGCTGTCGGACAGGTTGCAGAGGATTGGAGGTGTATAAGATCACAGCAGAGGATGGTTGAAAATCAATACGGAGAACGTTGTTAAATAAAAATACTATGCCTCTTACTATTTTGGCAAATATTGCTTCCATTGTTACAACAGTATCGTAACAATTTAGGAGTAAGATCCAGAAATGGGATTAGAAGGTAGGAGTGATAAGAGAAAAGATGATTTTACCAGTCCGAAGGCAGGATATAGGTCGGAAACAAGTAGGCAGTGAGCGAAGGCAAAGAAGAACCAAGGGACCAGGCAGGCAGCCAAAAGTCCAAAAACTAGCTGGGGTTAAAGACACCAAAGTCTGAATTTCCACAAAAAAATAGGTTATGTTCAGTAGAAACAGAAGAACTCTTGCTTTGTGAATGTAACGTTTGTCCAAGAGACAGTAATTTATCTCATTATGAATTTCATGACGGTGGAGGTCACTGCATAGGTCTTTTTTACAGATGACATTTAAGCTCAGGTATGAATATTAAAATTAAAGATGGCTAAATTCCACTGAGTCATGTCAGAGGCCGTTCATTCAATGATGTTTTTTTTTTTTTTTTGCATTACAGGTAAACTCTTTTTGTGTTTTGGCCTTTTTAGAAATGCAAACTTTCTAAACAGGGTTCTAAAGTGTGGTCTTTTAAAAATACCACCTGTACTGTGGCAGTTTTATGGGGCAATATTTAGTTTTTGAAAACTGTGACAACATGGCCCCTCATGGCTTTTACATTTTCAGCCTCACAGCCCTGCACCCATAAAAAACCCAACAAGAACCACAGTGGACTACCAATATTTGTTGGTGCTACAGACTCTATTATTTGTGTATCTGTAATTATCAGTTTGAGGATGCATTCGCCATTATCTTGTCGTTTATACTCACCATCGTGTTAAAAAAACATGTTAATACATAAGTACATGGTGATTTGCAAAGTAACACCGCCACCCATCAGCTTGGCATGCAAACTTCAGTCATTTAATTACATTTTTGAACAAAGATTGTAACTTAAATATTGTCATATGAACATAAAACATAAAGAAAAACTTTGACACTTCAAACAACAGTGTTGTTATGTAAACAGGGCCTTAGTTTCACATCCTGCTATTGTGCATGTTGGCTGACTGTCCCACTGTCTTGTTGTTAGTAATAAATATTCCTTAATAATATCAATAATAATATTCCTTCCATTACTTTTCTACTATGTCTAAACATCAGCTGCGAAAAGAGGCATAATGACAAACATAATCATTATTAATCAGAGGGAGAGACTGATTGATAAACAGAGAAAGAATGAAGACATGATTAAAGATGAAGTTAACAATCAAAAATCATTAATGCAAGTATCAGCATGAGGTTGCTTAAGGTTGGCCCAAGTGACAGCTGTCAAACCCATTTAAATCTCTTGGTTAGTGGCGGTTGGTCTTATAACTGCTTAAAAAAAGCCCCATTTCCACCGATTTTTACAGATGACCTTTGAATTTTCTAACTGTTTCATATTCCTCAGTCATATATGCTTTTCTATATACATCTTCCTGTAGTTTGAAGGGGAGAACCGTAGATAAGTGATGCACCGAATAGCCCATCTTCCCACACTCTCTCTCTCACTCTGTATGTGTGTGTGTGGCTTCTCTCCCAAACTTTGTGCTGGCCTTCAGATCCAAGTTGATCACTTGTGCCTTTGAGTGTTGTTGACAGTGACAGAAACATACAGGCAACAAAAATGTAAATGAGGATACAGAGGAGAGGCGGCCCTCACATGTATTCCTTTCACAAATTTTTCACACCCAAACTCAGACTTTGGCACATAATTGATTAGCACAGACATTTTGTAAAAACTGTTTACACTTTCACTACTTTCTCTGGCTCTCTCGCAGCCCCCCCTCTGTGGGACCAGTAAATGATTAGATGTTGCCGGGAGCAGCTGGAGAAAGCCAGAGATAAAGTCAAGACACAGCTGGAGTGAGTTCACCTCATTTAGGCGTGACACGTTCGCTTGCTCATTCAGTCACAAATGCACATCTCTGCATATGTTCTGCTGTTTCACACGTGAACTCGGTCCAGCTAATTACTTAATTGCTGTGTATATTCTGTGTGTGTATATCCGCATGATTACCACCAGTGAGAGCAGGACTTTTTCACACCTCACAACACTATTCGAGATTATATATCCACCTTTTAAATATAAAGCTTACCCTTAAGTAAACACTTGTGCTATAAACAAATTATCAGATTAAAAAAAAGGGCTCAAAAATATCTGTAATAAATAATGGTTTCAAGTTCATAGGGTTTTAGTAATAGCTTTACAACTGTCCAAGTTCTGTCCAATTTGGGAGAATGCCCATTTTAAACCTGGCACTTTGAGGCTTGGGCTAAAAGATTTGTCGAAAGGGCACTTACTGAGATTATTTATCCATATGCTGAAGATAGACTCCTCACGTTTGAGGAAATTAAACAAAAGTATAAATTTCCAAATACCCACTTTCAAATATTTACAGATATAGTGCAGTTAGTGATTTAAGACGGACTGCTCCATCAGCTGCTGTCTTGATCTCAACAAGCCAGGCATCAATGCAGCCTCTGACATCACTCCCTTTTAACTTTATTGAGCTCTACATTTACAGTCGCCATCCTGCTTTAATGTCTTAATTCTGAATGTGCAAATGTATCCACTATATGCTGCCCTCAAAGTATTTCCTCAATGGAGCGCTAAAGTAGTATCCATGGCATATACTCTACCTTCTGCTACAAGTCCTGTGATGCAATTCACCGCATTTCATTTTAGATCAGAAAATAATGGCTGAGCGACTGCAGCTGTCATGATGACAGAGAGAGATGATGATGATTAAACACCTGAAATCTCAATTTAATACTCACCATTATTAAGTGTCCTTCATATACATTGGAAGAAGGCATGAATCAACAAAGAAGTGATTTTAAATACGGCCCTGGTTTATAAATTCATACCCGTTTTATAAGTAGAGACACATAAATACAACACAAGCAATTGCACCTACATTTTTTCATAAGATTTAGTTTTTATTTTCTACTGTTATCAATATCAATAATAGCCTGTTTCTATTACATGAGATATTGAAACCATGATGACACTAACAGCATGACAGTCTATAACAGCCTGTTTGTGTTGTTCTCATGAGTCTGATGCAATGAGGATGATATTGGCTAGTGGGCATCGGAGTACAAAGTGTCAAAGAAGATTACACAGCAGGTGAAAACATGCTGTTTTCCATGAGAGACAAATAGTCCCACTGCAATCGTGTTAATGTGGCCTTTACTGATCACATTGACCAGACCATATGTGCCAAGGAAATATCACAGCGACACCTTAAAACAGTGTGTGAGTGTGTCTGTTTGTGTGTATGTGTGTGTGTCTGTATGTAAGACTGCATAATGTAGCCAGTTTACTGTCTCCCTCGATGGTCCTTTAGGAGATGTGGCAGATGGACAAGTTTCCCACTCAGGAGAAAAAATGTCCCAAAAACCAGACTGCACGAGATTAGAAAATGACCTAACAGAGACTCAGGCTAAAACATACTAGTGCGCAAACAGATGCACACCAACACATTCAGTATGGGTGCCCATTAGAGCAAATCAATAGAGAGAAATTCACTGGCAAATCAAGAAAAACTCTTAGTAAAAAAACTAAGAAATGTGGAAAGGAATTGATGGATGAAACAGCAAACAAAAAATATTATACTTCAAGAACTTTGTTGCAGAAATATCAGACATGCAGGTACTGTATGCACGCATCAGTGCAATCACAGCAATTTAATGTATGTGTAACATAAGCTGATATTTTTTTAATGAAGTGGCATGAATGGAAAAGTTTTAGAGCGGTGCTTCAGTGTTAACTAAATGCACAGTCTATCCTTCTTTACTTGCATCAGGTTCAATGCAGTCTACTCTCAATTATTTCTTCTTTACTGTTTTTAATAAATGCTTACTCTGAGACTTTAAAAATACAAGAGGCTTGTCCCTCTGGTTTGCATCATCCAAACAAATAAGCCAACAACCTTTTCTTACCCACAGAGGAGCCAGTAAGTGATCATTGTGCTCTTTATCAACCCAATATGCTGATGCTAGCATCCAACCACAGCGTTCCCCAATACCACCAGGATAAAGACTCCATCAGCAGTTGGCTGATGGCCAGGCTGGGAGTTTATGCAATTGTCTGATTATTGGATTCATCCCCATAATCAGGCATTATCCCCAGATAAAATCTGTGCCAATCTAATCTATGTTTAATCAGCAACACTAAATTTTTAAACAAGTCTGCTGATTAAAGTCATTACATGTAAACCTAATTCTTTTTTTTTTCAGGGTTGAAGTTGTTTCTGTAAGTGGAAAAAAGTGAGAAAGAGTGCTTTTGGTTTTTACGAGCTCAAAAGGGTCCTAAAAATACATAATTGAAGTGGCAAAGTTTGGTGGAAAATATTACCTGTTCATTCCCACTTCTGTCTAGCATCTCACTGGTGTTGGTCCTGTGTGTTAACAAATTGCCTCAAACTGCCTTAGTACTGTCTGTTCTTTTATCATGAGAACTCAGTTTATCTGAAAATGAACAAAACTTGAACCTAGCAGTCAAGCTTTTTTTATTGTCAGTAAGTTTTTTCAATTCACACTCTTAATATGCTGATGACAAAGGTCACAAAAAGTTCACCACCCTATTTTTGTAATTGTTCTGTGGACGAGGCAAATTAGTTTGATTTGGCTACATCTTCCAACATTAAAACGCTCTATTGCATCAATTCCTTTTTCACGCTTCGAGTACCCAATGTACACTCTGAGCACTCTTAAGGACTTAACAATCTGAATACACTAAACGGGATTTCCTGTAGCTCTGTGAAGCTCAGAGCTGTCAAATTGGGTACCAGAATGTGCCCTAGTGCTTTAAGTGCAAATTAACCACCACAGTCTGAATGTGTACTTCCCCAGATCAGCTGAATGACATCATTTCTGCATATTTGTGTTTTCTAGGTTGCTACTCAAGGTGACTCAAATTGAGAAGTGAGTGTACTTCACAGTGTGCTTCTCTGTGGTTCTGCTGCACAACACCAACAAAACAGTTCTTGATGTACTTAGTCTAAACATTTAGAATTAGAAGCATTTGCTTTTGTACCAAGAGTTAGATGAGAACATTGATACTACTCTCATGTTTGAATGGTAAATTTAAAGCTAAAGCTAAAGCAACCAATCAGTTTGGCTTCGTACACAGAAGAGGGGAAACCCTGCCTGAAACTTGCCCAACAGCAGCTCTAGTAATCAATTTTAATAAGTGAATTCTGTTTGAGTAATTCATGCAAACACAGCAGTGACAATATTTTCGATTTGTGATTTTGCAAGGGATTACACAGTGGTGCATGCAGATGCTCCAACAAACTTGCTTAATGTGTTTTTCTTTTTGTTTTAATCGTTGTTTCTCCTTTATTGCTGAAATACATACAAACAAATGATGAAGTACACTCATCAGCTTTGGAAAACGAAACGCATTGTTAAGATTATGGACAGGAAATTACATTGAGGACACAGCAACCGTAATGTCACCCACTGGTTTGTGGACTAAAGTTTTAAAGATTCATATTTTGCATTATGACAATTGCCATCTATGTGATTTTGGAGACAAAAGTGAAAGTATTACATACAGTTTCTACAAATTACTGTGTGACGTCCAGTCGACAGCTGGTAGCATCTGTAATTCAAAGCAGCCATGCTCTTAATTATGCATAACCCTTAGCTATAATTTGATTTAAAATGAGTTTTACAAAGAAAAAATCCTCCCTTAACAGCGTAAATTAACTTTAGAGACTAAAGACACTTTTTTTTGTTCCAGGCTGTAAATTAAATCAAAATGGTTATTTCTGCTGCTTTATGAGGACTAACTTGCTTTCGGAATCGACCTCAAGTGGCCATTTAGGGAACTGCAGTTTTTCAGCACCGTGTTTTTCTCAGTTTCTTAGACTGCTGCTTGGTTTGGATTAAAGGCAGTGGGTTCTTGAGGCAGTCGCTGTTCATGGTTCCCTCTAATCACCGAGCCCGACAAGCCCAACCCCTCTCATGTATCAACGTACGTATGCATTTTGAAGCTCATTCATCTGTCACTGTTTTCATGAAGAGAGTTCTCACTGAAGCTTCAAAACTTTCTAAAACCTTACGTGCAATTAATCACTAAATTATTGACTGACCTTTTCAAGTTAAAGATAATTGCTGGTGTGGCCAAGTGAAAAAGACACAGCAGTGCATCACTCCTAACTAATTGATTTGGCTGCTGCACTCATGAACTTTTCACTGTGATCAGCACTGTGACAGAAAGTAATCACCTATCAATTTTTGAAAAGAGTGGTTTTCAAAGGTGCCCATAAATTTGAATAGGGTGCTGATACTGCCAGTGGTAGACCCTTGAGATACTGCCCCTGTCTGGCTGTGGGAAGCAGTGCCGTCTGTAGGAGAGCTCATTCCAGGTCACCCACTCTCTGTGGGCGAGAGAGCGAGAGAAGGAGGAGAGTGCAAGAGAGGGAGGGAGACAAAGTAAAAAGACAGACTAGAGAGAGAAAGCATATCCATAACTCGATAAATGCCAGCCATCATACCGTTCTGTTCTAGATAGAGAGCCTTGAATACATTTCTGTTTATTTTGTTGCCATTTATTGACGGAGTGATTCATTTCCTGAGTCTATATAAAGCCATGTACTGTAGCTACAATGCAACGTCTTCGCTATGGCAGTGCTTCAGTCTCAGAAAAAAAATGAAGAAGAGTCATTTGTCTTGTAGGCTCATCATACAGTCATTGGGCTGAGCGCAGCCCACCTACTTTCTTTAACAACCAGCTTACTTCCAGTTGCATAGAAACATTACAGTGATTCATACTTTCGTGGATTTCTATTGTTTGTCTGTCAATCAAAGCCTTGGTGATTGTCAGAAAAGCGCGAGTGTGCGCTGGTATGAAGATGCCACTTGATTTGCAAAACCTGGAAAGTAGGTGGTGCTACAGGGACTGCTGTGAGGTAACAGACCATGTGAGCGTGACTAGGTAATTGGGATAAAGCACTCTGTGTAACAGCCTCAAAATGTAAAAAAAAAAGCATAAAATCCAACATGCTATTCTTTGAAAATACACACAACTTGATAGTAGAAATACAACGCAATGCCATCGGGCCTTGTTGTCATGGCAACAATGAGTTTTCTACCAAAAAAGATTTTTTAGCAAAGTTACAGCCTTTTATGGACTGGGTTTCAATTAGCTATGCAGCTAATTAGCAGTATGCGCTTTAAAGGATTTCTATATTGGTTGCATCAGCTCTGAGCCGGCTGCAGAAGGTCTGCATGTGCTGGGTATCAGTGGGGCCGATGTACCTCAGTTTGTGAATGAGTGGTTGGCATCCTGTAGCAGTTTGCGTTGCCAGTTGTTTATGAGTCGGGGGTAGTCCGGCGCTGCAGAACATAAACCATATGTATCTGGAAAGCACCTCTGCCAAAACAAAAGTAGTGACACTCTGAAAAAGTCAGTTACCATGGATACAAAAATGCCCACATCATTTTTCTCAGAGGCCTTGTGTAATCGTTTTCTCTTCCCTCTTATTTATTTATTTATTTATTTATTTATTTGTTTGTTTGCGTGCCTGCCTGCTGGCTTCATAGATAGAGCTGCTTTAATTGGACTCCTTTTCCTGTCCTCTGGTTCATTTCAGGAATATTGGAGTACTGGGTTTTGACCATTAGCCAAACAACATTAGTGGAATGAGCTTTTGTCTTCAATAATTATACAGAGTAATAAACTAAAAAGTTAGCCTACTGTTGACGCACTTCACAGTGATAATGGGTCTCCCTTGTTTTTCTATCATTTTATAATCACACGCTTGTATGGGCTATTAGCAAAAAGCCTTGTGAAATTTAATCAGACAGAAGAAATTAAGAGATAAAGTCAGCTGGCTCACTGAACTGTTTGGATGTTGAAAGCCAGATTTGAACCTACGCTGAGTGTCTGCTTGTGTGTGTGTGTGTGTCCTGTGTTGTCTCTGCAGAATGACAACTGCAGATAACTGGGTAACTTCTGTTCATTGTGCTGTTGGCCCATGAAAGATGAATGATGGCTGAGACCAGCGGTTATAAATCAGTTACAATAACAGGGACACATGTTCAGAGAATTCCAGCACAGTAAGCTCCTCCCCCTCTGTCTAAATACCTACAACTATTTACAGAAAGGGCAGAGCTGACTCACTATATTGTCCAGAGCTGATTCACTTTATTGTCCACGTGTCGTGCTGGTGTCGCTGGATGAATGCATTTTAAATGAGAGTGAGAGAGAGATCCTTAAGTCTATGTGCAAGCAGGTTCCTGCAAAAAGGTCATGTCCTGGAAATTACTCTAAAGAGGGCTGCGGGCATGCATACCCTTGAATGAGATTATACTTTAAGAAAAGGACAGCTTTTAAAAGTTCATTTATGGTGGCCCTGAAGAACATATAATTTTATTTCCTTGGAAACAGTTTAATGATTAAATATAGAATAAGACCTGCCCAGCCATACTCCACTGGGGCTAATTTTTGGTTAACAAACTAAAAAGAAACCCACTTTTAAAGGCCCTCGCCTCACACAGCATCCTCTAAAGTTCCCAAGGGAGTGTCCTGGGTCGCTTGTCCCAACAGGATAATTCTAATGGGTAAATAGCAGGAGGAGATGGTGTTTAGTGGGATAGTATAAAAGAAAGGGAGAGCTATTATATTCAGAACCCCAGGAATTTTCCCTCAAAAGAAAATAAGACCATCTTCCACTCTTCCTGTGGTCTGTCTCCCTCTCTTTTATGTTCATGTTATGCAATCGTCTGTTTCTTTTATTCCAAGCCTAGGAGGCTTGAGCTCTGACGGAGGAGGATAGAGGACCTCAACAGGTGGAGATTTTTATTCTAGGGATAGAAGAGGAGGAGGAGGTTGAGTAGGTAGAGGAGGGTAGTGAAGTGTTCCTTAATAATAAGCCCTCTGGTCTGCTTAAACTGCTGTTTTTGTGTAATTTATCTATGACAGTCAGCCCTAGATCCCTGGACTGCTAACATGACCCCATGCAGTATCTACACCATCTGTCTGCAATGGGACTCCAAGGCAACACTCAGAGGGAGATGCAGCGTGAGGGATGGAGAGGGGGGAGCTTTGTCAGCGCTCCCTGAGGACCCCCTGTGCTGCAGTTTTGATCTGCTAATTATGTTTAATTGAGGCTGTGTAATTCACTATCATTGGCTCTATTTCCCCCTTATCTCATCCATAGCTTTTAACAAAGTATGGCGTTGACGAGGAAGCATGACACATCATCAGCAGCAAACGTTTCGGTGCATTAATATAGAGAGAAGATCTGTGTTTTAATTTTGGGAAGAGGAGATTGTCTGCATGGGGACCACGAGATTGGGTTACAGCAGTTCAGCGGATATTGAATTGTTTTATCTGTGCGCAGTAGATGCTCTGATGAGCAGAGGCGCGATGCAGCGACTTGTCTGACGCCGAGACAGTCGTCACAGAGTCACAGATCTGACACACACACACACACACCCACACACACACAGACACACACTCACACTGAGTAAAAAATAGACGGATGATTGAACAGACGCGCGCACACGGTTTCGTTTGGCCAGTTGGCACCAGGTGAAAACACAAACGACGAACGATGGTGTGCACCATACCTCTCTTGCGTATTCATCTTTTGAAGAAGACGCGCCGGGAGAAGCGACAGCTCAGAGAGTCAGAGAGACAGAAAAGGCCGAGAGAGACAGACTAGGAAGCGGCATATCAGTTTTAACGAGCTGCGAAGTTGGAGTCGCTTTTTTGGAGGCGTAGGCATGGCGAAATTTCTCTGGCGCACGCCCTCTTAAGTCGCCACAAATCTAATTGATATTTTATAATAGGAAGATGAAGTCACCTAAGTCACCCCCCACCACTACCCACCTCTCCCCCTCCACCACAGCATCCTTCTCTCATTCAGGCCCGTTGCCCATATGTTTAATTAACTAGGCTGATGTGTAAGTACCTTCAGCCAGCGAAGCGTGGGCGGGCGGGCTGCGGGGTAAAGAGACTGTCGGAGAATATTTCCTTATTTCTCTCCGCCCGGACGCGCAGTCGGCTGCCGGAGCATCACCTCTGTCGCGCGGCGCAGAAAGCTACAAAAATAACTCGACCCGCTTAAACTTGTTCCAGATTGTTTAGGGTGTTTTTTGGAGTGCGGTGCTCATTCGGAGAGCGCGTGAGGCAGAAACAGAGGGAGAGGGTGAGTGAGAGAAAGAGGAGAGGAAGAGGAAGAGAGAAAGAGAGAGAGAGAGAGAGAGAGAATGCGTGTGTGAATATATGTGTGTATTTGATGTTATTTGTGACGGAATCCCCCCTTCAGTCTCCAAGAAGCCGCGAGCGGTGCGAGGAGGAGGAGGAGGACAGGAGAGGAGGAGGAGGAGGCGCGCGGACCTGTCCACGAGCCCTCACTGCGGAACGCGCGGGGCTGCTGCTGGAGATTCCAAACCAACGGTTATTTTGGATTCTAGAGTCTAACTGATCCCCGCGCATCAACGGCTTTTTTTCCCCCCAAAACCCTCTTCCCAGTCCGTCTCCAACGCTGAATGGACGGTGTTTGACATCTTAACCGAGAGGAATACTACCCATCATACGACAGGAGAGGTGGTGGTGGAGGGGGGAGGTCTTCAGAGGCAGACAGGTGGATTTATCCGTATGGTGGTGTGTTTTTTTGGGGGAACTGGATGGAGGAGAAATTGATGGATTAATTTGACGGAGGAGGGTCGTATGTGATTCCCACTCCTGCCGAGGGCACCCGAATGGAGTAACAGGCTGCAATGTCATCTCCACCTGGCCGTCTAGAGAGATGTGTCGCGGGAATGGGGTGAGTTAGCTTAATTAGTATAATTTTGGCTAAGCTTAGAACTAACTCTCTCCTCTCGGGGATGACACGGAAATTGAGCAGAAATTGTCGGGGTTCATTGGTTTATTATCTGCCGCACACTCACTCACTCTCTCCTTCTCAAAGTGGAGCAGAGGCAGGGTGGTGGGGTGACTGGTTTGTGTTCCTCTCTCCGCTCCTCCGTTCGTCCGAGTCGAGTCCCCGACACACAACCTGCTGCATGCCCTACATAGACGAGCCCGAAACCGGGGAGAGGAGCGTGAGGAGAATATTCGCTAAGGAGCCACAGGCTGTTTTTAACGCTCTCTCTCTCTCTCTCTCTCTTTCTCTCTCTCTCTGTCTTTCTCTCTGAAACACACACACATAGAGAGAGAGAGAGAGAGAGAGAAAGAGGGAGAGAGTAGGCTAGCTTTCGCCGTACACCATTTCACCTTTGAATTTAACTTGTTTTCGTCACACAAGCTTTCCGTCCAATAAGCCCGTGTCTCAGCAACCCCCCTCCAAAAAAACCAAACAAACACACGCGCACTTATGATCTGATACGCACACACACAAAAATATGGCTAACGTAACACAAGCGCGCGCGCATTCACACAGAAACGTACAAACACACCGAGGCTCTATAAAATGAGCTGTTTTTTGACTAAATTAAACTGTTATAATGCTCATGAGTCACGAGGGAATGTGACATTGTGTAATAATGTTTATTGGTACAATATGCACACAGCAGTCTGTAGGCGCGCGCGTCCTTCCATAAGAGAGTCAAATTCAACAAGTCTGCGCTTTTTTGTGGTTGCAGATGAATAAGCAATGTCATTTTTTAAAATCTTCTTCATTTTCAGATCAAGTTTGAACACTTTTCCTCTGGTTTGACTGACGCTGTGAGAAGGTACCAAAATGCCAGTAAACGGACAGGTCATGGTGGCAGCCTGCACGGGCCCTCACACCACGGCAGTAAAACTCAACATTCACCGCACGGACTCCGAAGAAGAAGGCGCAAAACCTCCGCGACCGCAAACCTGCAGCAGCCACGCTTTGTGACACCGAAGGTAAGAACTGGTAGCGGCTGGTAACGGCGATCAGGGGGGGACAACGCTGTCAGAGCGGCTCAGACAGGGAGCCGTGCGCAACGCTAAGCGGCGCTGTTGCATCATATTAACCCCGGCTGCTGATGAGAGGCCGTGTAATGAATTCATATCTCAAATTACAGTTTTCAGGCTTTGAATGCAGTCACGTTGTAGGAACACATTTTCTTCCGTTTTTCCTCCCGCTTTCCGTGCCAAGTCTGACACACGAAGTGTCTTCCCCTCCTCTAAGAGACATGGCAGCCATCACACACACACACATACACTCGCGCGCACACACACACAGATGTTACATGGGGGGTAAGTGAGTATGGGAGTGCAACAGAATGCCCCTGATTTTATGTGCTGTTATGTGTGTAGGACATTATTATAATCTTTTAGGACAAATTATCATTCATGCCATTCCAGACTCATGGTGGTTTTGTGGAGAACTGAAGAGAGAGGCTGAGAATGTGCTCAGCAGTAGCCTATTTTCTTGAATAGTGGGATGACACAAAAGGAGATCAACTCTGTAGGGCATAAAGCAATGGAGTGGGGAGCAGGGAACGTTGAGAGCTGTTGCTATCTTCATTAATATAAATATCTTGTGCGAAGCTGCAATGAATTCTGGGTGTGATGTCATAACACCTTTAAAACCTTAACTGTATTTTATAGTAGGCCTACTTTTCTCTTCACTTTATTTTTGTTGTCATCACTCCAGAGTTTTCCTGCTCAGCTGGGCATTGTATTTTCATCTCTCACTGTCTGCTATTAACCGACTACTGAAACTAAGCCAAACAGGAAATGCATAAAAATGAAAAATCCTCAATGATGCAATATTCTGAGTCTCATTTTAGTTCCAGCATGACATAGTGTTGAAATTATGTGTCGAGATTCATCTCACTGAGCTGTGCACTGAACCATCTCTATTGTTGGCAAAGCAGGTACTGGAGTTAGAATTCATTGTCTTGAAGCAGCTTGTCAGCGCAGCCAGAAATGCGACTGTGCTGTTCTGTTTCTCTGCAGTTAAAGCTTTTTAATCCCTCATATTAAAAATGCTGTTTTAAACATGTAATTGTACTATTTTTAAAAAGATGACCCTCTTGAGAGTATTTTGATGGTAGCCTGTACCCAACCTTAGTTTATTGTACCTTTGCTGGCAACAAAGACTCAAGGTGTCTTTCTCTGATAAGCTGAGCAATCAGACTCCTCTGTGTCATTCTGGCCTAAGTGTTTTGGTTTTCACTTGTGTGCAAGTAATTTTTTGAGTTAAGCACAAAATTAGCCCGAAATCTACATATGCCTGCAAGTGTGGAAAGGTTTACAGAGCATTCATGCAGAAGTCTATTTCTTTTCATGAAAGATAAACAGTATCTTTACCTCTGTTGAACCATTAGTTTTTCTGAACTTAGTCAAGATTTTATAATGCATTTACTGTTAAAAACTCCCAACAAATAGCCCATCAACATATTAGCTTGACCTTTAAAATTACAGATGATCTCATCATAAAATTACTGAGCCATAAGATTATTGCCATGATGTCTTTCAGATTAATTAATAGTGAAGACGCTTTAAAAAAAGAAGCCAAAGAACCTGTGTGTTGAATATGCATGTTCCTGCCCTGCCTTGTCACTTTATTTGTCCTGAAGGAGGTGTTGGCATTTCCTAAAATAAGAGCCATGGCAAATAATCCCCTTATCTGCATGGTATTTTTGGTTGGTGTTCAGTATCCACTGAAGTTGACTAACTGCATGTTTGAAAATAGGAGTCGTGGGTAGTGTGGTTGCAAACCACCAAACCTTGTGCGGCCTTTCACGTTAGTTGTTATCTGCTGAGTGAGTGCTTTCCTCAAAGTCAGTTTAACCTGCTACTGTGCCTGTGCTGTGTTGCATCAGATATTCTTTTCAGACAACATCCTACACTAAAATGTAGTTCCATTTCATTTTCTGTGGCTAAAAAATTTAACAGGTTTTCATTTTTACTGTTGAAGAATGTAAGAACGGATGCGCCTTCACACTTGCTATCTTTGCACATACAATCACAGGTCAAATGCCTCGCCCATGAGAGATGAGAGGATGAAAATAAGTGTTTTCATATTCCTGTTCCCAGCAATTACCAGTGAAAAGGACTGAGTGACATATGATAATAAGTCATTTGACCCCTGCTGATCCTCTGTATATTGATGTGTGATGGTGCAGTCTCAGACACAAGTTAATAACCCAAAAGCCTCTTAGGAATGTGCGCTGTTTAATCATTTAATCAAAACACAGTTGGTGGTCTCATTTAAAGAGTTAGTGAGCCATAGTGATATTAAGTGGGATTTGACTAATACAGGTTTTTGAACTTATATTTTTAGAATAAAGATGGCTGCAGCTGTTTTTTGCTAATGATGCTCAACATCTGTTAATTTGACCAGTCCCATGCCTTAAGACACAAGTATTCAGTATTTTACATAAATTGATCTTCTCTTTCTACTTTTACTGCCAAAATTCTCCACATTAATTTGTAATTGATCTTCATTCATCAATGAACTTGCAGAAAAAGTCAGAAGATGCTAGTTTCTCATTCATATTCACAGCCCTGCAGCTACACACCTCAGCTAACATTGCCTTAGATTGCAGTTTGACATTCAAGGGGCTTAAGACTGAATGTTTATAGCTATTACACACCTGCATCAGCATGACTTTAGTGGTTTCTAAGTGCTTCTGTCTGCTCAAGATTTCAGATAAGTCTTATCCAGTTCCAGCCCAGTTTTTCAAGACTTTACTGATAGGATTTAAGTAATCGGATTGGTATAAATCTAAAAATTGGGATTTTCAAAACCGAAAAAAATAACAATTGTCATTGCTCAGGCAAGGATTTGGTTTTGAAAATCAAACCCTACTTTTTTATCAATCTTAGAACTTGTATCTCTGTTTTTCATGACTCAAAGGCAGATTGTTTTGATGCTGAAAATCAGGACAATCTTGATCCTAGCTGAGAGGTGGTTTGAGGGTGGATTTAGAGGCATGACAAGCAGGGCTTTAACCAAGAAATTGCCACCTATGCGCCTCGAGTATAATTTATTTTTTAAAATGTCAAACACTTGCACATCCCCCATGCCTCTGTTACAGATGGATGAATGTAATATATGACTGTAAAAATGGCTTTCTGAACTTTTTTCTCGATAATGAGGTTTGAATCAATGCTGTCATGAAGTTATAATGTTAAGTTTTTTTGAAGAATCTAGTAAAATGTGAGTTTTTTGTCATGGATTATGTTGGATATTCAGAGACACATTGAATGTTAACTTTTAGGCCTTCTTTTGTGTACATTGTAATTAAATAGTCAATTTACATTACTTCCATTTTGTTCACACAATTCTGTTTTTAACTTAGTAAAAAGTTTATTTATAACATTATTTCTGTAATGGATATTAGGATTAAGGTTTACTTAACAGAAATTTTAAGTCCTTAAACGACAAGTTTATCTGATGTGCACTAACACGGAGGGGCATGTTTTTGTACCTGTACTGTAGCCTGACACCAGGGGGCATTTGAAATGTTTTAGCTTCACTTTAAGGGGGCAGTCATTTAGTTCATTTCTATAAAGTCAATTATAACAACTGAAACTACTTTGTTATGGTTAGGGGTCATGAGAAAAATAGTACTTGATAGGCCACTAGATATATTTTACAAGCAGTAAAGTAGGGTCTGAATATTTGACTTTATTAAAAATTAAATATATATATAAATGAAGGCTAAGAATGAAGAGGAACTACAAAATATATTTTGTGAGCACGTTCTTGTACTTATTTCCAACAAGGAAACAGGAATACCTGGTTTAAGACTCAATACAGCGTTTCACCTTTAAAAATGAACTCAAGCTCACGCCTCTAGCTACTAATAGTCAAGCTTAGCAATTCTCCGACAACTTCAGAGTTACCTCCTCCCATAGTCCTGCCAATATGCTGCTGTTTGCTCAAAGAAATGGCTTGCTTTGGTGCCCAGTTGTTAGAAGTCATATCAATGGAGTAGAGAGCATGGAGCCAGAGAATAATCCCCTTCTGTAGAACAGCCAAACTATGGATTGATTTAAAACTTAAAAAGTTGATCAAATGTCCATATGTTGTGGTGAATATGTAAGTAGGAATGAGTCTGAAAACCCAGAAGTGAGTCACATTGTTTGACCTCCCTCATCTCAAAGTCAATGAGTTTTTTTAACTGAGTTTTTGATTAGATGCGTGAAATAAGGTCTGTTGTTAACACAAGCATGGGACAGTTTAATGCAATTTTTTTCATGCAACATAGCATTAAATACTTCACTTGTGGTTTTTCAAGCTTTTAACTGACTTTTAAAAGGTGGCTACTAGTAAGTGACTAAATGAGGCAACTGAAGTCGCTGGAGACAATTAACATCATCATGCCCAAACACTGGAGGTCATCTACTTATTTGCCTTTACAGCCTTTCACTCTCTTACATACAATCTCAACTCAATATTTCCAAATTGTCAGCCAATCAAGTTGATGTGTGTATAGTATAGTGTAGTAGGAAGCTTGGTGCTGGTCACAATGAAGTCATGCAACCTTGGTGAAGGTCCTTTAAAGATATTGGCTTTATACAGCATATTCCACATCATATTTACAGTTCAGAAATCATAAATGGTGATTAATTGTGAGGATTTTCTTGTTGAACAAAATACAAAGTTAAAAACAAAACAAAGTATGCTAAACTTTGCTAGTCACAGAGCTTGTTTTTTTTAATAATCAACAATCTAATGTCGAAAGAACTTAACTTCTGGCAAACATGATGGTATTACAAAATACGTCATTTCTGTGGGGCTCTATGGAGCAACATTTGCATTTACTTTAAGATGTGTCAGTGGATACCTGATGAGTCTTAGTCTAAATATGTCTCACTTGAGGCAGATACCATTTGTGGCCACTCATGAGGTTGATGAGAGTAAGGAGACAGAAACGGTGTGATATTTTTTCTGTAATTTTATCAAAACAAGCCACAAATACACCGATATTTGACTATTTTTTAATGCAAAAAATTTGATTAGTACCTCTTCAAATTCCCATGCCCCTTTTTTAACAACAAAAAAATATAGCCCCAATTTTGATAGTCTTTGTGGAAAAAGGTGCACACCGATGTGCTTTCCTTTGATGTCAGCATTTATCTTTCGCTTGAAAGCTTGAGCTTTCAAGATGGTGGATGTTTCATTTTGAAAAGTAACCCCCCACTGTGTCGATTTGAATAGTATTCTTTTGAATTAGATTGATAAGTATTAAGCACAACATGTGGCTCTGAGAGTGAGAACATTTCTAGCTTCTTAGGAGGCTAAGTTGTTACCCTTAATGGTGCCTTTTACACTCTGTCAGTCTGAGGGTTTTTCCAAGCTTAAAAAAGAGGCTTAAGAGGTGCCTAAGTGTGACCAGCCTGGACCTGTCATTTCGGCCAACTTAGCACCCAAAACCCTTATTCCAATTTTATGCTCTTGCAGACACCAGATTTTGGTTCAGACTGATACAGAGCTGTCCTACTTAAAACATTTTTTAGAATTCTAAATCCAATTTCTAAATCCAATTTAATTCACTTTTTCTTGGATACGAGGAACAGATCATTCACACAAAGATATCAGTACTATTTCACAATTCCATTGGTGTCCAAAAGGGATCATTGTTAGCGACTGATTTCATTAATAAAATGCTCACCACTCCACTTTATGTATTATGTACATTAGGGCACAATAAGCTTAACAATTAATACAGATTTTACAATTATGTAGATATTACCACACGCAGTGCATGCACAGTAATGCACAGTAGGTGTTTTCGTAACCAACGGTAGTACTTGTTAGAGCAGATGTATTATATTCTCCTGTAGCACCATTATTGTCTTTCCAAAAGAGGGTGTGAAGAGTTATTGAAATTCTCTTGATAGGCCATCAGCTGTATTATGAAAAAGAAAGTCAGCACTAACTGTGCCAATAATGTTAAGTCCGTCAGGAATTTAATCAGTCAGTTACAGAACAACAACAACAACAGGAACAATTTCCTCAGCATCTTCCCAATACTATTTTTCATCAAATGTGCATTTAATTTAAAAATATATTTTTATCTAACTTTTAGGAAGAGTATTGACATAAACATTGACTCTGATTTAAAAAGTCTTTCTTTTAAAGCTGTTGTGGGTAGGGGAAAGGGTTGTAAATGGATTCAAGAGTTACAGGCCAGAAACACTTGTTTTGTTAAGGAGCTCATGCTTAACATTGGCAGACATTTAAATGAAGTAACTTTGGTTAAAATGAAACTCCTACTCTGTTTATGTGTGTGTGTGTGTGTTTTCAATTACAACATTAAGCTTAATTTGACACCATAAACCTTCTCATTGCTGTTGTTTTTGGAGCTGTGTGTAAGAATGTCCCTTTTTTTTTAGTGAAGTCTCAAGACAGAAACACAAGTTCAGCTACAACTGCAGGGGGTTTAAATTTTGGCCAACACCAGTCTGGTCCAATTTCTTCCTGTGAAGCGAGAAAAACTGAGTACTTTGCTTCAACATTGCGGCCCATTTGTTCCGTAAAAGTTTCTTACTTGCTGTGTATGCCAAAATAGTCTCTGCAGGCTCTCTCATGCATCTGCGTACTTGTGTCCATAGAGCATTTGTTTGTTAGACTGGACTTTGCAATTGTTACTTGAGCAAAAAGATCAAATTCTGATTGTACAAAGAAGTTTTTCAGGGTGTTTGTCATTCTCATGTTGTAACCATTTTAGTTCTGCTCTTTACGGGTAATTGCATTGTGGAAAAATGCTTTTTGGGCCAGTGTGCATCTTTTTTGGAGTCTTTTGTCTCATTTCTGCGATCATGCAAATTAAGCAGACAAGGAGCAGACAAGGTGTGTTCCAGGAAAGTAATGCAGCTACATGGGCTCCACTTATTTTTCGTTCAGAAAGAAAGAGGTCATCCTTACCTTTCTATAATGGGTTTGTTTTTGACATCCTGAAAAGGGAAGAGAGTAATTACTGCAGGTGACCTTTCAAATTGTTGGGGTGATTTCCTTCTCTAGAAAGGGTTATAAAGGTGAAATATGTAATTTGTATGCAAGAATTTAAAGGTGCTATGTGTAACATTTTGGAGTGCTGCTAAAACTGTCTTCAAATCTGCATCAAATCTTTTTACCCAATCTGTAGCAATGAATCATAATACAAAGTGCAGTGTTTAAAATGCACAGGGTCCATATGGTCATCCAGACACTCTAGGTTTAGCTGTTGTTATGGAAACAGTTTCATGCCTTTAGTCAACATTTATTATTCTGCCATAACCTCAGAATAGAATATAAGGAAATGACATTTTGACATAATGTAAATGGCATCTTTGTGTTGTTATGCAGAGATATCTAATGAAGTTAGCATGCTAACCAGCTGGCACTGGTAATCTTATTTTACCAATTTGTACCTCAAAATAGTCTGTTAGTCTGATAGTGTAGCTGAGCTGAGCTGAGCAACCCCCACAGCAGTTTCAGCTGCATGAATGCAGCAATGTTCAGTGCCTTTAACAAGCTCTTTTACCTTTTTTGTTCTAATAATAAACAGTAGCCTCACAAATATCAAGGAAGGGAAATTCTTACACGATATTTCATACTGAGTAGAAAAATAGAACCATAAACCTAAATTTGATTTTCTCTTTGCAGAAAAAGGCTTTATTCTGACTACACCAGACATTTAGGTGTAAATGCAAGTTCTCTTAATCATTTTACTGTGGGTAGTCTGTTTATGCTGCGACAGTGCGTACTGCAGGGGTTTCAAAAAAGGAAGTTGAAGCACAGTCAACCTCCAGACAAATACAACAAGTTTGTCACATCAATCAGCTGATCAGCCTATTAGACCAAACAGACATGAACAACATTGCCACAAGAGAGTACAAAGACTTAATTTGCATTTGCAATTTTGCTGACACTCCCACACCGCTGCACAAACCTGCGGTGAATGCTTCTCTTGTCTGAAACAGCCCTAAGGCGAGCTTATATGCCTTGTTAACGCATTGTAAAACACACTTGATTCAAACTCAAGAGAGTAAAATTAAAACTCACAATGATAGTTCTTCTTTCAATTGTTTCAACAATCAAATAATCCTGATTCATCGAGTGAGATGTGAAAATTTTCTGGATCCACACGCTGATTTTCAATTTGACATCCCACTCGCTCCTCTTTCGCTTCACGATTCTTTTGTTCAATAAGTAGCCGCAACAATAGATAGATACTGCTAAGATTAAAGTATGCAGCAAATAGTGTTTACTCTGGTGATACTCCACCCCCCTATTGGTCAATGTGACCTTCAACAGGTAGCCAAATCTTACATATTGCAGCTGTAACTGTACAGACTGCATTTACCCCTGCCCTATCCCTTAGATTGACCCAATAATGTAATGTTATTATGATTAAGTTATTTTATCTATTATTGATTTCATAAAAGTCATTCATGCTTTTATTTCTTTTACTTAGACTGCTTTTACATGTTTTTCAGTCGAGGGTCCCTTTCTTATCTCAATCTGTACAACTACAGCACCTAAAAGACTTCCTGAGGCTCTGACTCCGCTTGCATTGATTTTGCTGTTGTTTTTTTAATATGTTGTTCATCCACATGTGAAGCACTGTGTGCTGTGATTTGAAAACGACTTTATAACTTACTACTTAATCAATCAAATGGTCTTTAGGATAATAACAGCATTCTTTATAAAATCCCAGTCTGTATAAATGTGTACATAAATGTATATGTATATTTATATTTATATATGTATATTTTTATGCTTCTCACCTTGGAGACACACGGTGATCTATAAATATGTTAACAAAAACTAGAAACCTGCAGTTTGTGTTTCTTAACGTGAAGCACATTTGCATTCTAATAATTGCCCATAAAGTATAACATGATCCTAAAAGATTGTTAAGTTTGAAGACAAGCAGAGTGCACTTGATTCTGTGTTTATTTGGATCCTGGGGCATCATCATATAAGATTATATTTGATTTCCACATGAATAGGAACTTGATCACTCCATGATTTAGTACGTAAGCCTGTGGTCAGTTTTTATTATTTTTTCCCTGCATGATCTTGTTGAGAACTCTGCCAGGCAGTAGGATGCAGTGGCCAAAAATATTCCCAAAACATCCACAAATCATCCAAAATATATTACAACAGGTATAAAGCCCCCTTCCACGCTGGTGACAGGTGCTGTTTCAGCCAGACTGGGCATCTGGTGATGTGGGAACATTTGAAGCTTCTGTCTCCTCCTGCCAAGCACAGTTTTTAACAGCCATGAGCAACACATCAAAAAACATATGTTGACCACACAGTAGTGCCCAGAGATGTATGATCAAGGACAGGTCCCATGTTGAGGGCTTTGGGAAAGCTGTAATCAAAAGCATGACTTGACCATCAACCTAAATAATTTTAAAGGGTAATATTTCAGGAATTGCTTTTTTGAGTTGAAACAAACTGTGGAGTAGATCTTTCCTTTACATTAATGTTCTGTCAGGACCTTTAAAAACAGTGATAGGATCATAAAATGGTGCAGCTGCTAGATGAGATGGATATAAAGATGGAGTGTTTCAGGTCTCTCACAGGCTTTATCAGCAGTGGATTTGAAATATACTATTGAAATCTTAATTAATGACAACCATGAGCATAAGAGATGCTTGCTCCCATCTCTAAGTGGTAATTATTCTAATATGTTTTCACATCAGTCTCACTCTTAGTAGATGGTGAATTGTGCTTCCTACAAAAATTAGATGTTGCCATAATGTTCATCCTGTGATATCTATTTCTTAAATATTTCTGGTTGTTTCAGACTTTTGATGTCAAAAGAAGGAAACAGTGAGCTGCTTTATGGCAACGTTTTTACATTTTTTTGCTAACTGATTCACTGGATCAGTCTTACATTTTATCCATATTAAAGTATCAGTCAATTTTCTAGTAATGTTGCATTCAGTAATATTGCAACATATAACCATCATGTTGTAAATTACATGAACCACAACAATTTTAAATACAGCTGCACAAACAGTCTTCTATGATGTTATATAAGAACCACTCAAATGTCCGTAGTTTAATAGATACTTGCACATTCAAAATGTGTCTGGCTAAAAAAATGTCATATCACTACTTTTTATTTTCTTAATTTATTAACGGCAATCGCAGAAATTTAGTGGATTAATAAATGTCTTCACTTTCATTAATAATAGATTGTTCAAGGGAGTAGTGCAGTAGTCATGCATTAAAATGATTACAAATTCAGTTTTTTGGTTAAAAATTAAAGGAGAAATTATTCCATCATTACATCAGATTGTCTAAAAAGGCTTACCGATGATTGTTTACAACAGCCTGTGTCATTTTAATGTTTCAGGTCCTTCAATAATTGAAAGCAAGAAAAATCACATCGCATATTTATAAGGACGGCCTAGTCCCGGCTCATCATCCTGTGCTGTGTTCTCATAACCCTGGAGAGTGGGTCAACTACACTTTTAATATACAATTTTTGATTAATACAGGTCAACTATGGAAGTTGGTCATGTAGCAAATCCTCCAAACTTGTACAATGAAATCTGTAAATTGCAAGTTCAAGGCCAAAAATACATTTGTTAGGTTATCATTTTTATACATACAAGCATTCATTTCTTAGGTTTCACAATTAAACCACCTTCACATTACAGTCACAGTCAAGTGCAGCTCTCATGTTAAATAAAGTGGAATTGTTTGCTTTTTCACATTACAGCCTCTTACCATCTCTCTGAGGAAACAAACAGCTTGCCTGAGAGACTACACACTTTCTAACCTTGGCATGATTTCATAATAACTTTATTTCCATGCCCTTTCATCCCCTTTCTTGCCCCACCTATACCTTTAAGTCTCCTCCACAGGGGTTGTGTCTTTCTCTTGCTTCACATCCTGCGGCATAAAACACACAAATACCCTCAAAGTCAAACACAGACACACTGACATAGACATACACACAAACGCAGCCACGAAAAGACACAATGCAGTCCCCCAGTGAATAAAGGAGTGTGTCCTTTCTGGTGTTTGGCATTGTCCTTGTTTATTCATATTTATTACCAATAAAATATGAATGACAGAACTCTAGCGGACATTTTCTGTTCCCCTGGTTCCACACATACCCCAAGCACAAAAAAAAAAACAAAAAACAATCACACAATTGGTAGAAAGTGTGTACCCCTACCACATGTACACACATTTTTCTGCATTGCTGAAATTTTGATGTGGAAAAAGGCTGTTGGGCTGTTAAAAGACTGTGTCTAGCAGGCAGGCGGTTTTATCGAGGACAAGCAGGAAGGCACCCGCAACTTACATCAGTGTTAAACAAGGAAAAATGTGATATTTCAAACAAGACCTTTTCGCCATATTCTGCTGTCAAATCAAGACAACAAACATTTGTGTTTTGCAATTCAATGTCTTTGTGGGTGGATAATGATAGACACTGAGCTTAAGTAAATGCAGAGCAATCTCTGGAAAATACAAAGCCTGGTGCTCCCAGGTCAGAAAAGGCATATTTAAGTGTATGATTTAAAAGTGCACCTTTATTAGGATTATTCAAAGGTGATGCACTGAAATTGCTCTGAATTGAAACCATTTTTATTGTTTTGTGTCACTACTATTGGAGGTAAAAGGGATGTAAATAATAATGGACTATGTTGTAATTTTTTCTCAGTTACTAAGAAAATCTGTCCACATCCAGTGTGTTGTTGTTGTTGTGCCTCCATAAATATTCAATATTTATTTAAAATATATTTGCTAAATTGCAGGGTGTCATATGACTCAATAGAAGAAATATTTGGTTTGGCTTGCTATGTCTTCCTTTATAAAATACAACATATCAGGCTTCTTGTATAAAAGATGAAGTCATGGACTTTCATCTTTGTTAAGATGGAGAAACGCATTTAAATGTCTGACATTAAAAAGAATTAGAAAAAAATAAAGTTTGAATCATATGAACAGACTGTTCCAGGATATAGATAATGAAAAAAAACTTACTGTAGACACCTATAAAAGCATTTGAAGGACAACAGTTTTATGTAATAGTTTTAGATTAAAATAACAATGAGTGCAAAGGTGAAACATAAAAACATGATGTCATACCTGTGTTAGGGTAAACTACCCAGCCTTCTCACAGCTCCCTTAAATAATTGTAAGGTGGCTGGGGGCACTTCCATGTACAATCCTATATTTAACTGAGGATAATGTGCTTGGTCCTCCACTGGAAGCCTGTGAGGGTGTAAGAAATGACACCTCAAAGCATGACTCCAAGCTCCAAGCCTGAGGGGAACTCTAACCTGTTTGTCTTTTTGCCACTTTGTGCTGGTGTTTTAAGGTTTTTGTGAGGGCCCAGCACATGGATTAACAGCAGAGACAAAATAACATCAGATCGAAAAATCTCTTCAAATTGAAGGGCTGCCTGCGTGTCAAACCATAATGTCTTATTTTCTATTTCTAGTTGTGGTCACCATGAAAGGTGTGGTGTGGGGGTGTGGAGGATTTGGAGTTGTTTGAGGGCACATTCGACTGAGATGTAGTGGGTAACAGAGGTAAAGTAATGGAAGTGTATCACACTACCTTTGCTGCTTAGCTATTTGTAATAAGAAAATACTTATCTTTAAGAGTAATGCTCAGTAACTGACTGATTAAAGATTAGAGGAAACATGTCCAAAATTGTTAACAATATCCTGCTGTTATCTTTTACACTCCACAAACAACTATGTCTATTTAAGAGCTGTTATATCTGTAGGTTCACTCACAAAGACATGTAGAGCTCCATGAGTCTCACACATTTGTCACTGCTTCCCTGTCATTACTTTTTTCGTGTATATAGCTAGCTATGTAAGAAGATGTTAACTCTGTTCTTTATTTTGCCTGCAAAGCTCTTTGTCAGAAGAGAGAAAGCAGACCTTTTTAAATCACCAGACAACCTAGTAGGCCTACCACTATTATGCAGATTTCAGTAATTTTAATTAACTGGCAAACCATTGATTCACCCTCTTATCTTGATGTCCAAGTCAAAGTCCTGGCCCTAATCTTTGATCTCAACAAGATGCATTCGATCCTTTTGAGTGACATTTAGATTCTTATTTTTATAACATCAGCTTCAGAATATGTGAATAATCAGTATGTATAAACAAAGAGCTGAACAGGCCAAATTCATGTAATTAATACTGGATAAAGCAAACACAGAGGGAAACCCTGGACTCTGCTTTGTGGGACTCCACCAGTGATTGGCAGAGGCTCAGGTGACACTACTGGTTAATCTGTGACAGATTTGTACCCTCTAAAACTTGTATCATAATTATTTCTGTTAGCTTGGATATAAAATTGATCAATATACTCAAGTCTACAGCTGCAGTATCTACTTGAAGTACAAAATTACAGAGTTTACACTAACCTCAATATATTTACCTATAACTTAAGTGTACTTATAAACTAGCATTTTCCTAAAGAAAAAAGAATTTGCACAAAGTGTAACTATCACTTGGTATATATTGTCAAGATAATTATAACTGAAGTTATCATCAGAGTAATAAATACTCAGTACTACAGAGTGTGAGTATATATGCAAGTGCATTATTTCTTGTGAATTTTTAAATATAATTTTCATTAGTCAAAAGTAGTTAAATGTGAAGTCATTTTCAGACATGATGTAAAGTCATTAATGTAGTGGGAAGTATATATGTATGTGTGTGTGGTGTGTCAACAGGCCTCCGACTATATATTTGTTTTCTCAGTTTTAACACTGTCACAAAGTTTATGTACACATTTTAAACCCTAAACACACAAACTAGTGTTTTTAGTGTACATATTTTAATCTCACAAAATTACATTTAATTGTCCTCAATAGATTTCTAGCATTGCCTCTGAGGAGTTTTTCTCAGTAAAAAACCCCCAAAAAATCATATTCCTAATTTTGAAGAAAGATGCCCACTGGCAGCCTTGTATTTTCTTTAAAAATTTGATTCCTCACTGTGTCTAATGATCCTGTCTTAATCCCTTTAGAAATGTATTAAAAAAGTCCTAAATGTACTTCGTCCTACCTTGATGAAGGGAGATGTCATGGTTCACCGACTACAGACCATATCTGACGTGCTTACCGCAGGCAGCCGCCACTACTGCATGCTCGAAACATTACTGACTCTCTGCAGCTCTGCTCCTATCAGTCACACATTAGTATTTCTGGTCTCACCATGGTGTGTGTGTGTATGCGTGTGGGTGTGTGAATGTCCCAGGTTACATATACACTGTGTCCAAACATACTATATACTTGCATTATAAAATGTGTACCAACAGTGATGCTGCAGTATTTTTTTGTCTTTTAACTTACAAAATGTTAATTCATTTCATTGAAATGATTGAAAACGATTGCTGAAGGAGACAAATCAAACTTCTTTAGTTTTTAAAATAAAAACTATGCAGAAAGCAGACACATTTTTTTTTAAAGATTACACACCTTTTAAAACATTTTTCACCACCATCTGCAATGTATTTAATTTATTTATCAAACTGAGACACAACGTAGCACAGACTGTCCGGTAATGTGACAAGCTTGGCTAACTTCTCACAGTACTAGTGCAGCCAAATAAAACTAAGAAACAATAAAGGTGGGTGGCCAACAAACATAACACTGTAATGCTCATCTCTAAAAAGAGACATGAAGTCCAAACCAAGAGTGGGATAAGTGTACCTTGCATCTTCAACTTTCTTTTATATCTTCTCTTGATGCTCTCTCTACCCTAAACTCTGACTCACTTATAGCTTATATCTGTTTCTATTTGAAAAATAAAAAAAATGACAAATTTACTAAACTGAGAATCGTCAATCAGTCATCACAACATTTCACCAATGGAAAAAAAGAAAATCTACATTTTATAAATTTCACTCTGATGCATACACACCAATTCCCTTGCAGATCATGCATTTGTATAAGCATCAAACACATTATGCTGTGGCTTCTAGCTACTAAAGACTACATCCCCGACTCTGCCAATTTTGTCAAGTTACATTTTTAGTAAATACGGACCTGACAGCACTAGACAACATAAAATTCACTTGATGTCCATGTTATTTATCTAACAGGTGCACCGGCCCGGAAGCACAGTTTGCATGTGATCTGGGACATAGCTTGCGTGTGATCAGTGAAGTGTGCCTCTTCTCTTCATGCAAATGCATTTAGCATTAAAGAAGGATTGCACACATAACAGAGGGAGACTCAATGATTATGGTTGACTGCACATTCTGGTACATTTATTAAGGCTCACCCAATATTGCAGGGTCAGTTTTTAAGATAAAATTATTCCCTGATGATGCATTTGCATTTGATTTGAAATGTTATATCAAGGGTTGTGCTGTAGGAGACAAAATCAAAAACCCTGCATTCTGTAAAAATCACCATGACAGCAGAAACGTGTGGGAGAACTACAGTGAATTATTTAGAAATTAGAGTGACAGCTTCTTAGAAAGAAAAGTCATGCAGAAATAATAATGAAAGACACTCAATATTGCACTCTTTTTAAATAAACAAATGTAAGGCAGAGAGCTGTGGTTTTGCTGTGGTTGTATTGACATTGAGTTTTTACAGATGCACCTGATCACTGCAACTTTAATGGTTTTATCAACCCATAGAATATATTATAGTAAAAGACCCCAAATTATTGTCGCACTTTAAGTTCATTTGGGGACTTAGTAAATATTTGGAAAGTTCAAGTTTTATATAATGGGAATTATAATTTCAACATGACTACATTTGATGTCTTTTTCTGGGCTTGATTTCATGATTTATTACCCAATCACATCACCATTTCACTGCAGAACTGCATCTTTTGAGATCTTGTTTATATGCAGAATGTGCCTAAAAGACAGTCCTAGTTACTGATAATTAGCTACTGCTTTAAATCAGACGCTAATTTCATGCAGATTGTGAGCACAAATATGTACATAAATCTGCCCTGACACTCAAAGTCTGGAACTGAATATTACGGGGATTAACAAACCAAATTGCAACTGAGAGTAGTAACTATGATAAAAAATGGGGTATTGGGGCATAATTGTTTTTATAAATACTTTACGTTGTGATAATAATGTAATGGTTGCCTGGATTATGTTTTAGAGACAGTTTTATTAGGTGAATGAAACACTGTATTTACGTACTGCTGATGAGTCAGCAGGCATAGTAAAATTGCAGGATGGTGACACCAGAATCCAGATGTTGCATCCAAACCATGGAAAGGTTTGGGCAACAAAAGCACTTCAGTTAAGGTTAGGGAAAGATCCAGGTCTGTTTTGATGCAGAAAATCCAGCAGTGGCTTGAGATACAAGATTTTTTTTTAACATTTAATGAGAATCATGATCATTCCCTAACCTTAACCGAGAGCTGCCAGCGTAAACATGGACCTAAACAGGTTGAACCAAGCTTTAGTCACTGTGAATGAATAGTGTATTGCAGGATTGCCTATTTTGACTGTAAATGATTAAAATATGTTGTCTGTGAACACATTAGTGAGACGCTCAGTTTAAAAAAAACCTCTGTGACATGTCTAGTAGGAAGATGAAAAGCATTGAGTTGTTATTTTGTAGTTTGTATAAAAACATTTACCTTGCCCAATTCCTCTCCAGGAGCTCAACACTCCAGCTGTATCCAGTTGTATATTGTATTGTATAAATCAACATCTAGCTCTCACATTACACTGAGCACCTTTTAATTTTACATTGAGATCATTAATGGTAAATGAGCATATAATAGTCAGGGAAAAATAAAAAAAACAGAAATAAAAACGAGACAGGACACAGCAATGTCAGGAGTTGTTGTGACATATTAAGATACTTTTTGGAAACATCACACAAAGAAGTTTCACATGATGGATGTTCCCACCATAGCCTTGAAGTAATTTCCTCAACAAAAATTTGTGGATTTTATCACATCATAGCAAATAAGGGAGTAGTTTAAAAAGTTTTTGAAGTTTTGATGGATGTTTTGATGCTTTATTGTCCACAGTGAAAACTGGTCACTGGTAAATTCCATTGAAACTAATTGAATTTGTTTAGCTCATAATAACTGTTGAGGAAACAGGAAGCTACAAACTTTCACAAACACATTTCAAGAGTACAGGGGTTAAGTGTTTTCTTTTTAAAGACATGTTTCAGAGGGAGTATCACTTTAAGATATACTGGGAAAACAAGGCCCACATAATCGCAAGCCTAATTTGTGTTGTCATCTAGAGACTCTGTGTAGAGCTGCTTCATTGGCGATGAATGAAAGAAAGAAATGGTGAACTGATAGATTTAAGCAATTACACCCACATGAGCTTTATTTAATCGGAGTTAGGGCTAACATTGTTGAACCAAAAAATGTGCTTATATCCGAGGAAAATCAGTATGGGTTGTGTTACACTGTGCACAAAGACATCCTCTGATTCATTGTCATTGAAGCAGCTTGAGGGCCTCTGAATGCCAGCTCCGGTTTGAGCACCGGGTGTGTTGTTTCTAGCTTTGACAGCAACATCATTTTTACAAATCTAGCATTAACTTTAGCTGAGAAATAATAACAGTTTTGGACAAGACTACTTGCTGCTCAGAGGCAAATTTGTTAAATTAAGAGGCATGTTAAATAAGCACAGGCAAAAAGCTCTCTGTCAGTTTTACAGTTACAATTACAGTAAATCAGCTATTAAACCCTTTTTAGCATTGACAGAATGAATATTGTAACATTAGTAAGATTTCTTTTAATTTTCAGTTTCATGGAGAAATTAGCATAAATGCAAACACAGAAGGAAACAGTCGCCCCCTTATTACATCTTTTATAGAAGCTCATCACAGGAGTCAGCGGATATGATTTTAGGCACAAATGCAAATCCTGTAAGACAGTAGGAACGCTCAGTGACCCAGAGTTTTCCGGCTACATTAACCATTTTGGAAGCTGTGGCACGGCACTCTCTGACTCCCAGTTATGTTAGCTCTGATGCTAACTCCAGGAAAAGATAGTGTAATCTTGTCCCATTGGTCGGAGCTGACACTAATTCTCTGGGACAGGAGTGTAGCGGTGTGTGATTTAGCGGCGTATGCTAAGTGCTGCTGGAGCTGCAGGCTAGTCTGTGGGCACCAGGGCAGAGAGAGCAAGCTGGGAAAGTACTGACTTGGCTAACTGGCCTGATTAGACTGGGTGTGAGATGACATGGATCAGATACACACACTAACCCAGCTGGAAAGACAGATTGGCAGAATTAGAGAAAAAAAGGTAAAAATGAATTATATTAGGAGGAAATGAATTAATAATAACAATAAGCATACACTGGGTATGAAGTCAAAAAAACTTGATGAGGGAAGTATGAAGAGATATAGAGACAGTAGGTTAATTTTATGGTCATGATGATTCTTCCTGGGGTGTTTTTCAGCTCTGCTGGACTGTGGTGGTGTAAAAAATTGGCTGAGATGCAACGTAGCATTTGCATCATGGTTTCATTAGCTTTCATTCAGCCCAAGGCATTTCACACTGCATTTCCTCTCCTCATCTGCTTCTCTTAGATCTGCTCACATTACAGGAAAAGGTAGCTCAGTCTAAGCTGAACTGAGAACAGGAGCTTAAACTCTGCTGTATTAATCTGGAACTTGGTCAGAATAGAGTTGAAATAAATGTTATTTTTCATCTGAGTGATGTTAATGATTGATTCAGACACTTGTGTGCCTTCAGCAATTTGGAAAGTTTCCCCGAATGACTGGGGTAAAATCAGATTACATTTATTTCAGGGTTATTTTATCCATTAATAGCTGGCACTTTACTTTGAACATTGCCCACAGGCATAGATTATGTTCAAATAAAGGAAGACAGTGGAAGAGAGTTGAAGGGCGTCGCATGATGCTCGATTAGCGGTAAAGCAAAGGTAAGGTGAGGTTAACTCTGGTCTTCTGATGGGCAACCACTTTGAAACTGGATTAAATGACCTCTGAACTGTATACGTCAGAGAGTTTGTGAGGTTTGTTATTGTCATGCTCATATCATGATTCTTATTTTTTCACTTTGACTTGCACCAATAATCTGATTCCAGTCACATATCTGAGTCCTTATTAAAGGCGAATACAAGCCAGTGGGTCATTTTACAGCATGTACTGCGTCTTTCAAGACATGTTTGGAATACACAAGGTCCTTATATCCTGAGGGCTGCAGACGAATCCCTGAAACAATTACAGATTATTAGGTCTCTTGGTCCTCTAAGACAAAATGAATAAATGAACGTGTAATCATATACACAAAAACATAAAATAGTATTAGTTGAGTCTTAGATAAGTGCAAATGATAAAGTAAAAGTAGTTTCATTTTTTGTTCAATCTTATGAGTTTTCTGAAAGCTAAGTAAAATGCCTTCTCCAACATGCATTTACTCACAATGCACTCATTTTGTGCATAATATGACATAATTGTTATAAACCCTCCTTTTTTACTTCTTTAGTTGCATTAAAAAATACTATAAAGAATTTTTATATTCTGAATGGATTTTTTTATAAGATTTTCAAGGGTTCTGTACATATTATCAACAAATTTTTTACCTCGACCGTTTGAGACCATAACATACAAGGATAGCTGAACATACCTTCAACACAGTAAAAGGACAACAGATGCATTTACATAGTGATTTTATCTAAAGCACACTTGAACGAGTTTGCCTTTCTTTCACCCATTCACACACTGAAGCATTGTGGCAGCCAGTTACATGCTTGTCTTAGCATTAGGATCAATTTGTGGTTCATTGTCTTGCTCAAGGACGCTTGCACATGTGAATAGGAGGAACCTTTCATGAAAGATTTTATCTACTGTGTGAGTAACAGCCAGTGCACACATGCAGATTGTTTTACCTTTGCCTGTGAAAGGCTACCAGTGGCAGGCAAAAACTGTCAAATTAAATAGATAAATATTGTTTCACCTTGTGTGTTAACTTTGCAACATTTGTGGTGTTCGTGTGTGTGTTTTTAGGGTATAATGGGTGTAGTGGGCTGGATGTTGCTCCTACTCTCCCAGATGATGGTGCCTGTGGTGTCCCAGAAGCCTCCAGGGCTCAGTGTAGGTGTGATCATGGGCCAGACGCGCCATCTCTCTGATCAGCAGCTCCGTCCACCTCGGCGCCCTGATGATGCTCTTGATGTCTCTGTGGTAATACTGAGGATCAACCAGACTGACCCAAAGTCTGTCATAACACAGGTGAGAAATGCTGTGCAGGTTAAAAGTTAACCAGTATAATGCTTATGCTGTCACATCACGTCATAAACACACTCATACACATACTAACATACACACAGAGTATTTTTTGACACCTAAGTTTGTTTTATTGTGTCCCAAGGTGTGCGAGCTTTTGTCACGCACTCGTCTCCATGGCATTGTGTTTGCCGATGGCACCGATCAGGAGGCCATTGCCCAGATCCTTGACTTCCTCTCCGTTCAGACTCAACTTCCTGTCCTGGGAGTTCACGGAGGTTCCTCTATGATTATGGCTGACAAGGTGAGTGACCCAGACACACACAAGTGCAGACAGGTTCAAGCACACACACACACACACACACAGACACACATAAAAACATACTCCTGCTTTTTTGGATATACACTGTTTGTGTTGTAGAGATTAGGAAGCTGTAATCCCTCCTCTCAGCCTCTCTTTAAATGTGAGGATAATGGATAATGCTTTGCAGCCTACACTTTTTTCAGATGTCCTGGCACGTTAGCAATTAGGTCAGACTTTCATTGACATGGTATGTAGAAAGTCACTCCACCTAAAAAGCAGCTAACAATTCGGCTTAATCCACCAGAGTACAGCATGAGAAATGACTAGATCATGTTTTGCGCAAGTATCGAGTAGAAACTCTGCCAACATGCTGGATTGATGTATCACCCTAAGCAATTTTATGGTTTTATGTTAATTATAATTTCATTATTTTAACAGATGATCAAGCATTGTTACAAACTGTAATATATTTTCTGTTTGGTCTAAAACTGGGCTATGCCAAGAAAAAAAGAAACAAAGAAAGAAAGAAAAGCAGAGCTGTATTTAGCTGTATTACGTCTTGTGCTCAGTGGGATGCCAGAAAAATAGATTCCTAGTTTTGAAAAGAAAAAGGGAAAATATCCTTAAAGATTCGATTGTTGTTTTGTTTTGGTGTGATGCTCGGTGCAAAGTAAGGGATGTACATCTCTTTGTTTGCAGAATTCTCTCTCTGGTACTGACTCTGTAGACCTTGCTGACTGACAGAAAGACTGAAAAATCTTTGATATAAACACAACTGGTTCTTTAGCTTTTTAATCTCTCAGGGCAAAGAAGCCAAAACACAGGAACCAATAACTGCAGCAATGCGGCCTTTTGAAGTACTAGTTGATGGGGGATGCATTGTGGGTGTATATGTGTGTGTGTGTGTGTGTGTGTGTGTGTGTTTGTGTGTGTGTGAGTGAGAGAAAAAACACAGAGAGAGGTAAGAGAGAGACCGAGAACTGGCTTTGAGGTTAGAGGAGAGAGGTTGCATCATGAAGGTCACCTCCTTGAACCTCCCACTGAGTCAATAATGACAGGGAAAATAAATAAATTGTATTTTTCCCACCATCAGTCGCTACTGTTGATGTGCCATTAAACGAGGTACTTAACCCCCAGCTGCTCTAATTGAACTGCTCGGTAGCCAAAAGTACAAGAGTGCGGCCATTCATGGCAGCTCCCAGGTGTGAACATGAGTGTATCCGCCTGTAACTAATCAGCCCCCCCACCACCGCTCCTGCAGGCCTGTCCTTTAAATAAAAAAGTCCTTCAGCCTGGTTTAAATTAATGGCAAGAGGCACTTGCAGGCAGGTACAGAAGATCAGTGAGTCGACCAACTGGTGAAAAACATTGTTAGTATATGAATTTATTCCAAAGTTCTAATGTAAGCACTCGCTGTTATTCTAATTTGTCTGCACCTGCTAGCACAAAATAACTCAACGATAAAATGAGAAGCTGTGAGAGAATATTAATGATTCTTCCTCTTACGGCTAAGTATTTTTCTATCAGGCTGAGTTTTAGTTTCAGTTGATCGTTTTTAGATTAATCAATCAGTTGTTAGGTCTTTGAATTGCTCTAAAATCATGATAAGCGGTCATAGATAGTAATATATGGAAACCAGCAAACCTGCAAACTAAAAGCTGCAACTAGCAGAGGTTTGGCACTTTTTCTTTATAAATGACTGAAAGGATAAACTGATCATCACATGAGCAATTTTTTTTCCTGTTTTTCTGACAGATTTATTAGTCAATGAATTGTTTCAGCACCAGTCCTGATTGTGTGCTGTAGCATGTTCCTATCTTGCCTGGTGACAGAAGCAAACCAGACTATTACTGAGGACTCTCAGTGAGGTTGACACATATTTTGCACTTGACACTCACACTGTGAGGGTGATCTCATCACACTGACACTGCTCTGTCCTCTCCTCAGCTCTATTAGCTTCTCTCAATGATTTCAGAATATGATGCACATAGAAATGATGATGTTTAGAATAAAAAGACCAGCCCAAACAAATATAATTTGCACCGAAAAAAATCTGGCTCCATGAAATAGTTCTTGGCAGTTGCTTTCATACCTGCTGTCAGTGGTGTAGTGGTAATCTGGAGGATTGAAAGAAATCCCAGTGGGCTACTAACAATTCGGTCTGATTACTGTGGGCTAACAAACAATATTGGGCTTTTTGTAGCCTGAGCAGTCAGAGCTTGTGCTCATTTTCTCCACACACACGCACACTTGTCTTTCAGTCCTTGTGAGAACCCTCTTTGACATAATGCATTTGCCAGCCCCTTCCCCTAATTTAACCATCACAACTAAATGCCTAATCCTGACCATTACTCTAATTACTCTAATCTAACCCTAACTTAAAACCAAGGCCTGACCCTCTAGTGGTAATTTAAGGCTGTGAATATCAGCCCAAGTGTCCTCAAAACACAGAAATGTCTCATATCACATCAGTTTAAAGCTAAAATTGTTTAGCACACAGATAGCACTATAAGTATGCACACACATAAACACAAAAATACACTGCTGATGTCCCAATCAACTATAGGAGTGAAAACTGTGCAGCTCATCTCATTACCTTGGTTATCCCGGCTTAGTCCAGTAGTAGTGTACACATCATGTTTTAGATGGAGAGCAGAAAACAGAAGGAAGTCAATGGTGCCAAGAAAATAGAGAAAAATAATTTTCAGCAGGCAGGCAAGTGCTCTAAAATAATGGAGATCCGTGGAGGTGGGCAGCGCAAGTGTGAAATACTTGGTGTTAAAGCAGTGTTAAGCTGCCAGAATGCAAACTTAACTGTCATGAGAATGTCACATTTCAAGTAAAGGCTTTCTCCAGCTGTCATTTTTATCAGTGGCTGGCTGCATAGCCATCACACTCTATCACATTAACAGGAGCAGGCATCGAAGGCATCCCTGAAAACTGTGATAAACAAGATTGTGGAGACCAGTAACTTATTGCAACAACTCCTCGGGTTTTAATAAGGACAGCTTTTATTTGTCAAGATCAAGTTTACACAGCGTGTGACTTCTGAGCTCAGTTCAAATTTGTTTTTAGCAGAAAGTAAAATATTTTATCTGCTTTTCAGTTGAGGATAAATGTTTTCATATCAACTCAAACGCATTTTTTTTTTTTGCTGTTTGTGGTTTGGTTGCAACCCCAGGGCACAACTTGGCCTTATGTTGCCATAATCAACATTTGCCTTGGGGTCTACATCTTTATATCCTAATCATTTCCCCACCTTATTGACTACACCCTGTGATTATATCACATAATATCTGCACATATTTCATACACTTTATAAGAAAAAGCTTCATGCCTCCAGGATCTTTTAGCAGAATCCTCCCAATAAAAAACCCTCCTCATCACCACTTTACTTGATTTGTCCTCACCGTCATTTATCTCCTAGGCTGAAATTAAGTCCTACTCAGCCATTGCACGCTGTAGGACAAACTGCAATTCACATACAGTAGACTCCAGACCCCCATAAAAAGCTTTCACAGATGTCAGCAGACTTGGGAAGAAAACAACCGTCTTTGGAGCTTGGCGTGCAAACTCACACATGCATATCCACATCAAGTAATTGTGTTAGCAATATGTTAATAAACCAGGGGATTAATGTGAGAAAGAATAAATGTATGATAAAGCCCCAAAGGCATACACTGTCTTTTTTTTTTTAATATATGACTTGAACTAAAGCGTTGATCTACTGAGCAGGGATGAACCCTTGAAACCTTGCTGAAAGTGATATTGTTTTTTTTTTTATTCCAGTGTTTGTTTTTGCCTGCACTGTACTTCCCCCTGTACCTCTGCCAGAATTGTTAGTGTTCGAAAGAAGTTCCACCCCAAATGGATCAGTGCTAGCAAAACAAAGAATCTTTATTTGTATGCCAAACCCCTTTTTTTGTTTCTAAATGAAAACAAATTGAATCAATTGCAGAACAGGTCCAGCCTCTCTATTCCTACCTCTCTCCCTTTTCTTTCATTCTTTACCGGTCCCTGCCTCCTCATCATCCCCCTGTAATGCATGTCAGTGTGGAACAGTCAGGCATAAACTGCAGGAAGTTGGATGATGTGCTGTGAAAATGGGAGACACGTTTAGGGAACACGGAATTGATGGGGGAAGAAAAGGGCATGTGTAAGCCCAGGAGAGGAACAGGATTAGTTTGGAATGTTGTACTTCCATTACATAGGGACCGCTTTGGGAAATGAGAAATGTTGTTGGCTTTACCTCACCTCCATATGTGCTCACTCATTCTCTGCCAGCCTTGTTCATCTCATCTTTTGACTTCTACTTCTTGGTGTGTGGGGGATAGAGGGTGGGGGTTGGGGGTCACAGTGCGTAGCACTAGAACACGAACATGCTGAAATGGAAGGTTGTGAATTAAACATGCATGTTCTTTCTGCTTTGCTGTACCACTGTGGTGGGATGCTACCCTTCTGTGGTGTCTGAGTATTTGCATGCGTGTATGTGTGTGTGTTTGTGTGTGTGAGTGAGAGAGAGAGTGTGTGTTTGTGTGTGTGTGTGTGTGTGTGTGTGTGTGTGTGAGTCCTAGCCTGGGATGTCCCATATCAGTAGGGGCCATTTGCCCAGGTTCTCTGCTGAGTTGCTTTAATATTTAACACCTGCTCCCCACACCTGCTGTCACTTGCAGAAGATACACTGCTGTGTCATTCACTCACAGAGTCCTCCCCCACTTTCACCTCTAAATTTCTTTCTTCTGCTCTCTTGCTTTTACTTGCTTCTTGTCTCCTCCAGTCCTGAGTCTCTGCCTGGTCTACTCCTCCTATATCTCCTATCCTCCTGTTTCTCTTTGCCTCTCCGCCACCATTTCCTTTGCACTATTACTCAGTCCTTCTTTTCTGTCTTTTCGGTTTCGTAATTTCGTGTCTCTCAGTCATCTGGTGTCTTCCGGTTGTTGCATCCACGGTTGTTATTCTCTAGTGGCTCAGATTGTGAGAGGAAAAGCCTGCTATGTTGGAAGGCTTTGGGAAATCTTGCTGGCCTTGAACCCCTGTGTAGCATGATCGGATGATGGGTTTGTGTGTCTGTGTGAGAGAGAAAAGAGGACAAATGAGGGAGGATAGCTTTCTTCATATGCTAAGTGTAGTGATTTAAACTAGACTGCGGTATTTAGCTCTGTTCTACTGCTGTGAAGGTTCTCTGGGTATGTTTACACTACAGGTGTTGGTGCCCAATTTCTTTCAGCTTGTCTGGGCTCCACTATGGCAGCCAAGAGACAGCAGTTAGATAACAAATGCCCAATGTAAAAATATAACTGTTATACATAATTTTCTTTGGGTTAGTGCTGTGGTTTAATGTCTCAAAGTGCAGAACCCCAGTGAGGTGCACTTTACGCTCAGCTTTTAAGTTGCTGCAGTCATTTTTACTGCCTTGTATTTTTAGTTGTTACAGCACTGTAGTTATTACTGAAATGAGAGAGCATCTCCATGCACTCAAAACTCCAACTAGCCTCTTAAATTTGAAAATGCTGTTTATGTGTAAATATGAAATCTAAATCTACCTCTTCATTTTAAGCCAGTTAATTGTAAATCTCATCTTCTTTATCTTATTGCAGTCAAGAAACAGCAAAACTCATCCTGCATGGGTATGAACAATTATGTTCCTCAAATTTTTATATTTTCTTCCTCTGTTGTTCTACAACTCGACAGGTTGGATAATATTTTGATTGTAGGTCAGGGCACCAATGCAATGCCGTGCTGAAATGTGAGTTAAATCAAATTCAGAAGTAAAATAATTGGTCTGTAGTTAGTACAGATTTATAGCTCATAATGGATTTCATTTTGAAGCATCTTGGACAGTGAATGTGAAGAAGCCAACCATTTTAGCCTTGCTATCTCTAATGCTGTTGGTGCTGTTCACAAATCTTCAGACAAATAAAAAAAAGCCCAGAATTATTTCCTGGGTGCATATATGTGTATGATTATATATATATATATATATAACTAACAGTTTTCTGCTCTTTTATTTTTTTAAACTGTTTTGTTCAGCGTGCATGCTCTGTTTGTGACACAGAGCACTACAAATCTTAATTTCATTGTGCTACCCTGTGTTGTACAGGGATAAATAAATCAACTTGATATCTTGATACTTTAACCTATAAAAGTAAAGGTACATTTCTTTCAATTTGTCTGACATCTGTCTTGAAACTTTGATGGATTAGGCAATTTTGTGTTTTTCTTTTTCCTTTTAAGTAGGAGCCTTATATTAGTATTTTATAGGAAGGGCATCTTCATACGCCAACTTTGACTTCTACACTCTAACTTTCTTGCTTTCTAACTCTCACTTTATTTTCATATATCATTTATGTATAAATAAACTAACTAAACAGATAATGGGCTTTATTTATGATGGTGGTGTCAGTCTGTGTAATCAACATAAATGCAGTTTAAATGTATAGTTTAAAGCTCATTGACTATCTGGTGAGTGTTGGAGATCAATACAACACCAGCTTCTGTAGTAAATAAAAGCTACAGGCAGCGACTTAGCTTATACTGAATGCCTTGTTTTAAATTCATACAAAAACAAAAGTGTAAAAAGACAACAAATTTTTGTTTTCTGGTATAAGGATTTTGTCTTACTGAAAGTAAACAGAAAGTAAATAATTGCTACACAGCCCATGACCAAGGACAACATTGTTTTCTAAAACAAGCTCTATTGTCCCTGTGTTGAAAAGAACCCTAAAAGTACAGTTAGGTTTTGAAATTTAGACTATGGAGAGGAGTTTTTAAAAATCCTGCTTCAGTGAGATAAAAAAAAAACAGATGTGTTTTTAAATAAAGTTGTCAATTCATCATATACTCATACAGTTAAACTGAGACCTTTATCGTTGGTCACATGGCGGTAGAGATGTTGTTATACCTTTTCTCTCTTCTGGATACTGCTCCCAATCCAATACTGCAGTAAAAAAAACAGGGAGAGGGGCATTATTTTTTATTTATATTTATATTTTTATTTTTAAACAGCTGTATACTGCTAACTCTGCATGTAGATTATATTTTGGATCAGATTAAAGCTACACAAGCCACTGTTAATGGATATTGAGTACTTTTACAATGAAATTCTATTAAATTGCAAACAAGTGTACAAGATGCTGCTGAAGTATCAGGCTTCTGTTTGTGAAGTGAATTGGCTTACATCTTATCAGTGCATAGATTCGTGCACACCAACACCAAACGCAGCAAATTAGATCGTATCAGAGACTGATATTGATACCAGTGTCAAAACAACTAAAAACCCCACTTTGCAGTTAACACTGAACCAGCCTGCTTGTACTATGTATATAAATATTACACAGAGTTGATGAACAGAAACTGACTCAACCTGTACGAAGAATGAAATCTCCATCTGCACTGGAAGCAAACATCTGCCCAGTTAGCTCTCAGTTAACTGCTACAGCGCATCAAAGAGCATCATTGATGAAATATAAGATACCACCCTTTACATAAAAGAGAAGAGAATATAATTTTACTGTTTCAAGCATCAATATTATTGAATAAAATGATCTAAGTTTATCTCCTCTCCCAGTCTATGCTGTCATCTGTGACAAAAACAGGTGTAAGCAAATTTAATTCTGATAAAAAGACCTTCAAGTAAAATTATCTCATGTGGGCATTAAGATGAGTTTAGGTTTCAACAATGAATATAGACTATTTTTTAATTTAGTTGCTCTTTTTTTTAGATTTTTATGCTCTAAATATACATTCAGTCTGTTCCACATGTAAGCAAAACAATAGGGTCACATAAGGTGGGCAGTGTAAAAAATTTGGTGGGTGTTACGAGAAAAGAAACCTCTGAAAAAAACAAACACAACACACACACACACACGTGCACATGCACATGCACACATATACACAACTTTAATCAGCAGTTCCAGTCATATTTTGAAACAAGAGTAAACAAAAAACAAAAGAAAAACACATAAAATAGAGGTTAATCTTTGCCTCTTCTGTGTTAAGAATATTTGTCCCTTTGGTTGGGACTTGGCTGGGACACTGTGCACGCTGAGTAGGTTACCATACGGGTGGAGAAACAATCTGTAGCATCTCTCCTCATCATGTCTGTTCTCCTAGTTTTGATCTTTTGAGAGCAATCGAAATTTCGCTGTAGTTTTGGCTCTGCGACAGTCACTCTGCATCATCGGCTTTTAACTGCTAGTGCTTTTCATCTCTAGACATGGATGTTCACTGTACTTTTGGCCTGTAGACAGCACACTCTTCTGCTTTTCTTTTTTCTGAATTTTCTGTTGATGAATTTTGTAGTCCTGTATTTTGCCCTCTTGTCTTTTTTCATTAACTGTAGTCACTAAGGCTGCTCATTGCATCCTACAAAGCTGTTTTATGTATTCCCAACTCTTCTGACCCTCATTTACTGCTAAGCATTTAACAGAACAAAAGATTTAGCTTGCTTTTCTCAAGCATGTTGTTTGGCAGTTGTATAAGCCTTTAAACACCTGACTGATGAATGACATGACCCACCAGATCTATTGAGGTTCAAACATCATAGGTTTAATTTTAAAATACTTGAACACATTGAGTAATTTCATCACATGTCTCTCCTTTAACAAGATAACACAAAACAAGTAAATATTATTTAGTATTTTAAGAGCATGATTGGCTGAATTAATTTGATTTCACTGGATTGGACCTCCTGTGAGACACTGAATGCCAATAAAAATACAAATTCAGGGAAGGCAACAAAGGTACAGCAGTTAGGTAACAAATACCCTTTGAAAAAATAGCACTGTTATACATTATTGTCTTCAGGTTAATGCTGTGGTTTCATAACTGTAAGTGCAGCAGCCCAGTCACCTGCACTTTATCTCCTTCTTTTAAGTTGCTGCAGTCGTCTTTTCTGCTTTGCACTTTTTGTCATTTTAGTACTATAGTTATTACTAAATGTCGATGATGAAAGAAAAATCTCTTTTAAAAAAAAAGAAAAGAAAAAAGTATCTGTACATCCTGCTTAGGCCAGCAGTAAGAGGTCCACCACGTCCTCTCTGAGAAATACCAAAATTGCTTTGTATTATATCTAAACGCTGCTAAATGGATCACTGTCTTGGAGGATAAGAGAACAGCGATGCTTTGACTTAAATATTTTATTTTTTTTTAAAAAAGCTGCTTTAGGCTCCGGGCAAAATCTCATCACTATGCTCTCGCTCTGAACATACCCTGTGGCACATCATTGCTTTAAGGGAAGAAATTTACATCTAATAATGTAGACATCCAGTTTGTAGGTCAACACAATCCATTAAGGTTGTTACCAATGAGGTACCTTCTTATTTTACAAGAGAAATCACAATTTACTTACACAAAGAACCTGACCATCAGTGCCAACATTTCACAGTGTTTATTATATGTAAGATTATCAGAACCAGGCCACTTTAGTGAATAGTGTGTTCACATGGCTGTTAGTGTAATCATGTCCACCTATGAGGAGCATGCATATCTGCTTACTTGGCGAATATGCAGACACAATGGTCAAAGCATACTTTACTACTGTATGCATTAACCAAACAATTATGCATTGGGGAAGGGTCAGCTTACACTACAAACATTTACATTGTGTTTTAGCTTATGTGGCGTTTACAACTACTGCTTACATCTCTGGCCATTTGCAAGCAATTTTAACACTATTAATATTTAACATAGAGAATTTCTAATAGTCCAAAACGACAGGAGCTGCTGCAGCTCTTTGACTGTATTGCACCAGACTTTTTTATCTAACCTTCTCTGTGTTAGAGTAAACTTATCCACTAAAGGGGAAATCTTTGTCCTTTGAAAAACTCTTTCTGTGCACTGGTACTGGAATCACAATCCAAAAAACTAAAACAGCCTTTGGTAAAACTTTCAGCAGCAACAGAGTCAGTGTGTTTCTGTTGACAGTGGTCAGACAGCTGGACCAAAACTACTGACAGTCACAGCTTATATCTGACAGCTCAGTTTTGAGATCTTGGCTAGCGGTGCGGCTACACAGTCACAGTCACAATAGCCCAAGCTTGCTTTTATTTCCACAGTGATGCAGGCTACAAGTCAGCTTTGACACTGACAACCAGTGGCGTTCATGGGGGCAGGAATGGGTTGCCCTTTTTCCTCTTGGGTGCACATTGCCCTTTTCAACTGGCAATCAAAACTTTTCAGGCCCTGCTTTGGCCCTTTCACAGGGCATGACCTTCTCCGGCTCAGTTGAGTTAAAGTTAGGACTTTATTTTTTTATTTATTTTGCCCATGTCCCTAAACTGCTTGTGCAAAACACTGCTGACAACATGTTATTAAACGTGAAATAATCCACAGAGTCATCTGTGTGCCCATAGTGGAAAGTCATTTTGGCTGTCTGAAATGCTGATGTCAACTTGAGTGGCCTTAGTTCATCAGAGTTGGAGGGAAGGAAACAAATCTTATCTCCAAAAAAAAAAAAGGAAAAACACACTCTGGTTCTTTCACCATCCACTGAAGTCAGAAATACGCTACTGGATTTGAACTACTCTGCGACATCTGGCCTCACTGATAACAGGAAAAAGATGTGTCACCTCTATGACTGAGAGCTGAAAATCAACAAAATGTTACTGTGGGTGCAGGAAACCTGTTCTGTTATGTTGTTATGTTTTCTGTCAACATAACACAGAACAAATCCAATATCTCATTACAAGTATATCCATGTTGTGACTTCTCAGTTGTATAATTTCAGCAGAACCTTTAATATAAATGAGAGGCAGCCCAAACTGAAAAAAAATCAGCAGAAACAGTTAATACCGAATACTTTTCTGGGATTTAAATTGCAGTGATACTTAGTGCACTGGAGGAACCAGGAGATTATTGACTTGGTTGAAATATACTCGCTCTGACAGTTGGAAGCAAAACTGGGAAGCCGAAGTGTCTGCAGCTGTAAGAGATGTTCAGATTCAATATGAGACAGAGGAGATAATCAGATTCATGACGAGATGCTCTGATGAACTTGTAGATTGATCTGACTTGCCTTGATGTATGAAACATCAAATTATATAAAACTTCACTGAAGTAAACTTGAGTTCACACATCACGGCAGTTCATTTCACTTGAAACCATGTGTAACTTTATGACTTATTTAAACATATGATTGTAAGGTAAAGCAGAACATTCCCTGCTTGAATTTCTCTGGAAAACATTTCTTGACAGTGTAACAGCACAGTGTAACTGTCTGTTTATGTGTCTCTGCGTTGTGTTTATCTGTCTGTGTTGGCAGCAAGTCTCACTTATTGTTGTTTTCTTGTTGGAAACGGCTGCTGGAGATGTCAATCTCTCCTCAGCAGAGCTGCTGCAGCTGTTTAGCATACTTCTCGGCCTGTGTTGGTGTGTCATTTTGTCTGTGCTGTGCGATGGAACAGCAGGATGTCGCTATCAGCCAACAGGTCCCTCTGTCTCACACACAAAGAGTGAATTACCTTAGCTGGACCTGCTGTCTCTGCACCTGTGTTTGTGTATGTGTATTTATGAAAATGTGTGTGTGCATGAATGTTCATGAATCACTCAGATCTGTCAGCAGTCATCTCTACTGAACCACAAGCACAAACAGTACAGCAGTGGTCCCACACAAACCAGGCCATTATATTATTATATCTTCATTTTTTTTCTCCTGCTTTCACCACACTCTCCTTCTCCCTCTCTACAGTTTCCAGCTTTTTTCCACTGCATCACTCTCTTATATCCTTTTATTTTTCAGTCATCCTCCATGTCTTTTACTTGCCCCCTTTCTTCTTGTCACCTCTTGCCAACCTCATCCCCTTTCCTTTTCTCTTGTCATCCCTGCTCTCCTCCCTCTCTCACGCCCCAGTTGGGGAGTACAATGAGATGGCAATGGCAGGACTGCGGTGTGTGCGTGTGTATTGTGTGTGCTTGTGTTTGTCTGTGTGATGTCACACTCAACTGCTCTATAGTAGCTCTCTCTTTTTTAATCCCCGTGCTCACAGACCACACTGCTATTTTAAGATTCTATAAACCTTTTCAAAGAAGCTTCAAGGGGAAAGCTTGTCCATGTACTGTGTACTGAGTGTGTGTGTGTTTGGAAGAAAGAGTAAGTGTGTAAGGAAGAGAGAGTGTAGGTATGTTTGCATGTGTGTGTTTATTTTTCCGCCAGACTAGCTGAGGACTCTGAGCAGTTTTGTAATTCATGTCAAATTATTATACGCCAAGTCTTGTATATGGGAAATTGAAGCCTTTTGTAAAGAGAAATATTTTTAAGCTAGAAAAACATGAAACATGAGTGCACTGAATTTTAAACTATTAAGTATTTATACAATATTTTTGTTCAGAGGTGATACCCAGCTCTAATGTGCACATTTACCTCTCTGCTGGGTCACATAAATGTTAGAATATGGAGGAAAAAGTCAAGTTGAATATTTAAAATCACAGCTGATGTCACGTTAATAAAACAGGAAAGAATCTCCAGACAACAAACAGGCAATATACCTGGCTGAAAGTATATTGCATGCTCATTACTGACACTGCAATATAATATCTCCTGTCCTGAACTGTCTGATCTTGTCTTCCATCACATGTAAATTTGTTTGCGGCACAGAGGAGCTAGTCTACCATTTCTGAGATGATTCCAAAAACCAGCCCTGGCTCAGTTCCTCCACCTGGACTCCTCTGAGGAAAAGGTGTGAAAGAGAGAAAAGTTAGCACTTATTTAATAGACTCTCAAGAAAGTCAGGAGACATCCAAGGTCATGACAGGAACATACCTTACCTGACCTCACCTCGAAGACCAGTGAAATGGTGCTAACATGTCCTCAGGCCCTGAAAATAGATTTTTGGATAATTTGCTTCCTCTCTGTTAGCTGCTTCATTGACGTTAGGGATGTTGCAAGTATTTCTTTAAGCAGCATAAATTTTGTGCACTTGTGGGTAGTAGAGTAAGTTTTGATCACAACATTGGCATATTTCACCTAATTAAGTTGTTTCAGCAAATGTGTAAGCAAAAAAAATGTTTATTTACATACCCAGCAAGGCAGCATTAGCATTCATTCGGATTTATGTTTGTGACAACCTGAAGAATATGTCTAATATTAAAACTCCTCTTAGCTCCGATTCAAGCCCTCCATAACTAAATAACAAGTGACACATCAGGCTGTTAAGCTTGTTACTATGCTCAGCACCCAAATGCTTTGTTCCTTTGTTCACCTGTTGGGCGTATTGTGTGGTATCCTTCTGTAGCTATAAAGTAGGCTGATATGAGTGGTGGGAGTGAACCAAAACAGTAAAGCTGCAAGTGTAGAAACTAAACAATGACCAAAAGATGCAAAACATTCCCTAGAATGAAGGGGGGCTTCAGAACCCCTTACGCATAGTCATTTAATTCACTGTCATTAAAAAATAATATTAAATAAATGTTAATAATATATCAGTATAACATTAAGGTATGGTTAAAGTCAAGTAACTAAATCATTTGGTTATGAAAGTCCTTGTAATCAAAAAGGGAAAACAGTGCTGATTGTCAGTAGTTATTCTTGCCTTACAAAAGAACTATTTAGATCCTTTGACTGAGAGGAGCAATAACAAAATGTTAAAATAAAATAATAAAAGTCGGCATGTTAGTTTAGTAAAAGTGCAGATTTACAGTATTAGTATCGAAACAGTTTCCAAAGTAAAAGCACTTGTCGTGCAGACTGGCTCCCATCAGTGTTTTTTAGTATATGTTGTGATATTGGATTATTATTACTGATGTATTAAGACGTATGCAGAATTTACTTGACTACTGTTTAAACTGATCAGGGTTTTTACACAGTGTTAGTTCTATAATCTGTATACCTATATTTTGTAAGCTGATTACACAGTATGAAGGTTGGACTTGCAATACATGCATGTGCTTGTCAACTTTAAGAGTAACTGTGCAGAAAGTTTGAAGTTGCTAACTTTTGTGGTATTTTTGTTACAGGTAATGGAAAAATGCAAGTCAGCACTGTCTGAGAAAATGGACAACATTGGCCTTCCTGCAGTAATCCGCTACCTTGGTCTCAAGGGCTCATCAAAGGAAGTCCTTAAGACATGTAGGCAACACCAGAGGAAGGTGCTCTTTTTTTACAGCATGGTGAAAAAGTGGCAGAGAAAGAAGGCAACGTGGAGGCTGGTGTTGTCCATTTTCCCAGACTTGCTGACTCTGCAATTCCACATTTCCCAAAACAGAAATACCACCAAAAAATTTTAAACTCAAACTTTTTGCACAGTCACTCAGATAGCTTAACTGCATGCAACAAGAGCTGTATAACTCATCTCCATCTACCTTAGGCTACAACTTTATCAGTTACCCCCCCATGTCTTTGTACATAACTATATGTTGAAGGAACCCTACAATTGGCCTCCGTACCACCTTAAAAATGTTAGGGTAAATGTACCTCTGCATTGCACAATAAATGCTAAATGCTCTAAAGCTACTTTTGCATTGAACGATAACATGGGCAGTTTTAGCCTGTTTAAACAAATGACCAGTACCGCTGTTTTCTGGAGTGGACGGTCTCATGGGTCCTCTTCCACACTAATAAATGTGTCAGGCTCTCCTTTTCAATACAGGCACCAGAGTGTACTTTACAAGTGTCCTCTACATTTTAATGTCACTGGAAAATTCTGCTGTCCTGAACTGCTTGGAGCTCTTTCTTCCTTAATAGAGACTGTCTCCTACATGAAATCTACTACCTGTCTCTTGACATTATCCCCACAAGCCTGCTTAAGGGTTTGATATTGTTGGCTTAAGTGTTGTCTCTGCTGCAAATACAGATATGAGCAAATATTGCCAGTGGGGATGTTGCATCTTGTTGCATACATTTAGTAGACATTCCTCTGATAAAAATTATACAATTTTTATGAGTTTTGGACCCAAAGTTGTTGTTTTTGTATGGAGTAATGTGTGTCAACTGTTCTGTTGGTATGATAGTTACATGTATATACACTCTTTTGGCTCATTTGGGAAAACTCTTTCCTGACTGCTGGTTATGACTGAGCTGGTCTTTTTACTCATAAGCCGAGGACTTCCTTTAATGTGGTAAATCCTGCCATTGTAATAGTCTGTCTAGAGCTTGGGCCTGATGTAAACAGCACTCCCCTGGTTTGAATGAATATGTCACCACTAAGGGCTAAAACTATATAGAAAATTATTCATCTGATTTGTCCTGGCTTGCTCATGGTTTCCCTCAGGGTTCAATTCATATAAGTTTCTCTTCTGCTTTTGTTTGCTGCTTCACTGAGCCATATTATTTAGAAGCACATTTCCTTTCACTGTAACATAGATAACACCCAGTGGTACATTCAGCTAAAGCTTACTGATCCTACAAATAAAAAATTTGTAAAGATATGTAAAGGTTTTTTTTCCAGGAGATTAAGAACAAACGTCAAAATTTTAAATCTCCTATGTCTAACTTAGTTCCTCATCTAAAAATAACTCCACGCTGTAGCCAGCCGTGCAAAACCTAAAAATATTAAGGCCTTAGTGCTGCAATCTGTAACTTTCCACATGTTAAGAGAGAGATTAAAGTTGAATAGGAATAAAGATGGTCGGATTGCTATGAACGATTCTGTGGAAGGCTTTTATTTGATCAGCCACTGTATAACCTGGAAATACACCAGCTCTTCGCTTAATTTAACAGCAGAGTTAGTTACAGCAAGTTAATTAAAGTCAAACTTAAGTAATCCCTGTGGGGAAATTTGTCCTCTGCATTTGACCCATCCTGACTATTCGGGAAGAGTAGGCAGCCGCAGTGCAGCACCCAACTCAAAACAGAAAGCAGTTCAAACTCTGTGAGGTGACAGCGCTGACAACTGATCCACTGTGCTGTATATGGTAAATACGTACAGAAATGTTATGCCTATATGCCCATTTTAAAACTTTAAGGATCACATTTTTATGTAACAGAAGTTGAGTTTATATCTTAAAGATTTCCTCCAGGCATATGTTATGAAATAATTTGAGCTCAGTATGGAATTTCTATTAAAAAGCTTAAAAATTGTTAGAAGATGTCTGCTCCTTCTCCCTCATTTAAAAACACAGAATCAATGAATATGCTAATGTTTTTTCATTTCAAAGGTTTAACTGCTCATCCCAAGATGTCTCCTTCTTTGCCCAATAAGTCATGTTATAAAATCCCAGTCTTAAAGTCAGGTTAAAGATGAGCACGGGTGAATGTGTAAAACAGCCTTCGGTGTCAAACTCTCGCTCATAGATCATTCTGCACGGTAAAGGTCAAACATTCAAGTAAAGAGACAATTAGTAAAACAGACATTAGAGTTGAGGGAGACTTGAAATTACACTTTATTGATCTTCTTAGTGAAACATGTCTGCAACTTTCATCCGATTAAGCCTTTTTAGTTTCAGCGAGCATCTACAGCACTCCATCTGCATCCCATTTTAGTTCTCAGGCCAATGCTTTTAATCTTTTCTCCCCACTGGCTTTCTGTAACACCTTGCACATATGGATCGTCTGTCTACCATGTCCTCCATGCTGCTACATAGTGAACTGCTGCCAGGCAATAAATCCAGAGAGGCCCACCACAATTTGTTGGCTTGTCTTGTTGGCTTGTCTTGATCTTCCTCTTGCATTTTCATAGCACAGATGTGGTGTGTAAGTTCTGGCATTGCAAGAATAACATTCTGTTGTTTTGGTTTCTGAATGGATTTTCACTCCTTTAGACTTTGATTCCTCTACATCTAGAGCTCTTAGTTAATGTCACTAGGGGCCCTTTGATTTTCCAAATTGAGGAGAAAGCATTTTTATTGTTGGTTTGTGTGGATTATTGAAACACAGTCATTTGTTTTATTAGTATCGACTCTTTCATCTGCAACCGCTTCTGTTTTTCTTTGTTAATCTCAAGTGTTTAATTTGACAACATGTGAACTTATTATTCTTTCGATTAGGTATTCACTGAATACTTCTCAAAGCCAGCAGAAAAACCAGCATTGCTGATTAGATACCACTAACACTGCCAATTAGATCATAGAACTTAATGGCCTTTTATGTCGCCATCATCCATCTCTTGGACACATGGATTATCTCTTTTTTTCAAGTCTCATTTGCTGATTGTATTGATAATGAAAGTGATGTCACAGATGATAATGCTTATGATGACAGTAATGATGATAACGATGACAATGAAGCACATGATGATGGTGAGTATTGGAGTTCCTGTGAGTCCTTTTCGCCTCTCATGTAGGGCAACAGGATGTGACAGTTATGGCAAAGCATGGAGGTGGTTTTGTGTAAAATAGATTAGTAGGATTTTATTTTTAATCTTTGTACAATATTCATAATATAGGGGAACATACTAATGAACAGTAAAGATACAGAATAATAACATCTTCATTAATAATGTAAACATCTGTTGTATAATTAGACTGTATCGCTTCTGCAGTGTTTGTGTGAATTGTTTGATTTACATCCAAAATGTTGCTCTTAATGTAGAATATAGTTAGTATAGTTTCAGTCTTATTTGTTGAATATATTCTCTGTGATTTGTTTTTGTGTTTACATGTTCTCTGTATCCCAAGTGAAAAGCAGCATTACCCAAGGCATCAGTGATGGGGAAATACATTTACCAATTAAATTGTTAGACAGTGATGTTAAATTTTCATTGGATTTCAAACCACGTCACACCGTAACAACAAAGTATATGATAACAAGGCCCTGTAGTGAATAGGAATTTTAAATTACTATTTACTTCATTGATTTATTCTAATAGCTTAACTGTGCAGTTAGCACCAACCATACTGATGCAATCTAGGCTTCATTCCACATGACTTTTATATCTTTGACACAATGGACAAAACTGAAGTTCCCGGCAATCAATATGAAGAAAAATATATGAGCTCACTCACTAGAAACATAACAAAAATGTAGCAACGAGCCAGTAAGAACAATGCAGAAGAGGAGCGCTTGCAAGCAACCTTGACCAGAAACAATCAGCAGTTTAAATGTGTTTAAAAATTAACATTGCAATTTTTTGATAAGAACAGTTTGTTTGTTAGACACCAAAGGAAGACAAAATGAAACACAGATTTTTTTTAAGGTGCTTGATAACCAACACAGTGAAATAGTTGTCAGGCCTGGGCTCTGGCTTGTATAAGCAGACCAGTTCAGTTATGAACAACTCAAAAACACTCACAAATAGTTTTATCATAACATTATTCATTCAAGTGCACTATATTTTTCATTAAACTTCCTCTCAAGACACATTTTAAAGTATGTAAAAATACCCTGCTATTCCTAATATTTGTGAAACATATTTTTTCTTTATAAAAGGTTAAGAAAAACTAAAAAAGGGTCTGAAGCATGAGATTTTGGATTAAGCAGAGCGGACTCAATACTCAGTTACTAAACTCAGCTGTTAACTACGACAACTATGCTAAAACATTCTATTTCATGATTTTTTTCTGCCTTGTCTTCTTCAGTTTTTGGGCTCCTTTTCTGGCTGAAGTGGTGTTAGGAAAATTCCTTGAACAGTCACTACATATCTTTAAAATATTACTATTAACTGACAGTGACACACTCCAGTGACAATGCAGAATCCTGCATTTTCCTGCCTCAGTAAGCTGTCTCAAACTCTTCAAAGTGCCTGCAGATCTTGCAAAGTAATAAAAAAAAGGCAGGAAAAGACAGTGATATAATACCTATAAAGCAAAACAGAAATAAAATATTTAAATGTTCCATTATATGGTTAGCTGTATATTTGTAAATTGAATAAATAAAAACTTGTTTAATTTAGCACATCCTATCATTACACTAATTTTTCACATATGCTAATCTAAGAAATTTACTTTCATTAGTGTTTTTTTATGGTGGGAGTTGATCACCCCCTCCATTGATCTCCATCTTCACTGTGAATGCAAAAGCAGTTATTAAAAGATGTTTCACAAGTCCCCTTAATGTCTCTGTGTCACATTTATTGTACAAGGTGATTAGACAGGGTCCCTGATTTGAAATTATAAACTGTAGTGTAATTCGCTTGTTTCATTTCTAATGTTTCTTCTGTTATTACTTTTGTAGAAAAGGCTGTTGAAATCATAATTGAATGCTAAAGTACAGTTTCCCAACACATAAACACATGTATTTAAATTCATGCAATAGGACCCGTCTTAGTCTTTCTCCCTCATTGAACATTGTTGAATCTTTGAACCAAAGCCCTCTTGCCCCACCCACCACCGCTGTTTTTACCAAGTTTATCTGTGAGAAACATTAAGATGGCTTGAACTTAAGTAACTTGAGAGAAAACTGGGTTAATTCCAATCAGGCCTCATTTTTCTGTCAGTCAGATCCAGATTCTGGTGATGAATCTGTTGTGCAGCAAAATCAGCAACCAGTAGATGTAACTGAATGCCAGATGTAGTTAGCAAATTTTATTTCTTTATGTATTTTTGTTAGCTTGTTAGTTTGTAATTGGCAGGGTCTCAAGTCTTTGCCTCTGATGGCTTATAAATTTATGAAGCACCAAATTTAGCTTGCCTGGTGTTCATTTGAATTTCAGATTTTAGGAAGACACACATTCATCCCCCTTTCAGAAGAGGAATGTAGAAAAACTTCTGTCAAGTGACAAACTTTGCACTGATACATGTGAAGATAGTCCAAGTCTGACATTTAAGGGGATATAAAAATTGAGACACTTTTTTTTTGTGAGGAGATGTTTCAACTACAAAAAGGCAATCAAGTTTGATGTCTGTACCTTATGCAAAAACTTGATGGAATTAAAAAATAATCCAATCCAAGCTAATAGTTGAAATTTACTTTATTATTCTCTATAAGTGGGAAAAAAGCTGAATGTATTTACAGTTAGTAATAAACCTGTCCTTGTATGGTTCATCATGGACACTGTCCACAGTGATCTCTGTAGACTACAATGTAACTACCTGGACCCAAGAAAGGTGGAAGGCTCAAAGTTCTGTAGTTCTTAATAAGACCTGTACAGCTACTGGTGATACACTCAATCAGTTTAATTGGTATGTGAACAGAGATGCATCCTCCAGAGCAAAATACTCCCTATAGACACACTACTAACCGCTAACTTTTCAATTGTCTCATAAGCCAATTACTGCAACAGGCAAACAACCCAGTCAATCATAGTTAGGGAAGTGTAAGACAAAGTTGCAGGACTAGTGGGACCAGTAGCCACTGCTGCTTCACTGTCTCGCATCAATCATATCTTTAGTGCAAACCAGAGCAAAGCGCTGAGGAAGAGTGGGGCCTTTTTTATAAACTGTGAATGAAGAAAAAATAATAGATTTCATCAATTTCCTTGACAGTTCTGAATAATAATCTTCCTTGTACCTCTTTATGCATTGTCCCAGCCTATACATTTTTTCTTCATTATTCTGTTCTTTCTCTGCTCTCTCTGGTTTTCCTTTTTTAACTAATTTATGTCTCTGTGAAGACGTTAACTGGCCATTTGTTTCCCTATTTTGCACGGATAAATGTATAATCAAAAATTTACATTTATAAAATTAACCCTTACTTTAACCCCATAAAAAACTTAGCACCACCTAAAATGCACCCTTACACAAAATCCTCATAGAATATCAATTGATGTTGATGTTTAAAACTAGCACATCACTGCAGTTGCATACAGTTCACTGCTGAATCAGCTTGAGGAAGTGTAGTTACGCAAGCATACATAATATTGACATAAGTAGTTGCACAGATAAGCTGTTATGCCACATAATGGATGGATACTGTACAATAAGTGATTACACTTGCATACATGAAAAGTAATGTTTCTCACCCCCATTTACTGCACAGACAGGCAAAGAGAGAATAGGCGCTAAGAGAATAGGCACATGCCTGGAGGCACCCACCACCCATGTGCTTCACGTGTTGTACTGGGAGAAAACGGAGAAAGTGGGAGAGTAGAAAGACAAAGAAAAGGTGTAGAAAGAGAAGATTTAAGTCAAGCTTTTGTCAGAGGCAGACCATGTTGGTGTCAGTTCCACTCGTCTTCCTCCATGTTAAGACGTTTCTCTCTCCCTCGGAGGGAAAACACACCAGCTGGCCTTTAGAGAGAAAAGGCAAAGAAAGAGAAGATGAGATAAGAGTAATAGAAATAATAGAGAGACAAGTACAGGTACAAGATGAGATAGAAATCCAGAGGCAGAGGGGTAGATTTGTAACATTCCAGGCGGCAGTGACGTCTAATTATATGCCATGAAGAGCTGAGTTCTGTAAGCGCAGCAGTTCAATTCAACCAAACAACAGAGCTCTCTCAATATTTGCTCTTGTGTCCCCTTTGACACTTTATTTAGTCTATAGCCTACAGCGCAGAGAGAGTGGAAATGGCAAGTCATTGATCGCGTACAATATTAGACAGGAGCCCATCTCAAAATGCAGAGAAGTGTCACTGCACCAGTCACCCACCAGCAGCTGATATCACTGAATAACTACCTTCAAGCGTAGAAAGTGCAGCTAATTAGAGAAATTACTTGACGTATTTGTATTTTTTGGGGGAAAAATTTCTGCATCTGCTTGGCGTGTTCATCTACCCCCTTTTCCATGCAGATAATCTTCCTTTCATCACATAATAATTGGACGTCACTAATAATTAGATGACACACTCAGATTGGTGAGTGGGACTGCAGCAACAGTTCGAGACACTGCCTCTTCACTTTTATTTATTTTGTTAGTCTTTTTCATGTTGTGTTGGTGGAATTTTATTGTCAGTAATTGTGGCAGTTTGTGCACATTAATGGAATAACTGGCGCCCACTCTTGGACAAAGGTTTGGACGTGGAGCTTAAAGCCAAACTGTACTCCTGGCTCCTGTTGTTCAAATAACCCCTAAAGCCTGTCTGAGCACAGCCTGAAGAAGCAACAGGAAGCCGCTGTCTTGTGGCCTCACCACCTGGGATATTGGACAGAGCTGTAATGAGCACAGGTGCAATGGGCAACACTGGGTATCTTCTGAGGGGTGATATAGAATTGGTAAACAAAGCCTATAATTCAAGTCTTTTGGTCCTTCTATCCCAAGGTGAAAGCTGCCTGTTGTTACCTGGCTTTAAGTCCAGACAGATCAAGGATTTGCTCTGTCTCCTCTGGCCTCTTGACTTTAATGGGAAGGGAAGTAGGGACTGAATTGCAGCTGTGGTGTTAAAAAAATTCCAGCTTGGGAACCTCAGCACATCTTCCCTGCAAATCACAGATGGTCCACTGGCCTCATCAGCCTGTGACCTGTGATGTGCATTTGAGCTTTAAACCGCTGAGTGTCAGCAGCTTTAAAAAAGGTTAGCACCTTTGAATATAAGGTCATGATTCTTTGACATAACAAGGTGGCTCACACTGTTTAGATGAGAAGGAGGCAGCTGTATCAGGTGCAGGAATCCAAATAACTATGTGTCAGTCACGCATGAGAGTGAAAGAGGTCAGGAGATTAACAGGTGCTGTTTTCTGCTTTACTGTAGTAGTTTCTCCATAATGTTGAGGTTTAGAGGAAGCTAATCCATTAGAAAGGGCAACAATTGACTGAAATACACTCTGTCCTCATCTGTGTCAGTGAGGTTGAGACTAGAAGTTGTGTCTTTAAAAATGAGGTACTTGCTTTAGAAATACAGTTTCTCCAGATATTTGCTGGCCTTGCTCTTTGCAGTATCAGCCAACATAGTTTATGTGTCCATTTGGAATGCATCCTATTTTACTGGACTGAAAATTAACCAACAATATTTCTCATGTCTCATTGTTATAATATATTTTTATCAATTTAAACAAGAGACATGCCCTTGTTTCTTTATATGCTGCTCTTTTGTCATATTGTGAATGAATTATCTTCTGATTTTAGACAATTGGTTGGGATAGCACAGCTTAAGACATAACATTTGGCTATAAGGAGTTACATTTTTTTTTTTTACTATTTTCTGATCCTTTGTAGACTGTATGATCATCTGGAAAATCACAAAGGATATAATTGAGATTTTTATTCCTAACCCCAAATGTTCCTGCCATCTGCAATACATATAAAGCTAGCAAATGGTGTCTACCTCAAATGCAAGTTATTGAAGTTGGTTAAAGTGATGCATTGGCCTACCAAAAGGCTCATCAGTAACCGTTTTAATGTTTCTTTTTCTGTAAATGGGACTTCTAAATGTGACATTTTCAAAAAAAGAAAAGGAAAGGCCAGAAAATATGCAGAGTTTAACTCATATTACAGATAAGAAAGTAAAAGTGGGGTTGACTTGTTAGTCAGGGAGGGCTTTGGGATTTATTTTTCTATTTTCACCCAGGTAAAGTTGAGTGAGTTTGCATGTTATTTTTCATTATATTTCCCCAGCCAGTCAATAATTCACGCCAGCAACCTCTGAGTCATGATCCCATTTCTCTGACCTCCATACAGAGCTCTGACTCACTTCACGTAATATGTTTTTTCAATATCCAAATCAGGAAAAAATTTTAAATAAATTGACTCTATGTTTTGTATAGAATCTGCAAAAGCCTTTTAAAGAAACACATGATTTTAGTGACAGCCTTACTGCTAATGATTATAAAAGGACTTTCATTACAAACAAAAATGGTCAACTCAAATAAATCCAAATTCCTTCCATGTTACTTATAGTATCACACAGCAGAACTCATCATTTCTTGTTAAGCTTCATGTTTATCATTTTCAACTTTCATCCCTTTTTCTGTGGAAATGCAACTAATGCTCCATTCTCCATTTGAGCTGCTGCCCTTGAACTATTAAATATTTTCTGCACAGAATAGTATGAACAGCAATGTTGGGATAAGATTAAAAGACAGAAATTGAGTGGTGTAAGGCTGGATAGAGTAAAGGAGAAAAGAGTTTTGTTGTGCTTCTGAGGTGATGCCCACTTTGGCAAGTCAAACTCCCTTCACCGCTCTCTTCTGCTCTGCTCTACTCTGCGTGGGTTGTTGCTGTATAAATAACACTCTCAGAGCAGATCAGAGAGAGAGAAAGAGAAAGGAGAGGATGAGGGAGGCAATAACAGCAGAGAAAGAGATGGTGAGGGAGACAGGGGAGCAGTGGGGGACACACTGGGGAAGCAAAGCAGGAGCGAGAGAGAGAAGGAGAAGGATAAAGAAACACAGTTGATCAGAGTGATATTAGATGTTCAAGAGGAAGAGAGAGCGAAGAGAAAAGAACTGTGGAGAGAGAGAGAGGAGATTGAGAGGGCTTGTAGAATAATTGAACCATATATGGTAACAGTTAAGTATGAGGCGATTTGAGAGGATGAGAGAGAGAAAGAACAAGTGTGAGAGAGAAATGGATGTGAAGATGTACAGTATGAACTCTTCAGAGAGAAAGAGCGAGTGGTTGTGTGTGTGTGTGTGTGTGTGTGTGTGTTTGTCTATGTGTGTTTGTGTGTGTGTGTGTCATGAGGTGGCCTGTCTTAGGCGGTACTTGTATGACACCATCAGCATGAGTCATGAGGAAGATGATTAATAGTGTAAAGATACTGCAGCAGCTCATCTCTGCCAAACAGCAGATCTCAGATCATTTTGTTTACCTGCACAACAGCTAATTCAAGTCGAATTCAGCCTAAATATATTAAACATTTAAATTAACGGTGAGACTCCACCCGAGACCAGTGTATAGTTTTGGGGTTGATTTTCAAATGTTGCATTAAAACTCTCTAAATATAAGGCAGTGGTACAGGGTGTTGTAGGACGAGTGACGGAAGTAACACTGAGACAAAAGGCGTAAAGGGGAAGATTTACATCCTGTCATGGGACCTCATTGCATATTACAAGTGTTCATAGCTGTTCCAAAAGACCAGTCTCAAAAGCAGAGTGAATAGTCAGCTGTCAGGAGGGGGCATTTGCTTAATTACGGAGATAACAGTGCACAATTGCAGACTCTCTCTCCAGTTAGAATTTCATTTATTTGGAAATAGTTGTTCACATAAAAAGTGGTGGATATTGCTGTGTCAAAAAGGTAGCGTAAGGGAAGTTCAAACTCAGTGTACTTTTTCACCTCTGCACAGCTGGCCAATCATGGCACTAAGTGGGTGTGAGTGACAGATTATCAGTTTTGCAAGTCAGACACAGCCTCTCAATTCTGATGCCAGATAGGTGTGGAGGGAAAGTGTTTCCGCTGTTATTCAACCATCCGACGAACAGTTATGACAGAGTATACTTAATTTAAATGTACCAGGCAACTGCTACCAACTGCTGCTGATAAATGACGTTGGTTCGACAGATTGCTTCAACGCCTCACAAACAGAGAGCAGCTAACACTGCTACGATGTTGTAATGAATAATGAAGTGGAATTAAATTACAAGTACTCGCCTGCCTGTCATGTCACCACCATCCACTCCTCCTCGGAATGAGAAAAGTCAGCTCAGATATGTGTAATGTGAATTATGCCATTTTGCTGGTTACTGTAGAAATGTTGATATGATACCCATGAAATAAATAAATTCTACATTTACATATTTTGCTAAAATGTACCATACCAATACTTTTTTTCTGGCATCTGACGCTGTTCTTCTAGGAGTAAAAAAAAACAAAACTTTGCTTTTCCAGCTTAAGTGGTATTTATGTGATTTATGTTTAAATGCAAAAATCTGTCACAGCATCCCATAGATTTCTTTATGGTGTCATGATTTTTTACATAATTACCTCACAGGAGAATTTTTTCTTAAAAGACAGTCAAAATTATTTTCACTTGTTTTTTGCCTAAACCTCACAACTGATTTAAAGTTCAAAGTGACCAGAAAACAAAATGACATTCTATGAATAAACTGGTTAAAATGAATTTCAAATCATTTACATTCAACAGCCATCTTCTAAAGTAACTTAAGCTATTTATGTGCAATATTTTCATATGTCTATGACCTGCATATGAACCCATGTAATACAATTATCTGGAACTTTAGGCAGTGTATCATTTAGTCTGACAGAGCATGATAATTTATCATTTACAGTTTGTTTTGAATTAGATTTTTATATGTGCTGATTATGTATATCTGGGTCTTAAAACATGCTTATTTCTTATCATGTATTTTATACATCACGTCTCTTATTAATGTATCTAATTTATAATATGTTATTCATTAAATGCACACAAGGTTTAGTTCATATTCAGTATTATGTGGGTAATAAATAAATTTAAGTTCCATTTGACTTAATTAGTAAATTAAGAATCTTCATTTGTTTCTATAAAAAATGTATCATTACTAAGTAAACATATGAAGTTGTTAACAAAAATTAAACCATTATTAATTGCACTCCAGCACTGTGTGATAGTTTGTGTGTGTGTGAGTGTGAGTGTGCGTGTGTGGGTGCGTGTGTGTGCATAAAAAATGAGCAATGTGGAACAAAATGGCCTACCTCGCTGCAGCAGTTTAATGATGGCCAGAGGTGTTGCTGGGCTAGCTGATGGTGATGCATCCTAGAACATTGTTCTCTAGACCAGTACTAATCAGCTGTTATTGGTACGACGCAAGCTAGCAGAAGATTTGAATTGGAGTAATCAGAGAGAAGCCTACATCACCACAGCCAGCTAATGATGGCCAGGGGTGGTACAAGCCTGACACATTTTGAAGGACTGCAGAACAGATCAGCACACCGCAGATGCCTACATCACATGTCTAGCTAGCTTCATATAGATAATGTTCACATTAGATTAGTTTTAATTTAACAGATTCTATTATTGCAATTACTAATGTCATTGTGAAAATAACATATTGCTTAAATATACTACAAATCTGTCTTCTTTGTTTGGAAGTTCATTCTTGACCTTTTGGGAAGAGTATGTGGAACAAAGTAATCCAAGCTGTCTCATGGATTTCCTGTCTTGGAAAAAACAATGAAATGTCATCTGATAATAGCAATCCAGTTCAAAGTGACACCACAATAATTTCTATAATGGTTTCCTGTGCGGCAGCCAGAAGATTGTCATTACAGATTTACTGTAGGATGCAAAATTGTTTGACCTCATCGTTAGACACCGCCTGTTTAAGTTGTGTAAGTGTCTCCTCTGTGGTGCGGTGTTTTAATTAGTGCTTTGACAAATCAGAAATGAATTAAATATGAATAAATAAATATATTTATTAAAGTACAAGCACTTCAGTTTAAAAAGTGTAATTGTTTTGGCAACCTGACTTGGTTATCATGCAGGGGCAAATTAGGTGCTGGTAAATGATTGTACTACTCAGTATTGTGTAGCACCAATCCTGGCAGATTGGCGCAAGGCAAGGCTAAAGCAGGTGCCAAGTGGAGTGTTAAGTGCTCGCCATGTGATTCAGGCCTATGGCTCCTGTTGCTGTAATGAGAGCGGCTCGTTCTTGCTCGGCTGCTGCTAATTGCCTTAATTGAGAAAGTGACCTACATCTGAGAGAGGCTTCGTTGAATCAGGAGAACAGCTGGCAAACCTGCAGAAGGAAAGGGGGGGGGGGACTGAAAAGAAGGATGAGATGGAACAAATATGGGAGAAATTAGGAGAGATAGAAGGAAAAATCTGGCTAGTCTGACTCAAAACAGATTGCTGAGATGCGCTTTTTAAAGCGTGACAACTCCTAAGACTGTTTAAACTTCTTGTTTTTATTTAAATTTCTCTGCATATGTGGATGGTTGGATAGACACATCAAGATTTTTTGACTCAATTTAGCTTCAAATGTAGCATCAAAGTCTAATTTATCCAGGGGAAAGATAGTTAGGGGAAGAGGGTGGAAAACGCAAGTGAACAGATAAAAAGAGCAAGAAAAGGGACAGGAGGAGAAGGCTGGCAGTGACATCATGCTTTTAGAGAAGAGGCCGGCCCTCAGGCCAACGCTGAATACACTCCTAACAGTCTTGTGTACTTCCCTTAGACTGAATTATTCAACACACTCCTGATGGAGAGACTGACTATGACTGTATGTGTGTGTGAGTGTGAGTGTGAGTGTGTGTGTCTCTGTATGTCTGGGTGCTGTGGTGTGTGCGTGCACGTGTGTGCATGCATGACTGCATTTGTCTAGAAAAGATGAGAGAAGAATATAAGTTTTGTGTGCATGTATGTGTGAATGCAACTTTTCTTTATTTGTGTGCTAGAAAGAGTGTAGGAGAGAGAGGCTGCTTGGAGTCATTGAATGGGCTTGTGATGTGTGGGTGGCTGCTCAGTTTATGTGCATGTGGCGCAGTGTGCACACACGTCTGTCAAGTCTGTTGAAGTAAATGTGTGTTTTCTGTGTTTCAGATTAGGTGTTTCAGCTAGTTTTTGTTCCTCTTAAAAAAGAATTTGTGCTCAATCAAACCTGTCTCTCTTCCCAATTTCGCTCAAACACACGCGCACACACGTTCACAGGCAGTAACACACAGGCAGTAACACAGTCTCCCTCACTCTGGGTTTTGGATTTTAAGCTGCAGTGATCTTCTGTGTGCCCCCATTTCTTGTTTTTGTGTGTGTGGGTGTGTGTGTGTGGGTGTGTGGTCTGTGTACTCTGTCTCTGAGTGTGTGTGCGCTTTGTGTGTTTTTGCCAGCCTGTGTGTGCTTCTGTGTGTGTGTGGACAGTGAGTGTTGGGGTTTGATCCTGTGCTAATGATCTCCCAGTGGCTCAAACTTCTGTAAAGTGTGTTGAGCAGGAAGGGAGAAAGAGAGAGAGGCAGTGAGAGGCAGTGAGAGGCTGGAGGAAGGGAGAGAGGGAGGAAGGGAGGAAGAGGAGGATGTGAAAGTGAACAGAGAACAGTGCCTGATCATGATCGTCGTCCTCGTCATCACTAACCCCCCTCTGCAACGCCGTCCCCCCAATACACATTACGCTGCTGTTGTGGAGTAACCCTGCAGTCCCCAGCACCATAGCAGGAGCATCCACATTGGCAAGGTCTGCACCCAGAGCTGCGGCATCAAACCAGCTGGTGACAGGAGGATGGAAGGAGGGGCGGATGGATAGACAGATGGATATAAAGAGCCGTCATGTGATGTGTGTCATACTCACACTCTCCTCAGCAAACGCATGCACACAAGGAGACGTCAACCACAGACAGTCAGATATCGGAACTGAGGTTTTTCTCTTGTTTCTTTTTATTGAATGTCACACGGTGAAGTTTTTTCACGTCTCTCCCTCTTTCTTTCTTTCTCTCTGTCTGTCTCTCTCTCAGCCACTCTCTCTTGCCTCCCCTCCCCCCCTCCACCCTCCTTGTCAACTCTGAGCTCATCTTCTTGCTTACATGGACTGTAATGCACTTTTGTTTCTGAATGTGTTAGCACTTCCTCTACTTCCTCTCGTTCTCTGAGTCTTGCCTTACCTCTCCTCTCCTCCCTCCCCATCTGGAAAAGATCTGTCTCACTAATAGGAGGCCTGGTAAATTAGCCCTTCTATCCTTCCTCTCTATCGCTCCTGTCTCCACCCTTCTTCTCTCATCTATCTCTCTGAGCGTGCGCTGCCCAATAGGGCGCACTCATGCACACCCACAGATACAGGCATAAAAATACATGTGCACAAGTACAGATTTGCTCCATTTGTGTGTCTGTCTGTTTGTCTCCAGGTTGGGTACTGACTAATAGGGCGTAGTAGGTAATGGCAGCCGTAGCCTATTATCTCTGCTCTGCTGTCTAATAGCCACTGGCTTTAAGCATCTGCCATGTAGCTGCTCTAACACCCCAATGGACACTTAGTAACTTAGTGCATATACTTATACACACACATATACACATGTACAACCCACCCCCACAGATGCACACCAGAGATAATAAACACATCGCCAAAAGTAATTTGTGCAGATGTGAGTGTGTCTGTTTACGTGTGGGTGCATGCAGAAGTAGTCTATGTGTGTGTGTGTGTGCACGCGTTTGTGTATGTGTATGTGTATGTGTGTTTGTGTGGTTATCACATCTAACACACATTGCCCTGACAATCGGTATGCTCTCTTCTCCTTGGGGAGCACTGCCTCCCTTTAATTAGTAAAGGAAATAGATTTACTTATCTGATCTTTGACACGTTGGCCACACATGGCACACAAACACACACACACACACACTCAAATGTGCCCGCATGCGCTCCACCACACAGCACATCAACACCTATCCATAACCAGTGTGTTGGAATGCCAGAGCGTGAAGCAAACACATTGTGCGTTTGGGCATTTGTGTCTGTGTGTGAGTGTGTGTGTGTGTAAATGTGTGTGTGCTTGGGAGAAATGAATCTGCTCCCATCTGTAGACTGACCATTGATTTGCCATGGTAACAGTGGATGGTGACTGTCGTGTGAACAAAAGCGATGAGAACAAGTGGTGGATTGGAGAGGGGAGGAGAGATGAGAAGGGGGAGATGGGGAATAGTGGAGACCAGTGGTCGTATTAAACTGGAGGAAATGGACTCACATGTGGAGAAACTCAGCAGAGCCTGGAAGAGAGAGGATTACAGCGTGTTAGCCTGTTGCTGGTTTAACTAAATGTAGCAACAAGATTTTTTTTGTGTGTATTTCAGAAAGCGAGAGCGTGTGCACAATAGTGTTGTGGGAGTGTTTTTGGTATAAAAAGGCTTACACAGACCTGAGTAAGGCTTATATATAATGAATGAATCCCCCTTTAGCTACCGTTTTTCTTTCCTCTGCAGAATTAGTGATTTGTCTAACCCCCTTCTTTCCCCACAAACAATCTCTGCAAAACCCCTTCGCCACTTTCCAGCTTTTCTCCGAGAATTTACCCAACCGAAATGCCCTCTGGAATCCTGTGTCTTGTATAAACTTATTCTGTGGTATTTAGTAGACACAATGCCTCGGCTGTCAACAACTCACTTAAGAAACACTGGGCTAATGTAATTTTAACCAAAATGGGTATAAACCAATGTTTTAGTATTCAGCAGGGCCTGCAGCTCTTCTCTAAAAGCAGAAAGACTAACTCACTGCGAATTGTCTAATTAATCTCCTGGCTTGTGGCATTCCTACACCAGCCAGATCCTTTTGTTTCGCAGTGGCGCTGGACAAGTGCCCTGACCCTAACCCTGACTGGCTGTCCTGTTCTCATACCTGCGGCACTTGGCCTGCTTAGCATGGTCCAGCAATCAACGCTGAGGTAGTCAGCCGGGATGGGATGAATCACCGTGTGCTGCCATTTTTACACCAGGCCTAAGGTTTCCAAAGTCCAATAGAGTCACCATCAGTGGGTTGAGAGAGACAGAGAGAGTAAAAGAGAAAGAGAGAGAGAGTGGGATTTTTTTTTCACCCAAAGGCGCTTCTGCTATAAATATAAAACTGGCAATTCTTTGATTTGCCAATGAAGGCTGCCAGAGGAGGGAGGAGGATGCAGGGTCTTGCCTCAGTTTTTTGAGCTGGTTTAAATTCATTCATTGATAGGGGAAGAGAGAAACTGAGGGAGGAATAAGGTTAGCTGTGTCATTAATTTTCTATGTAGGGGGATGAAATAACATTAACATCTCTTTCTCTCTGAACCTCTATGAGTCAAACCGTTATTATAACTCAAACAGCTGTGGCAGCGCACACACAGATACAGACTCACATCCCATTCTTTTCCCACTGCACAGATGCTTGTGTATGTACGTGTGTATGTGGATGTCACAGCTTGGACAGACTCTTCAGTTTTAATAAAGCAGAGGCCTTTCAGCACTCTGGCGGATCCTGCTGTAATCTCTCCTAAACAGGTGTTGTGATTAGGCTCTGCCGTGAGCAGCATTCTGACACTTGGATAGGCAGGGCCACCCATGCACACAAACCATCGGCTACCACTCAGGAGACAGATTTAACCGGCCGTGCTTGGCAAGCACACTTCTGCCATCCAATACAATGTGCTTTGTCGTAGTTCTGCTATAGATTAATTTTTCTTTCCTCGGCCAAATAATTATGTCATTACTTTACATTATTCTAGCTTATTCTTTGCACGCTGATGCAGCACCATGAGCGATAGAGTCTGCACAGCGGAGTATGGCTGTTGATTTATGGAGGGCAGTTGATGGATCATGGTTAGGTACACTTTTTAAAGTGCGTTTTTAAACGCAGTTAAAAAGCATTCCTCCTTGTGTACATGGTATTTATCAACACATTAGAATATCAAATTGATAAATTAACCTGAGCAGTTACTTGATCATGAGGTTTACGTTATAATTAATCTGCAGAATAAAGAAAACATCCCCTCTGCTTGCTTTGCAGTCCTAATTAGGAATAATACTCCTCCTTGGAACATCTGCATCAGAAAGTTTTGCTAATTAAATCAAAATGTTGCAAGAATATGTGTGTTTCACATTCTTAATCTAAAAAAATAGACTTTTTCTCTTGCATATTTTTACTTCTTATGTGTCAGTCTCTGACAACAGCTCTTTTTCAGCTCACCAGTAATTATTGTAATTTTACCCTACTCCCTTTTTATCAAATACATTATGTATGATCAAAACATTGCACACAAAAATAACAAATATGTTAAATTTTTATATTTTACCATCATAAAACATTTGAATTTAAATGCAGTGGTGCAGATATATGTCATCTTAGTATCATCTCAGCTGTTTTTTAGAGATTCAGTTTTACTTACTTATTATTAAACTCATAAATAAACTAATGGAAAACAGCTGAGGCCCAATGTCTCAAGTGTCAGAAGGTACACATAAAAATAATTAATGACTGAAAATTTTAGCATTCACAGTATATGCATTATTACCTATAACAAACTCCCAGACAAGGTAAATAAAGGGCTATGTTGATGGTTGTCTGGGGAAGACATAATCTCACCTGCTTTAATTACTGAATCAACATCTCTGGCACATTACAAGGAGTGTGACAGAGGATTAATAAATCACTAATCTCCTGATAATCTTATCATGCATAAGTAACTGATAATTTACTTTTGCTACACTGAAAATCCCAACAAAACTGTAAAAAACAGACATGTTGACAGGGAAGAATTATATTACATGGGCTTGATGGATGTACTTTTCTTCAACGCAGCATTATGTCTCTGAGCTGTTTTTAATGGATTTGGAAAAAAAACAGAGAGGAGTTTATGACTTTCTTGGGATGATTAAGGTAAACCTTAAGAACAGAGTGTTTTAGTATCTGACTAGGTGGTGGGATCAGGGTTTCTGAGGCCATTAATGGCAATGGGAATGAGTGAAATTACACTGGTATTGCAGCTTTGGGTGTTTTTACACAAAAAATGCTCAAGGCAGCAAATCCCAGACATAAATTAAGCGTTTTCATGGGGGAAGTTCCTGTCAAAGGAAGCAAAAAAGGCCGGAAGGATCAGAATCTTATAAGAAACTGAGCAAATTAAACCAAAAAAAACCTTGAATACCTAATGCTGAAATTTTATTGGCATTGAAATACACTCATCAGCTGCAACAATGACACATGTGACAGGTGAAGTGAATAACACAGTTCATTTCTTCTTAATGCAATGTTCTACATGGAAACCTTGGATTCCTGCATTCATGTAGACTTTGACACTCACAACCCATCCAAACACCACTGCAGATCTAGTACACCAACTTCATGGCAATGGTACTTCCTTATGGCAGTAGTTCTTCTAAGTGATGTGCAGATTGATCCCAAAGTATTAATATATATCCATTCCTAACATTTTCTGCTCTAGGAGCAATCTCAGATAAAAAGATCAATATCTAAACTCAGTGATGTGAGACCTAATGGGTATTTTATCATAACTTGCTATCACCACGATGGTCAAATAATACCCAGTTGATAGAAACTACTTCCAGTTTTGCCTGTCAACTTAAAAGGATCCAGCACCAGTGCCCTAGCCCCAGACATCCCTAAAGGTCCTGTGTTCATTCCTGAAAGGGTCAGAGCAAAGTACACTTTACTGTGGGTCCCATAGATGCCTGACTGTATTTGTTTGTGAGGATTTTGGATGCCAGTTCTAACCCTTTGGTCAAGTTTGGTCAAGAACACATTGTCCCTCTGGGGGGGGGCACTGTCATTGGGAAGAGTCATTACTGTGAGGTGCGCAGTTGTGTGTGGGTGGGTTGTGCTTGTCAGGTAGCATCCACATGAATACCAGGACCCAAGGTTAACATCAGTGGTTTTGTTGTGACCGATCAGTGTATTTCACCCAACATCTGTCTGTATTTTTATGTTGTATGAATTCTTCTCTTCAGTATTTTCCACAGGTAATATTTTTAACTTTTTTGTTTTGTTTTTGCTCTTTTGAGTTCACAAGTTCAGACAGAAAAGTGTCCAATATAATAGACATTATGATATAATTAAGTCGTTATTTTAAGATGGAAAAATTCAAGTCAAGTGCCCACCCAAAAGTCAAAATGAGAAATATAAATCAGGCTACTAACAACAAGCAATCAACTGGAATTATTCAGCCTTTTATCCTATCAGTTATGTTCTGTAAATCATAAAAAGTGCAGATGATTTGTGTGTGTGTTTGTGTGTGGGAGGAGTATTTGAAATTGCAAATCATTTAATTACCCTCTCAAAATTTCAAGGAGGGGAATTCACACCATAATAAATGAAGACAGGTGGTTAAAAAAGAAAATTATTTCAGTTTTACAAGTTTAGAGGTATTCAAATGTTAAAAAGTCAGTTTTTTTTTTTTAATTTAGTGTGCTGTACACCTACTTTTTTCAATTTTAATTAATGGCTTTAATAACTCATCACTGTATTTGGCATGGTCTGGGACTACATGTCTATTCTTCTATCTGATATCCTGCAGGCTTACCTTAATTATATCTGCTTGTAAAAATTCTAATTAATACAGCCTTTATATGTCATTACAGTTCTACAAAAAAATGCACGATTCTACTGTAGGCTCACTTTGACTGAAAGTGCAGGACAAATCAGTGAAATTAACATCATACTATCTTAACTTTTATGTGAAAAAAAGTGTAATAACGGAGGAGGAAAAAGTGTTTTTAAGTGTCAGGAGACCTGCTGGATCCTGATCCCATATTCCATTCTGATGTTATGCTTTAACACTGTGTGCTTTGTCAGTCCATGGCTGCGCTGCTGTCCATTACATGCTTGTCTGAGTTAGTGGTGAGACGTAATGCTTCAAAAGTCTGAGCTAGGCTATGCTAGCTTGGGGGCTTTGCGCTGTGTTAAATGCTATTCTCTGTTTGCCTGGGGAGTGAGGCTGTTACTATAGTAGACTTAAGCATTGGGACTAACCTCTTGTTAAATACTAAAGTAGTCTTTGTTAGCATTGGGAGCCAGAGTCTGCAAGCTAAATGCTATAGTTCTCTGTCAATCCTGGAAATGTAGAAAGTCTGTGTTCAGTTAGTGGATGTGGGCTTTGGGACTTGTTTCTCTGTTCTAAAACTAAAGAGCTTTCAGCGCTTAAGGGACCGCTGCTTGTTAGCTATTAAGGGACCTTGCCTTTACATTCTGGTAGTGTCAAGAGAATTTTCAATTCTATATCCCTAGTATGAAGGTTGTTGACTGTGCTGCCCTTGTTCACAGCTTTTAGCTATGTTCAAAGAACGATGCTTGATGTTACACGTTTGATTATCATGCTCATGAAGCTATTTGAAGGTTTTCTAAACTCAAAAGAGAGCTAATAAAACCAAGAAATCAATAGGGGTGTGTGTGTGTGTGTGTTTTTCATGTTGAAAAGAGAGTCCCATCATGCTGCCGATACCACAGGAGCTTTTGTTACATGAACGGCTCTCTCTGAACGGATACATTCTGTTATTTCTGATGCTGGTCAAGTGACTGCAGCTTCCTCACGGGCTACCCTTGGTGTTTGTTTGTAAGTGGCTTTCCTGAGCTAATTCTTTGTTAGCGGATGGATTTAGAGCGGCATTTGTTAGCACTAGGGTTTGTAGAACATCTGCTGAGCGTTTACACAGAATTAGATTGCAACAGAAAATGTGTTTGGTGTGGCAGTGTAGCTTTTTAGTGCATTTTTTATGTTTCACAGGCTCTTGTTTGGACTGTCTGCTGTCATCCTTCTTGCCATGTGAAATTTAGCTTATAGAAATATTTACTGTTATATCTGAGGTGTCCCTACCTTTCCTGGATTTAATGTTTGTGACAGTGAAACATAGGCAGCCAAATATCACACTTGCACTTATCTCTTTTTAGGGCTTGTGTTTAAGATAACATCACATGCTTTGTTATTTTAAGTTTTATTCTCTGTCACTGGTAGTTTGTACCTCAGTGATTTCAATGAATACCATTTTATATGCTTTACTGGCCTTTTTCACAACCGACATTTTGATTTGTGATAGCACTAAACAAACAGGTGTAATTTATGATATTACAGCTGTTATGGATCAATAAACTAAACGCAGTAATAGTGTTATTATTGGGTTATGATAGTGTTATAATTTAAAAGGGCTGTTGAGCCTAAAAAGAAAAGTTAAATGTGCGTGTATTGTTTAAAAGAGGCAACAGAAAATTATCAAAAACACAACTATCACTAAAAATGTGGTCTAAATTGTTTGTATTGATGTTATTTAACCTTTGGACTATGGAATTTGTCTCAGGCTGCTTTTTTAGCCCATATATATGATGTCCTTTGCTTCTTAAGTATGTTCATAGAACAATACTCTTAAGGACTGCAAGTCCTAAATTCTCTTTCTAAAATTTTGGGCAGCTAATTATTTTGCTCGCACCAATCCTAAATGTCCCATGAAAGTATTCATCTGGGTGCCTGCATGGTGAATGAGACAGCCATGACCCAAAGTTCAAGTAGGGTTTTATTATTTCATGTTCATTGTGGTGGAAGCACATTCACATTATCTTCATTTGGGTGGGACATATCTATTAATTACTGTAGTGGTAACCTTGCTCCCAAAGGTACCCATTCATTGGAAACCTCTACTAATCTAATTTGTATGCTAAATTAGTTTTTGGTGTTTTATTTCTGAAATCTCAGGGATATGGGAAAGACTGTTCCTGTACCGTGAAGCTACTGAGTCTCACAGATTTTTTCCACCAAATAGTACAACTCAATTTGACTTAACGTGCTTTCGCTTCCAGGTACTCTTCTCTACTTTCCACTGCAGATTGAACCCCCTCATGTAGGTGGGAATGTTAACTGATTGTCATAGCGACACCGCACCCCCTTCACTTTTCCAGTAGCTGGGAAACAACACGGAGCCTTACTTCGGTCTTGAGAAGATTCAGCCTTTATTCACAGGCAAACCGTAACTTACAATATAAATCTAACGCTCAACTCACAAATTCACTCTTAACTTTCTCATCTGCTCCGCTCACATTCACCACCATCACCTTTCCTGCTCTCTTTTCACTGTCTCAATCACACACTCACTATACACACTAAGGAAGCACACTAGTCCAATAACAGAGGATGTCAAAGGAGGGTTTACGACAGCTGTTATAATTGTCTGGCTTATGTATAACAGGCAGCTTGGCTATTTAAAAATGTCAGGTTTGTTCAGGATATCCTGTGATTCTAATGACGGGTCCATCTGACAAATCAGTGGTCGGTCTGCAGCATTTTCACATCAAAGTTGGCTCAACCCACCTTGCTATAATTTTTGACCAAGGTGACGCCAAAAAAACAGAGTCCAGTTGAGTCAATCAAATTACAAGAACAATGTGGGGACATATTTCAGCCTTCCTACTTACAAATTTGGGCAAAATATAATTTTTAAAAACTGTATTTGTAATACTGTCATTGTGACTCTTCTTTTTGTGGCGACTGACACTTTTTGTGACACTTAAAGCTTCAGTGCAGTAAGCTCCACTTTTGTGACACAGGACTGTTTTACCATGCTAGTTTAGCACTTTTGTTGGATGGTACTTAGCAGCATCTGGGGCCGTACTTTGTCAGGCCAACTTAATGTAGCTGCACCATCCTAACTGACCTACCGTATTAAATATTAATATAGCACATTGCTGGCCTCCTCATCATCATCTTCCTCCTCCCCATCTATTTCTCATTATTCTGCATACTAGCTCCATCCTCTTCTTTTGTCCTGCCCCATGTCATCTACTCTTTCAGCAGCTTTTCTCCTATTGTTCCTGATTTTTTGGTTGCTCATTTTTTCATTCATCCACCTTTTCTACTTGTAGGACTTAGCTCCTCCTCATCCTGAAGCCCACATGAATCATTCTCTTGACAATTTCTAGAAATGTGTCAGTTCATCCTCATTAGCCTGGATACGTACAACTCTCTCAACACCTTTACGAGTTTCCTCCATCTGATTGCTGTAAACAAAAATGAAATTTGACATAGAAATAGTATGTTTTGGTATGTGTGATGAGGAGAAAGAATAAGTGAGTGACTGTCTTGGTTTTGGTGGTCTATTATTTATCAGTGTGCTGGCTCATGGGTTAAGCTTCATACTGAGGGGCCTTTGTGCATGTACACATATGTATGTGCTGTGCACTCACGTGGGTGGATGGGAAACTGTACATGAAGTTCACTGTATTTGTATAATTGATGCACAATGTCATCAGTAAATCTCTAGGTATGTGGGTTATAATGTGGAAATACATTTGTGTGGTGTGTGTGTGTGTGCATTATTTATAGATAAGCTTCTTGGTGGACTTGTGTGATTTGATGAGAAGATGCAGGTTTGTGTCAATGTCTCTTTTCATCCTTTATAATTCAGCAACCACCAGCAGCTATCATCATCCCCTTTCACCCTTAGTCCTCTAAAAAACACTTTCACCGCATTCATTCTAAACTCTACATTTACCCTCAAGCCTCCCCTCCTCTCTCGCCCCCAGATTGTGGAGGTATTTAAAAGGAAATGTGTGGGTTAGACTACGATGACAGGTGTAAATATTAAACATGTTAAAAGCATGTTATAAACATGTCTGACATGTACCATCACGTCTGCAGTATCTTCAGCCTGTCACCATGCGAATGTGTGTGCTCATATAATTAATTAAGTATGAATTTTAAAATAAATAATTAGGTATCTCATTCTAGATGAGAAGGATTTTCTTAATTTGGAAAGAGCAAGCTCAAAATATATTTACTGTTTTCCATCAGCAAGGGTTTGTATTAATATTGAGCAGTTTCACCTTTTGTGACTTTTATTTCGTATTTTAAATATCTCTGCATCCTTTCAATGTGCTTGCTTTGGTGAAGGTAACACAATATATTTGTATCAGGGAGAATTATTATTTTCATACTTGATTGATAAATCAATTTTTTTGTATTACCTGAATGCATAAATATGAAAAAATGTCCACAATAAGTCTCCATAGCTCAAGGTGACATTTCCAAAAACCGTATTTGTGCCCAACTGAAAGGCTTGAGGCTACGGCAGGGAAAAAAAGCATAACAAATCGTCATATTTGAAAACCAGCAAATGTTTTGCTTGATAAATGACCCAAAGGAGAATTAAGCTTTGTTGTATTGGCAGCATAATCATAGATGTTTAATTACCCACATTTTTCACTTATCTATACACAAAAGTAGCATGAGCATTTCTGTGGAAGCTCAGCATTCATGTTTAATGATGTTTTGACTCATCAGCAGGCTCTGGGTATCATGCTTTGCTGTCATTAATCAACATATTTGTGTATCCTTTAAACCTTGTGTTGCTGAAGCAAAGAGCAGATCATTTACACTATGACCAGCCTTGTACTTATGTTGCAACTCACATTAGTTGGCCATACTCGCTTGTTAGGTAGCTTCTGATTTCCATGGTTTGCTCAGTTATCCAACCATCATCTTACCATCTACCTTTATAGTAGGAGACTTGTATTACCTCGAATAGTCTCACAAATAGTTACTAGTAATAGCAAAAAACCCAAACTTTCCACTAAATCCCCTCTCAACTGTATTTAAACATGACCCTCGCCCAATCAAAGTGCATATATTCTGCTGCTTGACTCCTTTCTATCACTCCTCGTCTCCACATTGTATCTGACTCGATTAGCAGCTTCATCTGAAAGCTACAGCCAATCGTTTTTCCAATCACTACAAGTACAACTAGTAATAAGCAGAATAGAGCAGAAAAATGTCACTCATTACATTGTAATAAAATGGAATTATCCTTTAATATAGAACAGATTGTTTTGTCGACTGATAAATTGGCAAATCGGATGATTGTTTGCAGTGCTGATTTGTATGTGAGTGTCAGTTGTTCACTTGTACTGTATGTGCGAGGGTGTGAGTGGGTGTTTGTGTGTGTAAGTACTTGTGCCTGTGTGTTGGTGTTATCTGGGCAAAACTGAGGATGTGCCTGTTGCCACACAGAGTGATATTTCTTTCTTTTTTTTTTTCTTCAAAACCTGACTAGGGTATAAAGCAACACACACCTACACTCAGATGCACACACACTTGCACACACACACACACAGTCAGAAAGGTCTTTTTGAAGTACAATTTCATCCTCTCTCCTTCCCACTTTTCTCCCTTTTTGTAGTGGTGAAAAGAGGGGGGTTAAATCTCTGCGGGGCCTGCTTTATGCGTGTGATGGCCAGAGATGAGAGCTTTTTGTTAAACTAGGGGACAAAACTAAAACCACAATATAGGTTTACACACATATATAAATACACACAAGCACACACACACACACACACCTTCACATGCATGAAGGTGCTGGTGGTGGGAGGCAGAGAGACAGGAGCTGACAGCTGATTCTCCATGTGTGTTTATTAGGGCTTTGATGTTTAATGTGTCACGTTTCTTTGATTCCCTCTGCGGAAGGGGTGTCAGACCATGTATGTGTGCATGTGGTGTGTGCGTGTGTGTGTGTGTGTGCATGGGTCTGTGTGTGTGAGACGGAGGGACCCTGTCTGTGTCTCCCTCTCTTTTCTCCGAAGACTCTCACTCCTTTTCTGCAGCAGGTATCTCTGTCTCACTCACAAAGAAGGAGCATTTGTCGCCTTCCTAAACTCCCTTTATCCTTTTTTCTTTTTCTCCTCATCTGCTCCTCCTCCTCTCTGGTGCAGGAACTGTGTTGCTGACTATTTGTTGTGTCCCCAGGGAGAAAGTCAGCTTACACTTTATGCAAACATACATTCTGCAATCATTAGCAACGTATTTCACACTCACTTTGAGTTTCATTCTGTTTAATAGCTGCTTTGGTGTTGGTAATGCCTGCTGCTGCCTCTCCCACACTGACCCCCTGTTTCCTTCCAATACTGAGACTAAATGATTTAACTGTACAGGGCATTTTTAAATGAATGCTGTAAAATTTTGAGCCACAGTTTATAAAGGATGTCCTCTGACTTCAAATGAGACTGCCATAAAATAGTAACATATCTTCTGTAGTTAGTGTACCACAGAAAAATGATGTTCAGCTTTAATGAGTTTAATTTTTTCTGATACATTTTAAACATTGAGCCATTCAACATCACACCACCATACAAAATGAGCGTCGGTATTTGGCTCAATTAGCTTTTCAGACAAAGCACGGTTGTTGTTTTTTGGCTACCGAGGGTTGTACTGAATCAAGCCAGTGAGTTATGAGGCAGTTATCTCCAACCATTAGGCCCCCCCTGTTGCTTGCAGTCACTCTCTTGCAGTGTTGTCTCACTTGTCGACTGAATCTCTCTCTCTCTATATATCTGTCCCTGTTCCTTTTTTCCCATTTTCCCTCTTTCCTCGTTCGTTTTTCAAACGCTTACACTCTCTCTTATCTACGTCTCTCTCAGGGTCTGACTCACTGATTGCGAAATTGAAAATGGTTTTAATTCTATCGGGTTTTTAAGTATTATTTGAACTCATTCACTTGAGCTCTTGATTTTTTTTTTATTTATTTTTTTTTTCTTTAATGCAATTAATTCAGTTCCTCAGACGAATCTGCTGACTGTCTCTGTGGCCGGCCTGTGTGTCGTTGCAGGATGAAAAGTCCACGTTCTTCCAGTTTGGTGCGGCTCTGCAGCAGGAGGCCCTGCTCATGCTTGCCATCATGGAGGAGTATGACTGGCATGTTTTTTCTATCGTCACTTCCAAGTTCCCCGGGTATCAGGATTTCATCAGCACACTGAGGGTAACTGTGGATCACAGGTGATTAATACTTCCCCACATGAACGCTCACACAAAACACACACTGTTTTTGTCAACCTTTATTTACGACAAGGTGTCAAGATGAAATACATGTGTAATTTAATGGTGTATTGTTACAGCTTTGTGCGCTGGGACATGCAGAGTGTGGTGACTCTGGATGCTATAGATGGAGACCCAAACTCTAAATCACACATCGCCCTCAAGAGGATCCAGAGTCCTGTTATACTGCTGTACTGCTCCAAGGATGAGGCTCTGTGAGTGTTTGTGTCTTTCATTTTCTTTGCTGTTTCTGACACTCTGTCATCCGCTTTTAGATTTCTGCAGTGAATCTTCATTAACTCTGTACTCTACTCCTTGACAGGTATATACTAGAGGAAGCTCGGTCCTTGGGCCTAATAGGAGCCGGTTACATCTGGATTGTCTCCAGTCTCACCACTGGCAACCCAGACTTTACTCCTGAGGTAGTGAGGCCACAAGTGTGGTAACAGGTGGCCACTTTTAAGTGGCTTGACAAGTAAAGCATTGTTTTTGATTCCAGGCTGCTGCAGCTTATCTGCTACCTCTCTAGTATTTCTCCTCCCTTTTATTCTCAGCGGCTAATATGAAACCCAGCATCAAAGAAGTGCTCTGACATTTTGGGAAATGGCTTATAGGCTTTTTGGTGAGAGTTACATGAGAAGATCAATACTACTGTCATGTAGGTCAGTTAAATAAGAGGCTACAACGTTCACTTAGCTGAACATATAGAAACAGAATTAAGACGCTTGCGAAGCCCTGTCTAAAAGAAACAAACCATCATATTTTAAGCACACTAAATCACACATTATTTCTCTTTTTTTAAAAAGAAATCAACAAATTAGTTTAAAACACATAACTTGTCATTTTAAAGGCCAAGTGCAGCTGCCAGTTAACTACCAGAGACCCCGAGCAGTTACTGCTCCCACAATACATATATATACACACATTAGTTTTCTGCTTTGTTTATTCTCTCTTAAATAGATCGTTTGGCAGCATTGCACACATTCACGGTCAAAAACTTATGAGAGCAAAGGAGCTCTTACCCAAACAACATATATAAGTTTATAAATAATTAAAATTCTACTTAGCTATAATATTCCCTTTATGTCAACAATGGAAACTTAAGTTTGCATAGTTTTTCTCAAAAACCCCCTAAATGTGTTTTCTTCTTTCCTTGTCTATTATTTTTCTTGACTTAAAGTTCAAATTTTGCGCTTCTGTTTTCCTTTCTAGACAAAATCTGATTCCACAGTCAGTCCCCATATTAAAATGTAAAACCAAAGCTCTGTAAAGTAGACTGACAGACTAGCTCAATGTTTGCTCATCCTTAGTCTAGTTTAGAGAGATAAACTTAGTGAACTGTTTAGTTTTTCAGTTATTTGTTTATTTTTGACAGATTCATGGTGTTGGCGATACCCAAATAAGTGTATGATTCCAGTTTGTGGACATATGGTCTGCTCACACTTGTTTAATAGACAGAAGCAAATTACTTCAGCAAGAAGGACAGAACCAATAAATCATCTTCGTGACACATTGGAGAGATACATGTGAATGTTTAAAATTGGAGTAAAAAAAAAAAATCTAATTGAAAATCTTTCAAACCATATGTGCCACATCTTGGATCTCATCTCCTTTCTTCCCAGGTGTTTCCCTTGGGTATGATCTCTGTCTCCTACGATGACTGGGAGTACCCGCTTGACACGCGGGTGCGGGATGGGGTGGGCATCATTTCCTCTGCAGCCACGTCCATGCTGCGGGAGAAGGGGGAGCTGCCGGAGGCCCAGAGCAGCTGCTACAGCACACCTTCAGACAGGAGCCCGGGGAAGCTCCCACCTAGTGCCCTGCGCAGGTTTGTGTGTGTTTGTCTGCATATGTGACAGTGTGAGATCAAGGTTTAGGGAATTGCATAACTCTGTTTGTCTTTGTAACTGAGGGTTGTGCAGTCTTACATAACCCCTTTTAATGAGAGGGGTAGAGGCGAGAACGGAAGCAGAGATGACAGCAGTGTTAAACACTGTGATGTCTAATGACATTTAACACTATTAGCTTTTGTGTTCATGGCTGCCTGGTGCATGAGCTCATTCTGCAGCTTTAGTTGAGAGACAATGAACTGAACTTTCAGCAGACCTCCATGTTGCTGCTGCCCTGTGATAACTAGAGACTTGTATATATGTGTGTGTGTGTGTGTGTGTATGTATTCATGCACCTTGCTTCGCATGACTGAATTCACTGCCATTAAGTCAGGATTAAAGCAGCATTTACTAGCTTTGTTCTGTCTGCTTCTTGTTACGTTGCTCTGTGGGTGGCATGTGTGTGTTGGTAGGTGTATGTGTGCATTTGTACACGCACATATGCCTACTAGTATGTGTGTGCGTACTCTTCTCTGAAGTCCCTGTAAAGGACACGGTCACATCTTTCAAATAAAAAGCGAGGGACAGATGAGCACACAGAGACACACATGCAAGCGCATTCATACTGAACATTTTTAATTGTTAAAGCACTTATTCAAAATCTATTCATTGTATTACTTTTAATTAGTTTTTTTGTTGCAAGTGTGACTGCATCTTGAATTAACATGCAGTAGCTAAAATGTAGTTATTAATTTGGAAATCTATATAAGACTGGCTTGCCAAGCCCTGCATGTCTAAGGAGACTTATGAGTTCCCTCATTAGAATGAAAGCCACAGTGTTGATTTTAACCATTATGACTTTATTGTCCCTCATTTTTCTCTCTTATTAGACCATTACAGTACATATCAAAGCACTTACAATACTGTGGTTGTTGATAGGTTGATTCAGTACAACTCAGACCTCAGTGGGAGTGGAGCAGTCTTTTTTCTGTCAGAGGTACCTCATTTAGTTTCACTAACTTATTAGAGAGAATTTGCATGTTTCTCTAAACAACTGCGGCCAATGTTTGTGATACTAAACTGACACGTTGGATTTCCCCACCCTGATTCAAAAGTGGCGAGACTGTGATGAGAACTCTGCATACATTAGTCTAGATACAATCTTGCCGCAGTGTGCATATAAACAATGTTAGGTTGAGAGGAATAGGACAACATAATCTGGCACTTTAAAGACACTATCAGTCCCGTTGGATTTCCCGTCATTCTTGCCTGACAGGCATTAACGTCTCAGACTCTGGTTCAGCGTATTTGGTCTCCACAATTGTACAGGTTTTTATTGAGGTTTGTCCTTGTAGTAAATTTCAAAAGGTTATTCTTTTTGATGGAACCAGTGTACCATGCAAACCCCTAAGCAGTCATTTTTTTTACTAAAAGATGCTCCCTGCCATAATACAGAGTTTGGAAAGAGCCTGCCTTCCTTCTTTATTCATATTTAGAATTTTAGAAAGTGCTCACACAATGGCTAAGCTTTTCAATAATACAGAATTGTTCCACACATAGTTTGGAACCACAATTTTTGAGATGGCATTAACAAAGGAAAGCATTTCCATATTTCTCTGTTGCTGCTGATGCCGGTATTAGAACACCATTAAATTTCAAGTTAATGCAAATAATTTGGCATGCAGTAATTTAGGATTGATGGAACCCCTTTTTCATGTTTGTTTTGTTATCATCACAAGGGATCACAAAATGACATGAATATACATGTGCATGAGTATATATGAATATTAATATGAATTCATGATGTATAATCTGCCTGTTTTCATGTCTCAAAAACACACAAGCCTCATCCGTTTTGATCAAAATCTTTCTACAAAAATGGTAACAAACCTGAAATAGGAGGAGACAGCAGTTTCCCAGAATAGACTGCAACAGTGTTTCCGCTATATGTATTCAGCTGTGGCAATGCACTGTGACAAGGGCATCACCTGCTTCACCACGAAGATTTTTCAAACACAAAAATGTATATTTTTCTTGACATGTCGCTAATAGCCAAAAGCATTGTGATCTATAAAGACAAAGGTAGGTTTATTTACATAGCACAGAGGTGAGGTGTGTAACTTTGTAGGTTTGTATGTATTTGTGTTTGCTCAGTGTGTACCCACGGCAGAGCTGTTTGGTGTTTTTGCGCTCCCTGCCTGAGAGAAAGAGACGGGGACCTTTTGTTTACTCTTTGCCCGGTGTAAGTGGAGCTTGCTTTGAAAGAGCACAAGCCTGTTCCCAAGTCTTTGTAAAAACAAATGATTAATGTACCTTTTGCTAATCCAGTGTCCAACCACAATATTTATGCATCAACTGCAATACCTTTCCTGCAGATGAAGCAACATAAAATCACACCTTTTTGACTTGGAGTATAATTATCATAGTTTTCACCTGCAGAGTGCATGCTAAGCAGCACTCAAAGCCTTTCCTTTATACATCTTGACTTTCTGTCGCAGTGTTTGAGTTTATGCACAAATCTTTCATAGCCCTGTGCCTTGTCCTGTTCATATAAAAAAACAGAGGGCTCATTACAGGAAAATCCTTCTTACTACAGAGGCCATTCTTCAACTCATGGCTGTACCCTATTCTGTTTCATATGTATTTCTATCTCAAGAAATCCTAACTAAAACTGTACACCTTATTCTTCAGTCAGCACATGCCTGTCATGCCTGAATCTGTAAAAATATTTGTAAATCAGTGGTAGAGCTGGAAACTTAGGCTTTTTTTTAATTCTATTTTAGTCGGATGATATTTTACTCATATAGCATCACCCGACCAATTCTGTTTGACACTGTGTCAAAATGAATTACACTATTTCTAATAAAACAGAACACAGGGCATTAAAGAAAAACTGTTGTGTGTTTTGGGCAGCTGCTGTCCCTCTTGTGATTTGGTCTTTTTAGTAAACCTACTCAGACAGCCTCCTTTTCTCCCAGTGGGAATTCATGCTATTATCCCAGTCTTAACTCTGAGAACATCCTTGCTTTCTGAAAATTGTTTTAGGCTGCTAGATACTGAGTGTATTCTTAATCCCATATCACTGTGTATGATACTGGTTCATTTACTCCTCTACCGCTTTGCTTTAGCGAGTGTGTAAATGTTTCAGCAAAAGGATCTGTTTGCGTATGCAAGATAACTGTAGTGAGTAAGAGAGTGAGGGCAGCCTTGTTGCACCAGTGACTTGTCTTTCAGGCGTGTATCTGTGGAGAAATCAATGCAGAGTGTTGATGGGAGAGATATGTGGCCTCTGACTCTTCCCCCTCCTACACACAAATAGATGCACGCACACATATACACATGCAGGCATGCATGCACACACAGTGGGTGAACACAGCATTGATTTGAAGAGGATACTCTTGCAGTGATTACAATGTGCTTAACTTGTTATTTCAAATCTATCTGCTCTTGTGCATACAAACTTACAAACACTAAAACAGATTTAAAACAAATGCAAATAAAAGCTTCCTTTTTTTTCATGTGTTTCAGACACATGATGCATGTATGGAATGATGGGCGAGACCTGTCCTTTACTCAAGATGGTTACCAGGCCAACCCCAAATTGGTTGTCATCGTCCTGAATAGTGAAAGGAAATGGGAGAAGGTAACAAATGAACACAGTGGTTTTACAAAGGAGCACGGAAATTAAAAAATCAAAACACTTTAATTAAGATGTCTGCATCTGATTTGGTTTGTGTGTGTCTGCACGCACATAGATGGGACGCTGGGAGAACGGAACACTGTCGCTGATGTTCCCAGTGTGGCCAAGATACAACTCCTACGGAGACGAGGATGCAGATGAAAACCATCTCTCCATTGTCACCCTGGAGGAGAAACCTTTCGTCATTGTTGACAATGTTGACATCCTCACCGGCACCTGCATGAGAAACTCTGTGCCCTGCCGCAAGCATGTCAAAGAGTAAGTAGAGAGAGTCACTCAGCATGAACACCTGCCCACTGCTTCAGAGCCATTTGACAAAACAACACATACTCAAAATTACTGAGACAAGGCTGACAATTCCTGAACTGGAGGTGTTACAGGAGGTGAGACAGACGCTTGTTTCTCTGATAAATTAAAGCTCAGCTGGATTAAAAAGGTTTTGTTAACAAAGTTACACAAAGGTGATCCCAGACAGGCATTTGACACTCTCTATTAGATCTGTTTTTACTTTTTTCAGTAAAAAAAATAATAAATACCATTCCATCGCATAACCGGTCTCCATTTGTCTAACAACATAATTGTCAATCAGCTGCCCTTTGCCTGTCCGCTTTTGTTCTACAAGGAGCTACATTGGGCCCACTCATTTTTACTTTATATAATAATGACTCACCATCTGTTTGTCCTCCAGACTCAAACCTAAATGTATGTGGCTGACAGTGTATTATATATGCAAAGAGTAGAACTGTAACACAAGGATATGCTAAATTCACAAGCTCAGTGGTCCATAGAATATGTATGTTGGGACCATCAAGTTGTAAACTTGATGGTCCCAACATACATATTTGTTAATAGGTCTAAAAACTTTTGTGTAGACCTAAATGATTGTTTCCAAAAGAAAAACATACAGATTTATATACATGAAATAACTGTAGCAGATGACATTAATTTCAGATTCACAATTAAGTATTCTGCATGTCAACTGCAGCCACAAAGATGTACATCAGTGATTTTTCCACACATCACTTAATATTTTGTGTACTTTGTAATTGTCGTACAGAAGTAAAACTCTGCGCTGTCAGAGAGTTTAACACATCCTGGCAGAGTAGTTCTCATTAGGTTCATGGATAATCACTTCTGTCAGCATTAATAATTAATTGCCCTCTTTTGCTGTCAACTTGCTAATGCCAATCTGTCAGTGTACTTGATTTTTGTTTCTGCTACCACTTTAATTTCTTTTGGTTTTCATTGTGGTCTTTGTTTCATTGTCCCATTAATGCAGTGTGATTCATGTGTTGTTTTAAATTGGCTGAACGTGTTGCTTGTTTTGAATATTAAAATTACTAATTACTAGTGATTCTCATTTTGTATTGTAGTACATATTGAATGTAAACATTAACATGCATCTTATAAATTTTTAATTTAATCATATGTGGTAGATTAATAATTTGTGTATTTGTTTTATTAATTTTTATTAAGATTTAGAAAACCAGCATTACATTTAAACTTTGACCAAGTATTGAGGTACTGAAAGTCCTTATAATTTGACTCTTAGAGAGAGCTAAATGCATGCAAGACTGAATAACTTATATATTTATATATTGTTTAGCTGGGGCTCAGGATTTTTTTACGTTCTATACATTAACCAATTATTTACTTTACTAAGAAAATAAATAGTAAAAAAAAGTAAATTTTATTCAGAATTACCCATTGGTAATTTAAAACCACATAAATTTATAAGTAGTAAAAGTAATTTAATTTCTCACCTCTTTTTTTAAGTGTTAAGAAGTGATTAATGGTCACAGTTTGGTGTTTTAATGACTTAAGAGATTCAAATGTTAATGGCTTTTTGGCTTTCATACAAAAAAATACAAATAATAAATAATATTATATAGTATTAGTTATATATGATAATCATATATAAAAATAAACATATGTATTAGCAAATCTATTGCCTAACTCTTTAATATGTGACTGACTGCATCTATGGTGAAAAAAGCAAACACAAAACTATAAATAAATAAATCTCAGCCTGAGCGGTACCTGGGGACAGAAAATAAAAAGATGTTTCATGTGGGACGCTGCCCAACCTTTTGTCATCTCCCATCTGGAACACTGTAACTCCCACCAAGCCAGACTCGTAATATTCTGTTCAGCAGCTACAAAACATCCACAACGCTGCAGCCTGCCCTGTCTTCAACCTCCTTAAGATCCCCTCTGTTGTCTCCCCGTGTGTACTCCCTCCCTCCCAATTGGCTGTCTGCAGCTGTTGACATCATATTCTAAATTCTGGTTCTGGCATTCAGGGCTCCTCAGAGAGTCACACCTGTATGTCTGCAGGTTATGGTCTATCCATACCCGCCAGCCTCTGCACTCAGCTACTTTAGCTCCCCACACCCTGTGGCAGCTACGTCATTGCTTCACCTGGCCTTGACTCTCCTTTATACTGCTCACCAATAGTGGAATGTCCTTCCAACTCCTGGCAAAGCAGCAGAGTTACTCCATTACTTCTTTTGGGAAAATGCCTCTGCCCCTGAATAAACACATTTCCCATATCCTTTCAGTGCACCTGCTGTTTAAAAAGCACATCCTTGTATTTGTTTACTTGAGATTTTCTATTCTTATTTTTAGCATGTCTTTATCTGACATGATCATTTCAGGATGTCAGGAATATTTTGCTATCTGTTATCAGTGCATTAGTCGCTCACAATATCAGCACCGGCTAATGGAATGGAAACATCTCACGAATTGACTTTGTTGTGCTGTTTCTTTAAATGGGATTATTTTTATGTAAATATACACTTTTTTTCACCTCCCTATTCACCACCTCACTGTGCATCTATCTCTTTCTCCACCGCAACAACAGTAGTTGGCTGAATAACTTAAAACATCCTCTGTTACTGTGGATTTGGTGAAACTAATGAAACCAATTTTCAAATAATTTAACTCTATTTTTTTAATCCCAAAAATTAACCATATAAAATTTACCATCAATTCAGGAATTTAATTAAAATTGTCACATTTTAATTGAGAATTGCGTCACATTATTTAATCCGTATGATTTAAATCAGCTCAATGTGTTTCCACATGGATGCTTTTAAAAAAACAGCTCTACCAATAGCTTAAGACAATGCTTTTGGTTGCAGCATGTCAAATAATATAATGAACTTTGGGGAAAAAAAGAAACTTCCCTGGGATTCTTTGTCATCTTAGGGTTTGCTCCAATTATCTGCTAAATATGGACACCTTAAGAAAAGGCAGCATTGCTTCTCTGTGCTAATGTCTACAAATAAGCTCATTTATATAGAGTCAGTTGATTAATGTATCTGTATTGGGCTTCTGTTTGATCAATTAACCACAACAAAGTCCAAATGCAGAGCTAAATTTTGTTTTTATTTGGTGTATTCTACTCATGACTGACAGTTTTTGTTTTTTTTCTTTTTTTATTTTTCTGGTTGTAATTTCAATGAATTTCATGAGTATAAAAAAAAAGAATTTGTCTATCAAATAACAAAAATTTGTTACATCTTTCAGAAAAGAATTAAGGAAAGGATAGAACAGGGATATGAAAGCCATTGCCAGCCACATGGGTAGTGCCATAAACTCAGCTTTAATTACTTTCTTTGAAGATATTTTTTACTTTTTTCAACAAACAGAATCCACTGTGTTAATAGCTTTTGTGTCACATTGACTTGAGAAATCAAACATGAGATGCATCGCAGCGATTGAGTTTCTGATCCATGTGGACATGACCATGCAGCGCGATAAGCACGGACAATTACATGATTTAGTCACATTGCTTGATTTGTTCACTTGTGACCTGATTTCTCAACCTTTGTCCAGAGTGGAGTCTGAGTGGTCACAGGCCATGATGACGTTTTTACGTTACATTTGCCGTTTCTGTGTCCAACCATCCGTGCATCCTTACATGACTACATACATGCGTAAATACACTCAACCATCCATAAGTGCTACACTCACTATCAGTGTTTGTTGTTACAAAAGTACGACATGAATCAAACAGATGTACTGTGTGTCTCTGGGAGTCTGTTGGGCTGTTTGTTGTTACTGCTGTGAGTGTATGCTAATGTGTGTTTGTGTGCGTGCGTGTGTGTGTGTGTGTGTGTGTGTGTGTGTGTGTGTGTTTACATAGTGACATAAGGACACAGAGAGGGCTCAGCTGGGAACAGCCTATGTGTACAGTATGTGTGCATTAAAACACCTGGGGCACATACTGTACAATAGTTGTAGACTCACACACATATGCATGTATACTATGCTCCGTCTCTCTCTTTCTCTCTTACTCACACACACACACACACACACACACTCAAACACACACACACGCACATACACACACGCACATTATGCTGTGCCACAGATACAGTTGACTGCTGTTAAAAGATCTATTAATCCTTTGATGCTTTAGTTCTTTGACAGTGGTTCTCTGTGTTCTCCGCGTGTGAATCCCATAGTTCTTTATGAACTTTTCTCTTAAACTGGAGTCAGTTGAAATGGCAAGTGAAAAGGTCATAGAGTTACTGTTCCAATCCATATATTCTATATCTGAAATGGCTGACAGTGGAACGGAATTAAGTTTTCATGGAAATACGTCTGAAAATGCTGGTAGGGTTTAATAGATTATGAGAATCATTTGATCCAACAATTCGGTTTAGCTCTCTGCTCTGAGGTCCTTGGGGATGGCTGTCAGATAAGTTTACTTAAACATCCTTTTTCATTCTGTGCATCCTGCCTGTGCGGCTGCGGCATTATCAGTGAAGATGTGCTGTGAGTTTTGGAGAGGTACCTCCTCCTTACGGACAGAATCACAGAAACACAGAGAAGGGAGGGAGAAAAGGACAGTGTAAAGAAACGGAGAGAGAGATGAGGGGAAGGACAGCTGATATTTTAATCATGTGGGTTGGTTGTTCTGCACAGCACAGCTCTATTTAAAGCCCGGCAGCATCTGCTCAGTACCCCTGTGTTTTCAGGCACTAAGGGAAACACACACACACACACACACACACACACACTCTCACACACACACACACACCATACAAACTCTCTCTGCCCCTCAGCTGTATTTATGGTGACTCTGCACTGTCATAACTCTAGTTTTACAGTTTGATGGAACCACCAGATGTGGAGTGAGCAAGCTGCAAAAGTACAGTCACACTTCATACACTTGTCTATGTAACAGTGAAAGTGTCCTCTAATGTTATACATGTGACCTAATTGTGTTTGTGCTTCTGTGTGTGTGTGTGTCTGTATGTTACAGTAACAGCACATCAGGAGGTTCCTACATTAAGCAGTGCTGCAAAGGTTTCTGCATTGACATTCTGAAGAAGATTGCAAGAAACGTCAAGTTCACTTATGACCTCTACCTGGTCACAAACGGAAAACACGGCAAAAAGATCAACAATGTGTGGAACGGCATGGTTGGAGAGGTACTTCTTATCTGTCTGTCCCTTACTACCATATATCAGTCAGTCTGTGTCCCCGATTCTCTGTGTAATTATTGGGAATTAGACTAATTTGCTCTCTTGCCAAGTTAGATGAAAAGATCGATACCACTCTCATGTTTTTGTGCTAAATGTGAAGCTGCCGCCAGCAGCTAATTAGCTTAGTTCAGCATAAAGACTGAAAACAGGGGAAACAGCTTTCCTGACTCTGTCCAACTGTGTAAAATTCACCCACTAGCACCTCTAAAGCTTGGTAGTAAGACATTTCATGTTCTAGCTTTGGTGTTTATGCAAAGCTAAGCTAACCAGATGCAACCTGCAGCTTCATATATTTTAATGGACAAATATTAAAGTGTTATTTACCCTCTTAAACCCAGAAAGCAATGACATAAACTTACAATATTTGTCAAAATGTGAACCAATTCCTCTACAACGTAAATAAATCAAAGACATATCAAATAGACCATGTCATTCAGCTGAATTCAAAAACAAAGCATGACAAAAATTCCAGTCTATTGCTCAAAAAAGTAAGAGTAAAAATATGAAATATTGGGAGACTTATCTTTCAAAGCTGTAATATTTTTTACTTAACTGTAATCAAAGATTTCACTCCAACAGTAAACCTTTAAGATCCCCTTCACAAAAATGGGTTGCTTATGTGTATGTTGTTTGTATTGTCAGACCTATACAACTATACTGAGCGTATATATGTAGCATTTGCTAATTCTCTACTACAATGTGCGTGCTCATCTGAGATTTAAGGGTACTTTTGAATACTTTTAAACCTGTCGTTATGTATTAAATTTTTCTCAATAATAAATGAATTTGATGTGTCACCACACAAAATTTCTGCATCAATGTTTTCTAATTTGTAAACATTATGCTGTAAGAGTTTTTTCCAAGTGTTGAAAAAGTTTGTGTTTTAAAATACAGTCACCTGTGAAGTAACCCTAATAAATGACCATTAGTCACACTCATTAATTATATACCTGTAAGTTAAATTTTCAATTGTATTTCTTTTTAAGAGTACAGATACTGAAGCTCTTCAACAGCAGCAGGATGACTCCAGGCTTACTTGATCGCTATCATTTATCTTACGTGGAAATGATTTATTCATTTGGATTAAATTAAAGCTAAGTGCCGCCACGGTAAAATCCTTAAAGGTTGAAACTGAAACATAAAACGTCTTATAATGGAACCTGACAATTTGATCCATAGATTGTGGCAACATTCATTGGACCAGACAGCTAGAGGCCTTTAAACAATTAAATCTGGAAAGAAACATAACATTTTACCACATACTAAAAATGACATCTGTATAAGCAGAATATCCGACTGTCAGGATACATTCAGACACCCAGAAATGGTGGCACTATGAAAACGACAGCTGTACTTTTACTTTTTATCTGATATGGATGAAAATGCCCTCCAACAACAAATGACATTCTGCACTTTTACCCTCAGTCATTGTGATTTTTCACATCCAAAATAGAAAGGAGGAATCGTCTGATGTTGTCCAAATATTTACAGAGCTCACTATATTTATTTCTGTCAGTGCAGAGAGTGAGTCATGCTCTCACTCTAACTATTGTTCTCTCTGTCTACCAGGTGGTGTATAAGAAGGCAGTGATGGCAGTCGGTTCCCTGACCATCAATGAGGAGAGGTCAGAGGTTATTGACTTCTCAGTGCCCTTTGTGGAGACTGGCATCAGCGTCATGGTGTCTCGTAGTAACGGCACTGTCTCTCCTTCTGCCTTCCTCGGTAAATCTATCACTCTTTTTTGCCTTCCCTCGCTATAAATTTTCTATTTTTTTTGTCTTTCTTCCTTTTTTGCTTATATCCTCCAGTGATGGGGGGAGCAGAGAGCAGGGAGGTGCTTACATGTCGGCAAAATCCCACACATAAAATGGAATATTTTATTCACACAGTATATGCTGGCCATATTCCACTTGTACCCTGACTTTATCTGGGCCTCAACACCCTCAGCACATTAATATTTCTAGCAGAGCAGAGGAAGTGGAGTGTGCCAGCTGTTTTTTGAAAAGTCAGCTCAAACAAAGCATTCTTGATACTTGCCTCTCCTCCTCCTCCTCCTCATCCTCTTCCTCCAGTTGTTCAGATGACTAGAAACTGAAGCGCTCCTCCGTGCTCGCCTAATGTCTTGTATTGTCATTGGAGCGAGACGGGGAGCGAGGAAACGTATTGGACCATGCGTGTGTTGGTCCCTGTGTATTAAGCCATGTGTCTGTGTGTGTGGGTGTGTGTGGGTGTGTGTGTTTGTGTGTGTGAGAAAAAAAAGGAGTGTGTATGATTCTGGGAGAATGATTTTTGGGATGTTTGTGTATTGAATCAAGAATGTGTTAAGAATTAATGTACTTTGGTTGTATATACTAGTATGTTAAAGGGTGACTGCTCTGTGGGTGTATTTATATGAAAGCACGTTTTATTTATGTGTGTGTGTGAGGGAGTGTGTGTGAGGGTGTGTGTTGAGCCTGGGCCTGGGTATCAGTGACGGTTCAGTATCTCTCGCACTCATATTAGAGGCACCTCAGTGCACAATCTCTCAGGGTTGGCTTACTCTGGCAGTCACATACTTACACATGTAGTGACACACACACACACACACACACATACATGCACACAAAAATGGACACACACACACACACACACACACACACACACATGCATACATATAATTTGTCTGGGTTCAGTGTCTCTGGCACTCGTCCCGCTCTCTGAACTCCTGCCCTGCCTCACACCAAACTCATGCAGACTCACACTCTCACACACACACATGCACAGATCATACGCAAGTAGATCACATACACATGCCCACAGCAGGGCACATCAGATCACTTGGAGTTTGATTCTTCTCTCTCCCCCTCTGTCTCTTTCTTTCTCTCTCTCTCTCTCTCTCTCTCTCACCCCCTTTCCCCTACCATCTCCCCCGCCCCGGGCCTCTCCCACTCTCAGCTCCCATCCAAGGGAATAATGAGAAATATGGAAATGTGCTCCGTCAAACTCTCTGTGACTAACTCTCTCTCTCCTCCCCTCCCTCCCTCATCTCTTTCTCCGTCTGTCTCCCTTTCTCTTCTTCTCTGTGTCTTCTCTGTCATCTTTTCCTCGCTTTATCTCCCCCTCGTCCCTGTTCTCTTTTATTGAATCTGTCTCCTCTTTCCCTCCATCCCTTACTTTTCATGCATCTCCTGCTCCTCCAAGGTGTCTCTCTGCCTCATGTACTTGTTTCTCTTTAACTTTCTACCCTTCTCTCCCTTTCTCTCTCTCCCTGTCTCTTTTTCAGAGCCCTTCAGTGCATCAGTTTGGGTGATGATGTTTGTGATGCTGCTCATTGTCACAGCCATCGCCGTCTTCCTCTTTGAGTTTGTCAGTCCGCTGGGCTTCAACCGCAACTTAGCCCAAGGCAAAGGTAGGCTTACACACACGATCAGAAATATCTCACCAATCATTCCTCCCCAGAGCAAGGAGCACAAATCCAAGCTTCCCCTGGGACAAAGGAAGTGACCTATTATTGCTCTGACTAGAGAGTTCAGGTAATGTTACACAGCATTTAAAATTCTCTCCCTGAGCTAGTTACAAGCGCTGAAATCTTAAGATCAAAACATCTGAACCTGCAGCTGCCCTGAGTCTGTCAATCAGTGTTGTGTGCACACAAAAATACTTGTCAGATCAAATTAATGTTTAAATAAAACCAAAGGTTTATCCAGGTGTTGTGTGTGAATTATGTTTCTCTCTTGATTTTCCTTTAGGCCCAGCATTGTATTAAGTTTGCAAATTTTTTAAATCTAACACACTGCTAAAAAAAAACACATAAACAGTGGAGCCATATTACAACAGTTTTACTTTTACAAATAGTTTCACCTCCAGAAGAACAGTGCATCTTTTAAAAAAGTTGTCCTGCAGTTTGAGAAATGCTCTTATCTGCTTCTTGCAAATGGTTAAATGAGAAGACTCATACCAACCACCCTCGTGTCTGTACGCTAAAAATGAAGGCTGGCTAGCACCCGGTTAGCTTAGCTCAGCAAAAAGACTGTACTGATCCGGGGGGACTGCACAATATAGAACCAGACAGGAAACAAGAGGAGAGAAGGGGGAGACAGGCGAGGGACGTGCACCAAAAGCCCCAGCCAGAGTTGAACCGTGGACAGTTATGTGGTCTGAGCTTTAAACATTAAACTTTATTGATTCCCATTTGGAGTTTGTTTCATCTTGCATTTACTGCCCCAGGCTGGAAATCTGAGTTGTGTTCCTTTTTCTTTTTTTTTTTTTACCCCTGAAGATACTAGTCTTAAAAACTTCTTTTTAGATTTGGTTTTACAGTGGTTCACTTCTACATTAGTTTATGGCTTTAACTTGCCAAACCAAAGGTTGTTCTAGTTGGACAAAAGAGGTTTTGGTCTTCAACTATTTATTATGCTCATAACTCAAACAAATGTCCATGTCCGCAACGACCGTTCCAATATTTGCTGTATCTGTGGACGTAAATAAAAATTATAGTCAATAAAGACTGTCAAAAACAAATTTATAATGTCATTTCTCTAAGGAAGGCATGATGCCCTTAAACTAGGTCACTGGACACTTTGTTCTAAACTTTCACTTTGGAAATTTCTGCATTTAAAAGATTGAGGCCTTTATGAAAATTTATATAAATATATGACCTCTGAATGACACTTTGCAGCATTTTTCCATCTGCTGCTTTGCAACCGTAAGGCACTAATATATTGAGGGGAGAATAAAATAATTAATGTCGTGAAGTAGATTATTACATTATTGCTTGGCTGCCCAGATGAAAATGTGAGTTTTAAAGTCTACTTGCCTAAGCCTTTCTTGTTTCTATACAACAGCTTTTTTTAATACTCTGTTTTTCTCTCCCTCTGCTCCTTTACCTGTCTCTCAGACCCACATGGTCCATCATTCACCATCGGTAAGGCCATATGGCTGCTGTGGGGCCTGGTGTTCAACAACTCTGTGCCCGTGCAGAACCCAAAGGGCACCACCAGTAAGTTCATCGTGTCAGTGTGGGCCTTCTTTGCCGTCATCTTCCTGGCCTCTTACACTGCCAACCTGGCTGCCTTTATGATCCAGGAAGAGTTTGTGGACCAAGTCACTGGACTGTCTGACAAGAAGGTGGGATTACACACATGTGGACATGCAAAAACGCACACACACAGAAGAAACTAAATGCATTCACAGTCAGGGATGCTCTTGTAATGGATGCCAGCCCTGCGGCCAGACAGGACTCTCCAGGGAGTGCCCTTGGGCTTCAACAGTCCAAACCCTCTGGCCGTAGCTGTCACCACACTAACACTGCCAGTACAGCAGACCTAGGGGCGCATACGGACTCACACACACATGCAGGCTGCATAGATCAAAGACCTGTGTGTGTTTGTGTTTGGATGTGTGTGTGTGTGTGTGTGTGTGTGTGTGTAGTTAGCAGAGGCTGGCAGTGTCAGCAGAACCCCAGCCAGTCTTACGCTAGACTGGACACACAATGATGATGACTGATGAGTCCACTCCACTGTCTCTCCCTCCTCCTTCCTCCTCTGTCTCTTCTTGTCACTTTCCTCTCTTCCTCTTATCTCCTTCTCTCTTCCTCTTTCCTCCCTCACTTTAACACTTTTGATCCATCTCTCATATAGACGCTCCTTCTTCTTCTTCTTTCTCTCACACTTCATATTTTCTTGCTGTCTCTCACTCATGCGGTTTGTGTTGTAGCCTACACTTGTTTTTATTCTCTCTTGTCTTTTTCATGCTTCTTTTGACTTCCTGTCAACTCCCTCTTTAAACAGCCTGTCTCTCTTGCTCTCCTTCATTCTCTCCCTGCAGTTCCAGAGTCCTTACTCCTATTCTCCTCCGTTTCGCTTCGGGACGGTTCCTAACGGCAGCACTGAGCGCAACATCAGAAAGAACTATCCAGATATGCATCAGTACATGACCAAATACCATCAGAGTGGCGTCCAGGATGCGCTGGTCAGCCTCAAGACTGGGTACTGTAAACCTGCCAAGCCGACTCACATCAAGTTGACATTTATTATGCCTGAGAGGGTAATTCTGTTTGCAGACAGGGTATATACTTAAGAACATGTGAAAACAAACAAAAAAAGACATTGCATCACACAGAAAGCCGCCCCATGGGGCCCAGCACTAGCTCATGCTAAAATGCTGCAGTAACTGTGCTTAGTGTTTGTGTCACTGGCAGTAAAATGCAGACGCTGTCTGCAAGTGCTCATTATTGAGTCTTGTTGCTGCTGGAAAGGGGGAGCTGCCAAAACAGAGAGAGTGTAATTTGTTCTGGAGTTTGCTACCTTTATTCTCCCTCCTTAACACACACTAATGGAGGGATGGCTGCAGTGCTTTCATTTGTTCATTAGTTTTTATGTGCTTTGATCTTGAGGGTATTTTCTCCAAATATAATTTTACTTTTGCTTTTGCCTCTCTGCAATTCCTTCATTGATACTGCATATGAAATAGAAAAAGTTTGTTTCTCATATCTCATATGTTTGGCATTGTTTACACAACTTCAAAACTGTATAATTAATGTGTTCAGCGGAATTGTAAGTGTTTCATTTCTTCAGCAAAATTGGTTGTTTACGCAGAAGAAAGTGTTTGTTGTCAAAATTTCATTCAAGTTATGGGAGAGGCTGTGCTACAAAATGTATTACAGTTAAAATGAATCTGCAGTATATTGTTTTCAAATGCGGGTGCACTTAAATGAATGCATAGTCTCACATTCTCTGCCTTTTTTCAAACAAGGCATTCTAAATGACTACATTTAACATATGCCCTTCAGTGAGCGGTTTAATTCAAAGTCTTTTGTGTGAATGCATACATTTCTAACATGAAGCAGCCCAGGGGGATTACTTAGTACCAGGGCGTATTCACTGGCTTATATAAAACCTCTTTTTGCTCATAATGAAGTTATAAACAGGGTTCTGCTGCTATGGACTGGTGATATCAGCCCCTTGTTGCATTGTGCTTGGTTAACAGTCATACATCAAGCTTCTGTTTTTGCTGAGCTCAGATGAATTGGGCCCACGTTGGGGGATTGTTGCGTCAGATACAAATTGGGGCCCCTTTGGTTGAATTCAACTTGTCATGTCAGAATAATGACAAAACCTGCGAGTAGAAGATTATAGCTCAGTGTGAACAAAGACGTCCTTGTGTGCGTGAATATTTACTGTACCAGCGTGCACACCGGAGAGTGAGTCTCAGTCAGACTCTGAGCCCGAGCTGAGACTTACTGCTTCAAGAATACAGAACGCTTGGAAAAAACCTAATGGTTTGTTCATGGATCTGAGAAACGTTGGTACTGTCACTACTCTACTGTCACTACTTTTCTCCCCTGAAGCTGTATATTTAGCTCACCAAAACATGTCATAGGAAATGACTGTATACATTACGAAAATTACCCAATGTATCAGAAAATGCAAAAAAATTGAACCGTAATAACTGATTTTGTGTGACAAATATATGTTTTGTCATGTCAGAGCCTCTTAGGTTTATTATGTAACCCCTCAGGGGGTCCCAACCCTAAGACTGGAACCCCCTGGTCTAGATAGTAAATCCAGTATGTGTGGTTCTCTTACAGAAAGCTGGATGCTTTCATTTACGACGCTGCGGTGCTGAACTACATGGCAGGCAGAGACGATGGCTGCAAGCTGGTCACTATCGGCAGCGGTTACATCTTTGCCACCACAGGTTATGGCATCGCCCTGCAGAAAGGATCCTACTGGAAACGCCTGGTTGATCTGGCCATACTGGGCATCATAGGAGACGGTGAGACGCACATTCTGCTCCATCTCAGTCACAGAGCCTTGACGTTTAAATTTTTAACTTGTTCCAAGCCTTTAGTGTTATTATAGTTCCCTCCTTCCTCCCCCTCCCCCAATACTCCCCATCTCTCCTCCCTCCCTCCATCAGAAAGCTATCAGGGGCTAGTCTTAACACACCATTTCATCATCATTACTTCGTGTGGGTTTTTGTGCATGGGTGCAGGGCTTGTGTGCATGTGTGTGCGTGTATGTGTGTCCATCGTGTCCTGGTATGTTTACTCCTCAAGATTGTTCTGTATAATAAGCTGTGAGATTGTGTGAGTGGAAGAAAGAGAATAAGCCAGACAGAAATCAAACTGCTGAAACCACCAAAGCGCTTCGCTTCGCACCCGGCCTTTTTACTCAGGGCAAACACCCGCATGTGCGTGCGACACACAAGCACACTCAGCCTGATAATAATTCCTCCCATCTTTCCTTATCACTCCATCACTATCAATTCTTCTCCCTCCTCCTACAACCCTTTTTTCACTCCACCTCCTGTCTCCTTTCCATTACTATCTATTTACCACTTCACCTCACTCCCCTCCTCCCCTTGCCTCTCCATCTTCCTCGTAATGATATGCTCTTTTTCCACCGTACCTCTCTCATTCCCTCTACCACCTATCGACTCCATTTCTTTTTCTTCTTCTCTCCTTCTCCCCCTTTTCCTCCGTTCTTCATTTATATCTGCTGCCATCTTAAACCTTCACCGCCTTTTTTCACCACCTTTGCAACAGGTGAGATGGAGGAGCTGGAGGCCCAGTGGCTGACTGGGATCTGCCACAATGAGAAAAATGAGGTGATGTCCAGCCAGCTGGATGTCGACAACATGGCAGGTGTCTTCTACATGCTGGCCACAGCCATGGGCCTCTCTATCCTCACTTTTATCTCTGAACACCTTTTCTACTGGAGGCTGAGATACTGCTTCACTGGTGTCTGCTCTGGAAGGCCAGGTCTGCTCTTCACTATCAGCAGGGTGAGGAAAAGGAAATGTATTCGATGAACCTTTTTAACTCCAGGAAACCTTTCCCACGAACTCTCCCTGCGTTTTGGCAGCAGGAGTGCGGTCCAGTTTTGGTTCCTGGGCAGCAGTTTTACCCTCCTCTTACTCTGAGGTAGTACTTTTAGATGCTATAATTAGAATTTGCAGGGCTGAACGCCGCTTTCTGATCAAACACTATCCCCAAGAGTGCGACCACTGATGTGTGGAATTGATTCACAGTGTTAGAAAGCACTGGTGGTTGCAATATCAATATCAGGACTCGGTTGGGAATTTCTTTTAATGTTGTTGATGTTTAAACAGTATGTTTGATTTGAAGACTTCTCTAAAAAAGAATAAGATAAAGCCAGAGAGGGCAGAAGATAGAGAATCAGCAAGAGAAACAAAGCTAAGCTGTATGTTCAGACTGTTGGAAAAAAAAGCCTTAGCACATTATCATGGCTTTGAGGACAGCTGTGTAGCCTTTGTGGGGGGTTTTTCACCACATCAACTCAAACATCACACAGTAAATTACAAAAACAACTTTCAATCTGCAGTGTTGTGCGCAAAAAATTGCATCTCAAACAATGCAGTTGATTTTAATCCTTTTTTCCGTTTGATTTGCCTGACCTTTATGGCTCTTAAACGTTGTGAAATATAAACCTGGATATACAAATTGGGAAACTCACATGACTATTTCAGTATAGAGAAACTATAAATTAAATACATGGGTTTTTTGGAAACACGTACGATAGTTACTGTTCTATGTAAGAAATATAGAGGGTATATACGTGTGTGTGTGTCTGTGTCTGTCTGTGATGACAGAGGAAAGAGGGTATAGTGTGGTTATAGAGCCCAGCTGAGGGAGAGATGAATTTACCGCTGGGCAAATGGATGGCAGGATAGAGAAATCAAAAAGCTAAGAGGATGATGTGGACACACACTTGTATAGATTCACACAAACCTCTCTCTCTCTCTCCCTCTCTCTCTTTCTGTTTCTCTCTCTCTCTCTCTCTCTCTCTCTCTCTTTCTTTCTCTCTTTCTTTCTTTCACCCACACATACATGAGTCTGGTCCAAAAGAGGTAAAAAATGGAAGCACATATGCAGGTGCAGAAAGGTGAGGGACAGGTTTAATCACACATACACATATATGCTTACATAGCAGACAAATAGACAGATGCACACACAGGCACAGACACACACACACCTTAACAGACACACACAAAATAGAAATGGGCACATCCAGACAGACCATTCTTTCATTATTCATATGTCATGTTTCTGTTAGGCAGGGCTTTTATTCCAGACGAGCAGCATTTCACACATTAAGTGTTTTACAAAAAGAGCAAGATGTGTGTGAGTGTGTGTGTGTGTCTGTCTCTCAGTGCGCGCATGCCGTTAGAGCAGCGATACTGGAGGTTAAGTGGCTCCAGGAAGAACATCTCCTTGCACTCAGAGACCCCCTCCAGTGACATCATCACCTAAATTTAATCTTCTAGGCGCCTCTGAAAGCAGTTCATCTTAAATAGTGGAGATTATCTCCTCTAGCCACATTACAAAACAAAATGAGGTTAAAGTTTGAAGTAAACGCATCAGAGAAAAATATGCAGAGGTCGCTTTTAATACACCGTGTGAGGAAATTGGTATTTTTCATGATTGAACTTTCTTTTTGTGAAGTCACCAAGTTGGTAATTAACTTGTATTATCTATCTTATCTCTTTCATTCCCTTTTTACCCTCTTATTTCCTTTCCTCTCTACCTTTCTTTCCTCTAACTTCCATTCCTCTCCTTTTCTCCTCTCAGGGTATATGGAGCTGTATTCATGGTGTTCATATAGATATGAAGAAAAAGACTCCTGAGCTCGACTTCAGTCCTCAAGCTAACATGCTGCATCTGCTGAAGTCTGCCAAATCCATGGCTTTGTCTTCTCCCAAACGCAACACTGTTCTCTTGCAGCCCAGCATACTGGATGTGATGAAAGGTATTATACCCTGTTAGACACAGTACATCTTGCAGCATTTATATATTTTTAAATAACATTTATAACAGGATGAATAGATTCTACCCCCACAGAGCAGGTAAACATGGCAGCTGTGATAGGATTGCTCATACTTATAGAGGTTACCCTGCCTTTTCTTTACAGTCTTTGTTGTCTGTGCAGATCTAAAGGTGACTCCCTTCACCTTGTTGCTGACTCCACACTGTAATCAGGTTGACTGCCATGTATAAGCTCTCCTCGTGATTAGAAACACATTAGATGATGCCCAAGGCAGTAGATAATGTATCAGCAAACTGGCTGAACATCAATCCAAACATCCATTCATTGTATCTGCTGTCTGAGGTGCATCTCTCATTGTCTCCTAGGTAACTCACTCCATAGTCTGCCCCCGAAGGGTCCTGGTCTCTATAGCAACGCTGCTGGTCCGCAGGGTTTCCTGTCATTGTCCGGGAGACACAAAAACCTCCTCAACAACGCTGCACCATTTCCTGTGCAGCAAAAAGCCCCCACTATTCAGACCAGCCCCAGCAAGCCCCAGCTGTCAATCACAAACGACAACGGGAAGACCCGCCTCGCTGGGCCGGCCTGCACTGCTTCAAAACCTCGAGCCCTGTGGAAGAAAAGTGTGGAGACACTGAAGACCCAACCTTCTGTCGCGTCTCCAGGCCCCGGCCAGAGCCCCACCCAAGCATCTGGACCTGGACCTCCACCTATGAAGAGCCAGCGTTACCTGCCTGAAGAGCCGCCACACTCTGACATCTCAGAGTGCTCCAGCCGGCCGCCATCACACAAAGATTCTGACTCCATGGGAGCGAGGGGCGGATTCAAGCCCATCAATCAGCTGAGGAAGAGGGGTGGGGGAGGCGGAAGTGGGGCTGGAGGAACCAAGATCTACTCTATTGACTCTGACCAGGCCAGTCTCCAGTCAGCTCCCCCATATCAGCGAGACAGCCAGGGGGGAGGCGACGAGCTAAGTTACCCCCCTGACCTGTTTCCACCAGACAGCACATACTCCCACCAGGCGGACACACCTATTTTGCAGCTGAATGCCAGCTTGTTGCACCACAGTCACAGCGCCGAGGCCGACCTGCACTCCCTGAAGGACAAGAAGTACAGCACCTACACACACAGCAGGTATCATGTTCGACAGAAAATGACCATGTTTCAGGTGGTTTTATAGTTTGTTAATTTATAATCAGTATCTTTTTTTTTTCCTCCAGTGGGAAGGAGAAAGCTGGAGGTTCGTTTGATGCTCAGGGTGCAGGACCGGGGACACAAGGCGTCAGACCTGGTCACTGTCGCTCCTGCTTGACCAAGCTGACCGGTTACTCTGGCCTATACACCGTCCGCTCACCTCAGGCCCGCTGTGACGCCTGCGCCCATCTGGGAAACCTCTACGACATCAGCGAAGACCACCTGCATTCACACTACTCCCACACACACACTCACCCACACAGCGGGGACATGTTTACACACTACCTTCCCCAGAGCGAGCTGGGCCTGGTGGGCGAAGGGGACGGGCTAGTCAGTCACTTGGAGCCCTCCCCTTCCTCACCATCTCCTCATCCCTCCTCCTCGCCTGCCCAGCACCTTCAGCTGAGTCGTCAGCACTCCTACGAGAATGTGCTTCCGGATGGCATTCCCGAGCGGCAGACACTGCAGCACACCCACCTGCGGGGGCTGAGCCTGCCTGACAGAGATAGGGAGAGAGAGCTGACCCTGGACGAGGGGGCCTATGCTAATGTTCTCACAATGCGCTCTGATCGTCCGTTCAGCAGCCGAAGCCCCCCTTCTCCGTCACCCTCCCACCACCATAGTCTGGATGCCCCCATGCCCCTCCCTCGGCGCTCTAAGAGTCTCTTCCCTGACCGCCCCTCTCACAACCCTTTCCTCCAGTCAGCCCCTGGCACAACACAACGAGATCCCACCCCCCAATCTGTCACACGCATGCCACAGAGAAGTTCTGCCCACGAGCTCTATAAGCAGCGAATGCCACTGTCGCTTACCCTCGGTAACCATGGCAGCCATCACAACAACCAGCTAGGCGGCCATGTCGACCAACAGGTGTTCTACCCCCAGCAGGAGCCCCCTGTGGTGGCTTACATGGTCCCACCTGCTGCCTCTCAGCCAATGAGCTATGTGACAGCACCGCGAGCCTCGAGCGCAGGCGGCAACAGGCCCCGGCTTTACCGCCGCATGCCCAGCATTGAGTCTGATGTCTGAGGGTCACACGCGACACACTTAATCTCACTGAAACACACTAACACACACGCATGCAAGAGAGAGGTGTGTGTGACCGGACCAGGCAGCTCTGATTCTAAGCACATATACAGAAACACACACACAGACACACACACAGGTGAAAGTTATGCAGGGGAGTTATGCTCTGGACTAAAAGGTTAGTGGTGATGCAGGGTAAAGAAACCGTTGCTTCTTATCGCACCCTCTATAGGGCAGGGCTGGGGCCACAGGGACACCTGGAGGCACAAAACAAGATGAAGAGTGTGTGTGAGTGTCAGTGTGTGTACTAGCCTCAAGCTGTGGGCAGCGAGGCACAAACTTGACAATACGTCTGACAAGACAGATCGAAATTCCCGGTGGAATAAGAGGGACACTGTACACTAAGTCTCACTCCGACGGTGGGATGAGACAGAAGATACAACAGTGTGTTTGGAAGACGAGCCGACTTGTCCCGCCCTCTCACCAGCCTCTTGGAGATGAAGGGGACGAAGAAAACCCCTTTCTCTCTGAGATTATACACACACGCACACACATATGCACACGCAATTCACCCGAACACACCTGCCCCTCTCCAGGACTCTCCTGTTGCACTATGATTTCTACAGTCAAATCGTATGTTTTCTGAGCCTCCAAACTGCACTGCCAGCATGGCTTAAAGAGTAGTAAACTACACTAGAGTAATCCTTGACTTGAATGGAAATCACTATATTTGTAATAGACTGGGAGGGCCGGCAGCTGGTCAGAACAAAGGTCTGTGAAGTGTATCAGCTCCTGCCCGCAGATGTACAAACACTCGAGCACACACACACAAACACACACTGTGTCTGTTTTTAGAAAGGACGTAAACACAACCGACTGTTTTGCTATTGTTGATGTCAGAAAAATTGAACATTCCAAAAAGTGGACCAAACATGGCCGCCAGTAAAAGCCTATCAGGACGACAGTGTGTGTTCAAGTGTTTCTAGATCTCGAGACGTACAGTATAGCATCCTTGCTTCCTCTCTTAGCTAGCCTTCAGGTCATACTGCATGCTTCCTACTGCCCTGTGTTACAGTTAAACTCCTATACAGGGTCATATATGCACACACGCGCACACACATATATGCACATACATACACATGCACATACGCAGTAGTCTAGGATAGTAGTTTAGGGTGGGTGTGTGTGTCGAAGCTATGAGATAGCTTCTCTTTGTGCACTTTGTAGATTTTATACCCTGCCACCCGACACAGACGTTTGACCAAAAACACTTTTGTACTGAAAAATATGAATATTCTCAGTCATTCGCTGGATAGATGTTTTCTTTTCTCTTATTTCTCTTTGACATTGGGTTTTAGGGCACAGTTAAGGGCAGTTCTGTTAGTTTCCATTGTGAGGTTGAGGTTTTGCAAATTCAGATAATGGGTACAGCATCATACAGTATACAAACACAAACTCTTAAGCTTTCTCTTCTTTTTATAACTTTAACTCAGCTCATCCCTCTTTCTAGCCTTTACTTCTTCCTTCATTGGCTTTTTTATTTATTCTCTTAATTAAATCTTTCGTGTTTTTGGTCCTTCCCTGCTTCCTTCTACTGAGTAGATTGAGTATCAGCAGAATAAAGTTCAGTCGTGGTGTTTAAAACTAAACATATTCTTGAATTCACTTAATATCAGTAGTTGTAATAAATCGTCAATTTCAACACCGGCTCTCTTAGGATACAGTACTTTTTTCTAATAACTTTCTATGTTGAACAAAAGAACTCAAGGCCCATTTTAATGTTTCCGTAGTGAATTTAGAGGCTGAGTGCATCACTGTTGCAGATTTACTCATCAAATTAGTACTCCTGGACGAGCTGGTGCTTGTGTGGTTCTCTGTTGGCGAGAACACAGTGCTGTGTTTCAGCAGAGAGTCACATGGCAAAGCACAGAGTTTGCAAAGTGACTCGTTACAGAGGCAACACTCACTCACTCACACACACACACACACACACATATACACACATATACACTACTCGACAAGCTGGCAATGTGTGTATGAGTGTTCTAGAAATCCATAATCTACTGAGTAAGGGCATTGATTTTTCAGCACAAGGATTTTGATGGAAAAAGGACTTGATATCCCATTAGCTGAGCGTCTGTCTCTATTCTCTTTCTATCTATTACTTACTCTCTCTCTCTCTCTCTCTCTCTCTCTCTCTCTCTCTTTTCTATCTCACATACATGCACACAGACACACACATACAAACACAACAATCCACACAAACTCACATTAATCCATCAATATATTGGCTGCAAAGAGTGCACCTTTGAACGGTGAACACTGCCCCTCTTTTGGTTTGGTGTGTGAGTTATATGCACAATATCAGGTTGCAATATTAATCTTCTGTACAGAGAAAATCTTTGTTTTAAATGTTAAAAACTGATTTCATTTGTTTGATTTGAATGGTATTAAGTGTTGAATTCATTTCAATAACAATGTGGCTTTTGATTCTGCTTCTTTAAAAAAAAAAAAGACTGGCATGTTTTAGATAATTGTGTGATTTTATTTTTAATTTTTTTTTTTTCCTCTAGTGTGTTGTTGGTTGGGACCTCACTGTACAGTCCTCACTACTGGGTTAACAGACTAGTAAACAATCCCCGGTCAGTTAACCAGGTAACTAGCAACACGTAGCTGGGTTTCTAATTTGAATCACACTCAATGAATAATGATAGTCCAGCCTGTGTGGTTAATCCGAACCCCCTCCCACCCACATAGTTCTCTTCCACTACGAGTCTGTGCTGTTTCACCTCTGAGTGTGAGCAAGCGAGTGAGTGTGCGTGTGTGTTTGTGTGTGTGTGTGTGTTTGTGTTTCACAGTGGAGGCATTTATATAAGACAGAGGATGGTATGTTTATCAAGAGGTTGTTTGTGGTGTGTGTGTGTTTATGTGTGTGTGCGTGTGTGTGCGTGTGTGTGTGTGCGTGTGTGTGCATGCGTGCATACTTATCTGTTATCTTTTCTCTTCGTCCCACACATAACATTTGACCTGGCAGTTACTCATATAATACAAATACAGTTACAAACACACACGCACTCACACACACATACACACACACACACACACATACACGTTGCGTCTGTACTGTTGTGGTTAGGAGAGCATGTAGAATGAGTTTTGTATGTCCAACATCACAGAGATTTTTACACCAACTTTTTGTTTTATTTGATTTTTCTTTCTTTCTTTCTTTCTTTCTTTCTTTCTTTCTTTCTTTCTTTTTTTTTCTTTTGAAATTGCATGACGTGCTTGTGTTTCTGGTGGTACCTATTTTGCTGCAACACCTGAGTTCTCCCTGAGTTGACCTACTAGGCTACATGCACCAATGTTCCCCTCCACCGTGGTTAGTGTGCCACATCTGACTCGAGCCCTGGACGCTTAAATGTTCTCGACTCCTGGTCTGTGATGTCACCAATATGGCTTCCAGCTGGCTCCTGCACAACGCCAGTCACCCTCAAGGAGGAGCATGTGGGAAATGTTTCCAGGGTCAGTACAGTTCTTAGTTTGGTCCAAGTGTGCACATGTTATTATACAGCACTGGGTGGAAGGAGTGCGTTGGTGTGTAGTCCTCTGGGTCTCCCTGCAGTGTATTTCACTTGTGTATAAGTTCAGGGGTTTCTAAGCTACTAGTTGTGTTGTAAATACTACCTTGTCACTCAGTACCTCTGTACAATCTGTAAATAAGTAAAGGTTACATTTTTCTACTTGTCTGGGTCTTGTTGATTAATCCATCCATCCATTTATCTATTGTCTGTCTGTCTTTCTGTCTTGTAATCGATTTGTTAATGGTTTATTGAACAATTATTGTTGTTTTATAGATAACTAATAAGCCATTACTGAGGACAGCTTCACAAATGGAAATATGCTTCTTAATTTCTTGCTATGATGTTATAATAAGTGTTTTGGGGTTCTTTCATTTTAATTTCTGCAAAAAAGCATATATGTATGACCAAACAAACCACTTCCTTTGAAGGCTGGTTAACTAACTGTACACTGTAGGTTTCTCACTTTTGGATAAGCCTTTCAAAAATGCTCTGTAGCTCTTTTTAAAAATGCTTAACCTGTCAAAGAAAGTGTAGAAAATCTTGCTGATTAATTAAAGATGATTAATTTAGAGAAAAAAAAAAGACAAAGCCAGTTATGTAAGCGGATACACACCAGCCAATTTTATCAACAATCTGGCAAACTAAAGTTTTCATTTAACTCTCACTGTTGATTTATAAGCAATAAATATAAATATTCATAAATACTTTATTAACAAACAGTACTGAATTTAAGAACAATCTAGGAATTTAGAGAAAAATGCCTTAATGAACGAAGAACATCTTTGTGAATTTATATCTGAATTATAAATGGATAATAATGCATTTGTTAATACCTAAAGGTCTATTTATCAGTAATAAGGTATTAATTAGGACATGTTTAGTAGTTTGAAAAGGAGTCTTGATGAGGTCCAAGGTTCACTTGGAAGGTTTCCAACAGTTTTTTAATCTACTTTCCAAGTCCAGCCTCTGATAAGAACCAGGAACCACAGGTGAAAGCAATGGAAAGAAACTAATCTGTAAACCTTGATTCAAGATGATTATTTTAAAGCCAAAGAATGAGCTTTTACACATATCTTGCGACTCTTGAGTTACCTCCATTAACCGCTTTGTTACATAACCTCAAACTTAATGGCTTATTAGGAAGTTATTAAGTCTGCAGTTCCTCACTGTTTAATAAGCTATTTTATCAAATATGTTAACGGATAAGTTTTGGTTTAACAGTCACTCATGGTCCCCAGAGGATGAATCCAAAGACATTGGTAATACCCAGCTCTTCATCTAGCTTCATTATGAGGTTGAGCTTTTAGGTTTCGAGTGCAATGTTCAACAACTATTGGATTTGGAATTTAGTATTCAACGTTTATGTCCCCTTGGAGTTAAATTATACTGAATTCAACCAACTTTGACAATCGATTTACTTTTCATCAGGTCAAAATCTGACTTTGTCCAATAATTTGGTTGATCAAAAACATCTGCACAAGCAATAACAGATGACACCCATCAGCCTCAGCTGTTCTTTGTCTTCAGTGTTAGTTAGTGGTAAATGTTAGCATGCTAATATGCTAAATTTAAATGCTTTTTAAACACCATACCTGCTAAACATCAAGATATTGGCATTGGCATTGTAAGCATGTTAGCAAATTTCATATTTATTTCAAAGCGCTGCTGTGACTAAGCAAAGCCTCACAGAGCTGCTTTTAGGCTTGTACGGAAGGTAAGTGGTGAAACTGTAGATTAGAGGTGATCTCATTAAAACGCTAGCTGAAGACATAAAGCGGGTTATACTGGAGGAGGATAAACAACAGCCAGGGGGATTTTTTCACAACTTGGCAACCCAAAAGTTTATCTCTTGATCTAAAGCCATGTAATACAATTTAAGCTTGTAACAATGTGTAAAGTTTGCCTTATGGACATGACTATCTATCTATCTATCTATCTATCTATCTATCTATCTATCTATCTATCTATCTATCTATCTATCTATCTTTGCAGTTATCTTCAGAGAAAGTTTATTTTGGATTTTGCTGTGAAAGGACTCCCTCTCTCTCTCTCTGTCTGCCCCACTCTCTGCTTTTATAATGTACCCTTAGCATGAGTGTGTGCGTGTGTGCAATATGTGTGTACGTGTGTGTGTTTAGATCAGTGTTCTGGTAAAAAGCTTTATTTTTATATTTTTGTCTCCCTCAGGAGACGGACGCTCTAATCTGGGCTGAAATGGGACAGGAGAGGGGAGCAGAGAGGAGCACACAGCAAAACACACACTCGCAGATAACACACGGACACACACTTATGCATGCTGCGAATCAGCACACATGCCGAGGCTGGAGGATCTGTCACTAGCCATAGACCAGCTGCAGCCAGAGGAGAAGGAAGAAGGAGGAGAGAGGAGAACAAAGAGGCGTGGAGTCCCGCTGCAGCCGACAAGACTTTCTTTGAAATGGCTCACATGAAAAACATCCCAAAACACACACGGCGTCTACATACATGAGCACACGCGAGTGTTTTTTTGCTTACAGGACTGTATGATCGTATGCATATGTATGCGTGATTGTCTGTTTGTCACTTCCTCTGGGACAGGGTGTGAGGACCACAGCATCTTAATTCTTCCTGACGTGATCCATATGCTCGTATCTAATGGACAGAGTAACAGCACACACTCAGACACAAGCCTCTGCCTCTTATTTAATTAATAGAATTGAGCTGCCCCACTTGTCAGGCTGTAATGCAATTACTGTTACACACAGGAGCAGAATACATGTTCCTTGTACCCCTGCAGTAACATACAACTCATAATACATTCGTACATACATGGTGCACATTTCTGCAGATACACAAAAGTAACCCCAAGGCTGCACACACACACACACACACACACACACACACATCAGATTGGCCATTCTACCACATATAGCCACACTGTAGGAGTGTGAGATTAATCAGATAAATTAAGATAATTAATTTCCTGGATTAAGAATGTCTCCATCTGAACAACCCCGCGGCTGGAGAGGAGTCCAGAGGAAAACAAGAGGCATAAGTTGAGGAGAAGAGGAGACAGAGCAGAGGATGATAGAGGACGATGAGGGTGATAGCGCTGATTTTGACAGGCCCGCTGTAGGCTGTTGGCTCTTCCCAAGACTTCAAACATCCTCATTAACCAGCAGTCAGCCTACACACTTAACACGTGTGTGTGTGTGTGTGTGTGTTTGCATGTACACTTGTGTTCTTAAACTGTTGTGATTGTGTGTGTGTGAGAGAGAGCTAGATGGATGGAAGAAGAGGGGGAGAGAGAGAGAGAGAGAAAGAGAGAGAGAGCAGCGTGTCAGCCTACACACTAAACAAACCCATGAAAATTCATAAGGACCTGGCGACGCCTACTCACAAATACTAAAAATACTGGAGTGAGTTGAGCCTAGTCAGAGGGGAGGAAAGGGGAGGAAGAAGAGTGAGAAAGAGAGAGGAGATGAATAGAGAGAAATGAGAGAGCAGCAGCAGAGGAGGAGGAGGGAGAGAAGACGAGATAGGTGTAACATGAACCAGGAGAGAGTAGAGCAGAAAGAGAGGAGAAATAATAGTTACATCAACTGCATCCAACTTGGAACATCTATTCTCAGCCTCCAGCGGTCAGCACTCACTTTGTGTAAGAGAGTGAGAATGTGAGTGTGTATGTGTGTGTGTGTGTGTGTGTGTGAGTATGCATGTGTGTGTGTGTGTGTGTTTGTGTGCCTGCGTGTGTTTTTCCGACGTGAAAATGTTTTCCCATTTTCCCTGGATATTGTGAGCTTGAGGAAAGAGGAAAAACTCTCAATTTTTCTCAACATGTTGACATTCAAGTGTGTGTGTGTTTGTGTGTGTGTGTGTGTGTGTGTGTGCAAATGCACCCATTTGCGTTTGTGTGTGTGTGTGTGTGTGTGTGTGTGTGTGGGTAAGTCCGTGTTTGTACTGATTTGATCAGGATTGACAGCGTTTTACCGTCAAAGTCATCCATCCAGCAGGGCAAGAAGGGTGGGAGGGAGGGGTAGTTTTGATTTTGATTTTGCTCTCAGGAGTGATACGCAGCCAAAGAAGACGTTTTGTTCTGGGCGTCTGAAACGAGGGGAAGTGGCTCGTTTTACAGCTCCGACAACGGACCTTATGCAGGTTTTAGTCTGTGTTGACAGATGATGATTGATTGACAGCATAGGTCTATACACAGTGTATCAAGTCTGTTTTTTTAAATCTATCTATCTATCTATCTATCTATCTATCTATCTATCTATCTATCTATCTATCTATCTATCTATCTATC
>JAQMCX010000043.1:6418170-6527532 GCA_029814765.1 Acanthurus leucopareius | reverse complement strand
TCTATCTATCTATCTATCTATCTATCTATCTGTCTATCTATCTATCTATCTATCTATCTATCTATCTATCTATCTATTGCTCTTCTTACACTGTTGGAGGCAGAATGGAAAGTTAAATATTGATGCTGCAGAACCAAAGATTTTTTTATATTTTCTGTCGAATTCCAGCACCTACATTACTCACAGTTAGTGAGAATCTCCAGGCACCTCACAGTTCGATTGCACGTCGATACACCTTGATGGGCCTAATTTTTTTTTTTATTTCTATACATGATTTAAAATGAGGGGAGCGCTCAAGTCCATTTCCTCCGCTGTGTTGTTAATCGCAGCCTCTTTGCTGCACTGTTAGTTATGGGAAAAGCTAACGTTGTCCAAGATGCTGATGGAGCAGGGAGTTATTTACTTCACCACAGAACTGGTCTAAATGCTGTAACACTGCTGTGCTTACAGTAATTTGGTTTATAGCTGCCTTTTAATGAAGATGAATTTCAAGATAACTCTAGCGTGTGCGCTCTTTAATTTGTCTGGGTGCTTCATTGCCCTCGCAGTTAAATTCCACCTTTATTGTTCGACATTATGTTATGTGCAAATGCGAAAAAAAAAAATTCAACAGCAGTGAATCAGTCCAGATTCTCTCACATCTACTTTGTGATGTATCCCTGCTTTTTTTTTTTTATTTGAACCCTTCCCACAATGCAACCTGACCACCAGTGGTCCAGCTGGAGAACCTGTTATGGTGGTAGCAGCTACATTAGCTGTTAGTAGCCTGTTAAGGAGCGGACAGGAATAAAACATGGGCTACAGATGTCTGATAAGCAACTTTGCTCAATCTTTAACTCCACAACTCCATTTTTTTTTTCATTTTCTACAGCCCCAACTAATGCAGACTCAAGTGGCATCACTTTAGGTAATTTACTTCACGCAGTTCTGGAGCCACAAAATGATTTATGAAAACTTTTTCACACATGCAGTAGTGCTCCCTTAAATCTGTAATTAGACTTTCATGTGAAAATCAGGCAAAATCTGCCAGCGAACAAAAGTGCACTCTAACTTATTTTCCATTTTCTTACTAAAAGCTGTAGAGTCTTACACACACAACCACACAAACTCACAACACACCTGTTGAGTCAAGCTTAAAAAGGGACATATGAATTTTACTTTCTATCAGTGATTAAAGTAATATTACTTTATTGTTGGTCACTTTGGGGCAGCAGGACAAGCTGTAAACATAAGAAAGACACATTATCATTAGTTGATGTGGCTGCTCTGATGGCAAACAGTTGCCTGTTTGCACACAGAGAAGATGAAAAACACAATTATCATTCATTTGGAGTCGAGTTTCAGACAAATTTCAGTCAAATATTCACTGTAATATTTGGTTATTAATGCTCTTCCACTATGTTCTCCAGGAAGCTGCTAACTCTGTTTGTTTGCCGCTCGGTGCTGAGCAGCAGCTGCCTCCTGCTGTGTGTGGAAACAGTGCTGAGGTGAAGCTGAAGTCTGAAAACAAAAACAACAAGCTGAAATATGCTAAAAACTTTGGCAGAGTACGTCTCATATTGCATGTCTTTATTTGATCCTGTGTTAGGATAAATTTATTGTTTTGTGTGATTTAATGATAAAACCATTTTTGTCTTAATAGCTGACCTACAAACATCTGTAACTCCAGACATAATGGCTGCTAAGATAGTAAGGTTCTATCTCTTCATGTTCTACGTTATTACATATTACTTTTAAAAATATTTAGTTGCATCTGTCTTTCATTACTCCAGAATAATAATCAAGTTGACTAATCAGAGACAAACCTTTATTATAACATCTGCATCAAGAACTTTAATGTTTCATTTACTCAGCTACATCAAAAGTGCCTTTAAACATCTCTCAATCCTTCATACCAACATGTCACATCTTCTGTGTTTAACACATGTAGATATATAAAAAAGAAACACACCGATTGAACCAATAAGCAGCTTGTGATTCGTATCCGCCATCAATGGTCAGCTTAAGTAGCCCCATGTGGCTGCACACAGAAGTCTTGTCCTCACTGAGGAGCCTCAGGGTTCGCATGTGCTCCGACTCAGGACAAAAGCTCTGGTTTCTGAATGTAAGCTGCAGCATTAGAAAGCCAGTTATATAGCCAAGAACAAACAAACAAACAAATAAAACAACAGGAATCAGTGTATTTTTCATGAGATGCTCAAGTCAACATGTGAAAACAGTTAAGTAATCTCGTGCTTTTATTCCATTTCTGAGATAAAACCCTTGTGATGTCACCAGTGTCATCTCATAGGCTGCTTGGAGGCAAAGAGAGGGTTCATTACACTATAGAAACAGCACATTTGCATCTCTTTTCATAAAGTACTAAAAAGCCAGACAGTCTTAGCCCCTGATGCTCTCTGTTTAAACCATCTTGTCTTTAATCTACACCTCGAAAGTCTTCAAACACTAAATCACTGCGGTGTCCCTTTATCCAGGCTAAACGGCTTCTGATGGTGGACTTTGTGCTGGCTTTAGTAGCCGCTGACAGATGATGTTTGATTGACAGCACAGTCTCTGTCAGTCAGCTCAGTTTGAGCAACAAAGGCAACATGGCTTCCCTGGTAGAAAGCTTTAAATCTCAAACAAGCACACCGTAGAGAGATGTCATGCATGACTGATGACAACTAGTCCCTGCCTCACTTCCTCTCCCCCTCTCTCCCTCTCTCACACACACACATAAATAGGTCTGCCAGGCTATGCCTTTTGCTAATAGCTGTATGCTAATCAGGGTACTTCCAGGTGCAGAAATAGACGCAGAACATTTAGAGTAAATTTAGCTTTAATAACCTGGCTAATCACACCGTTAATGTTACATCCAGTCTGACGCACACATACACAGTGTGTAGCATTGGTGTTATTCTAATAGAGGGTTTCCACCTGACTGCTGCCTGCTGAAGGATGATGGGAGGCAGGAACAAGGAGTTGGACAAACTCTGCTCTTTGTGCATCTCCAGCTACCCTTTTCTATGTATGAGAGTGTGTAAATGTGAGAGTCGCAGCTCTAACACTTCACGTCGCTTTGTTGTGTTTGTTTTATTTTGTCTCTTCCATAAATGATGAAGCTTAAGGCGGGAAAGAGAGAGAGGCACTCAGCCCTCCCTGGGGGAAAAGTGCTTGCCGCTGGGCATCGTCCCCTCAGCATCACCCACCTCCCCCCCAACCATAACTCCCCATGACAGACAAACGAGGACAGCTTGTGCATTTGTGAAGCAGAGTGATGAGTGATGTGTGAAAGTATGTCCCAAAATTCAAAGGCTTTTTTTTTTTTTGCTCTCTTTGTTTCATGTGTATTGAGTTTGACATCCATAAGAAAGGTAATATATTAGTCATTACTTCATGTAAAAAGGTTGCTTCAATATAAAATCTCGCTGCTTTTCTCCTTAATTTCTGAAAACAGTTGTTTGTCAGAGGTCTGCCTGTAATTTAGCAGCAGTTTCCTCTCTTCAAACACTCCTGTTTACAAAATTACTGACCTTGTGAGCGATCGGTGTGACCATCAACAATAATTTTTTCGTGTGTTTGTCATCTTGTCGCGGAGCAAAATCAAAGCTGTGAGAATAATTTGCAGCCCAGAGAAGGTAAATCTCTCTGTCACATTTCATCCAAGTTTGGCAGGTGAGAAAGGAGGACGGCAGAAGCTTCAGTTCAGCTTATTTAACAGTAAATCACAGGCAAGTACAAATATGTCAATGAAGGACAAGACAAATTTTCTTTGTGGTCCTTGAAGTAATGAAAAAGGTGCAAGTGTTCAGATGATGAAGCGATGATGTCATAGGCTGCTATCCATAAACCAGCGCAATAACAATGTTAAAATCATCAATTAAACGACTCTTCTCGAAAAAGTAAGTATTGTTTTTTTTGTTAAAAGCAATTCTTTTAAAATACTTTAATATAGAGAGGGAACTGAGTTATTTTGTTTTTGTTTTTATATATATTTACATGAATTCAACCTCAGATATAAACCTCTTAAAATACAGTAACTTAAAATCTTTCTGAAAACAGAGCATGTTTAGAGTTTGCGCTTCTTGCCTAATTTTAACAAACTTGTAGTAAAAATCAGGCAGTACCTTAGTGAGTGTGTTGTTGTTGTGTGACTCCAACTCATTGAAGTGCAAGATTCCCATGAAGAAGAGAAGAAGAGGAAGAGAGAAAGACTTCCGGGTTTGAGTTGAAGAGGACACACAGGATGCCACGCTGAAAAAGCCTCTGGGAGATAAAACAGACTGATACAAAGGGTTTTTTTATTTCACCCAGAACCACAAACTTAAAACATTCATCCCTTTTGATAGTAAAAAAAAAAAAAAAGAATAGCAAATTTCAGCTCTCTGGGGAATTCGACTGAGCTCAGCTGCAGAGACGGCAGCTTATTAGGAAGTGAAACAGTGATCTGGCCAAGCTGGTGAGTTATCCTCACACACACCTGGAGACTGGGAATATCACACACATCTAAAGAAAACTGGGACACATAAAGGTATCTAATGCAACACAGATATAGAGATATAGTAGGTTACGAACATGCAAAACTAAGAGTGAGGATTAATCACCAGCCTAGGTTAGCGTAGCAACGCAACAGTTAGCAATTTGTTAAAGTGGTTGTCAGTGTGAAACATGTTTTTCAGTTGAGTAAACTGACCGACTTTTAGCACTGTTGACTGAGGCCATAAATTATCTAGCTGTAACCACATAGATGATTAAAAATTGAGCCATCCATGCAGTTGAGGTTAGCTCTGCTGCTTTGACTTACTCTTTAGAGCATCACATGGGACAGGAAAAGCCTGTAAGTCTTCAGTATAAGAAGAATGCTTGTACAGACGTGTATGAAATTATGTTCACATCGGGAGGAAAAAACAAACTGGAGACTCAACAGGAGGCACAGAGCATAAAGTATTTCTTCCTTTTTTTTCAAAAAAAAGCTCGGCAGTGGGGATGATGCATGTCCCGCTCCGGTTACATCCACTGGATGTGTGTTTATGCATGAATTTCTCCAAGTGTGGCAATAAAATATACATCCTTTGCTTTTTTCAGAACTGTTTTTTTAATTCATTTTTCTTTTTGTTTCTGTAATCACATTAAAAATGTCCAAGCCTTGTTTAGTTTAATGTTGCTGAAGACATATAGTCAGCAGATTTTTTTGGACATTATTTCAGAGTGCAGAGGACGGCGCAGAGGTTTGTATCTGTGTCTCTGTCCGTGGTGCTGGTTGTGAGCCGTGCAGGAGCTGTCCGAGGTGTTTGAGGAGTTTCATGCTGGCTGTAATGTCTGCTGCCGGTGGGAAGTACTCAGCCTGTGTCGGATCTTTCTTACTTAATCACAGTGACATTATTTGTCCCAGTCAGCTGGGATACACAGGCTGTGGGAGGCTTTTTTTTTTCATGGCTGAGACTAAAATGTTAGACGACACGTGTTTCTCTGATGGAAAATGATGTTGCTGTTCGTGTGTTGAGTCGATCACGGTGTGTGCTGATCTGTTCTGTGCCGGTCCTGTGACAGCTTGCTGTTGACGGTGTAATTACCTGCCTGTTTTGTGCCACTTTTTTTAGCAGTTGCTCAGTTTAGATTATTATATTCTTGTCGATGTAAGAAAAGGTTTGCAAATCTCTCTGACCCTTATTAATCCCCTCTCTGTCCTTCGCTCCTTGCCAGGGAGGCTGTACATCAGGCGCCAGAGCAGGTCAGACATTAATCAATGGATCAGTGATTAAATTCCTGCATCCTTCTGTCCACATATCAAAAGAATGTTTGGCCAGGACAGTGACACTGTGAAATTGCTCTTAATATATGGATGTAGATCTTATTAAAACACCAGCCATTTTCCTCTGACATCACTGTAGGGGAGGAAGCTCAAAGGCTGTTTGCAACACAAGTGTTCATCCTGGTTGCAAGTTGCAGAAACACTGAGAATCTGTTGGTTTTACAGGAAAATTGGTAAAGTGTTGGGAAAATAAGATGAAAAGTCAGGGGATCACAGAAGTCCCTGAGGTTCCCATAGAAGTGAGCTCCAATCCTGGCAATCCATCCAAGAGTTGTTGATGAATTTCACTGAAACACAACAATGTCAACCTCATGGCATCCATGAAAAAAAAAAGTCCAGTGTCTGACTCATTTTTCTTTTCTTTCCAGCTGCTCCTGTTCCACTCATGAGCCAGTTGGCTCCAGAGCCAAAGGCCACTCTTCTAATCCTCATGGGACACAAAGACAGTGCAGATTTCTGCCTGACTTTCTTGGTACAAGTACAATGTCCAGTCATCCATATCCTTTCTAAGACATGCAGTGTTTTGTTTGCTTTCCTTGTGTGGTCAGCTCTGGTGTGAGCCACAGCTGTCGAGACAAACAAAAAAAGAAACAAAACAACATAACACAAATCCAGCGACTGGATGGAAGAATGGTATGTGATTTCACGCTGCTCTCCGACACAAAGGAACTGGAGTTATTTAAATGTCTGCACTGCGGCAGACGAGGCGACATGGAAATCAGGCGTCGTATTGAATGCGTTCTCCCAGGGTTTGGCTGGAAGCAAAAAGAAATAGATGACATGTGAGTTATAAGACCACCTAGAGGTGTTGATTATGTTTGGCATTTGGGTTGACACCTGGCTCAGTGGGACACCTGTAGCTGTGAGGAAAATGAGCAACCCCGGGCGGCAAAGAGAACAGAGCATATCAGGGACCTCTTAGCAATCAGGAGAGGCTGTGAAAGGCTGACCCTTCCTCCACTTCATCACATGGGATTGTGCTATCGACATCCTACATTTGACATGTCGTTTTAATGGGTGAAATCCATTTCCATTGACTGCAGCACTGGAGCGCTTTACATTACCAAGGTCTTTGTCATAATCCCCTTCAAGGGACAACTGGAAATAACAGTTTTTGCTAAAAACCAAAAACCAAAAACATAATTTCCTAATTTTAGAGTTTTGAAAATTGGTTTAATTACCTTTGGGAAGAGTTAAAGATTAACCGCAGTACCTTTTTAAGTGCTCTGCTCTCCCTCTGTGGCCTCATCCCATTATGAGAATGTCAAATCAAAACGCTTCATTTGTGCAATTTACTCATTTTACCATGTTGTTCCTTTACAATCTGTTCTGTCACTGTTCTGATCCACTAAAACATCAGTCTTCCTCTGGATCAAAAGGATCAGCAGATCTTCAAGAACTACAGTTCAGACTCACGTTTAAACTCAAAAAAAGATCTCTCACTCTGGACTCGGACCTGACAGAGATTAAAGGGATGATTATTTTCCATAAAATTGCCTTTAAGAAGAAGAAGAAACTATCCTGCAGCCTTTTTCTTTGGTGATGAATATTACCAGGAGCTGATGGCTGTAATAAAATAAAGTGTCATCTTTCTGGATGAAGGATATCAAACATCTGTTAATGAAAAAAAAAACACACACACATAAAAAACTTTTTTAAATTATTAAACAACTTAATATCTAATGTCTTTGGATGAAATATTTAAACTGCACTTTGCTTGCTGGGATATTTTATTTTGCAATATTGTCTGTTTTATATCTTTTTGCAGTTTCTTTTAACTACCTTTTTATTTTGTGGTGTTGCCTGTCTCAGCCAAGACTTTCTTTAAATTGACTTTTATAATCTCGATAGGACTTATCCTGGTTTAATAAAGGTCAAAAAACATTGCGAAGCTGTGTCACGTTCCTGCTCTTTCACTCGTCTGTCCTTCAACGTGAGCACTCAAGCGAAACTGTCACTCAGACCAGAACCAGGACATAAAGTCGCTGTGTCGTTGAAGTTGTCCTCCGATGAAACTGCAGCCAGTCAGTGCAAAACCAAACAGACACCTGACAGCCAATCAGAAACAAGAATTTTCTGTGGAAGGAAAATTGTTTTTTTTTTTTGCAAAATACTTTTCCTATATAAAACAAACAGTAAAACCTGAAACTAACACCATCTCAAGTTTACAGTTAAAAACATTTTTCTCCTGGTTCAGAGTCGTTACATTATTCTGTCTCTGTACATCTGTGCTGTCAGTCACTCTCATGCGTTTTTTTTTTCTTTTTATTTTCTCACTCTATCTTCACGCTCTTTACAGCCTTGGTATCTAACAATACCCACAATGCAGTGCCCCACAAAGGCTCACTGCCCACGGCATTGGGCAGAGCCAGCTGAACTCTCAAGGCCTTGTGTGCGTGTGTGCGTGCATGTGCGTGTGTGTATGTGTGTATTTGTAAGTCTGTGTGTGTGTGTGTGTGTGTGTGTGCGTGTGTGTGCGTGTGCGTGTGTGTGCGTGTGCGTGTGTGTATTTGTAAGTGTATGCGAGTGTGTCTGTGTATCTGCCTGTGTCAGGAAGAGGGAAAAGATACACTGCTATCTTCTTCTGGCGATGTATTGCTCTTATCAAGAGTTGTTCAACTGCACTTTTCTGTCTTACACACACATATTCACACACACACACACACGCATACACATAAAGACAGACGTACAGCACAAGCAGACAGCCATGCATGAAACATAGTTTGCAGTAAATACTTGATGAGGTGTGTGAGGCTGTCAGGCGTCATTCCGCAGCTCAGTGAGAGCAGTTGTCGCATCCGATGAACAATTTTGCCTTGTGTTTCGTCTCCTGAGCCTCGACGTGGGGATTCAACCCTAAGAAACAAATTCAGCTTATATACCATAATGTGCTGAATATTCTACAGCGTAACTCAGGGCAAAGGGTTGACGAAGACACACACAGTGCGTCATACCGTTTAAAATATGTACATACAAAGTACTGCAAACTGCTAACACTGATTTCTCAGTTTGTTTCCTCTTGAGTAACTTTACAGTTTTCTTTTCTTCCGCTCTTTCTGACAGCTTTGCTCACTGTCGACACATTTCTGAAAAATTAAAGCAAAAAAAAAAAAGCAAAGTTCAAGCTCATCTTATTTTCTCAGCTCTGCACAGCCACTAACTGCAGAGGGGTGTGGATGTCAGATCGTCTGTTTCAGCGAGTTGAAAAGGTCGGACGCGGATCCTCAGCTGGATTCAGTTGCAGAGCTGCGGGTTCAGACAGTTCTGACAGAGTCAACCATCCTCGACACTTACCCAATTACCCCACTTACTCTATTACTCTAACTTCCTGCACAGCTGGAAAGTGTAGTTTTTAGCTAAAATAACCCAGACAGGAGTAAATAGAGCAGTTCCTGGGGACTATTTGTGCCAGCGTATAAATACATCAGATACTCTAGTGAGTCTTAGTCAGTGTTTAATGTGTGGACTTTTAAAAAAACTACAGTTCTTTGGTTCATGGTAATAAAACATATAACATGTTTTATCCAGTGCAACATTTTAAGTGATTCTTGTTTATTATGTTCAATAGTTTTTGAACAACAGTTGAGGTTTAAACGAAAAAGGCCAGAAGCAGCTAAAAAAGAAGTTTTTTGGGTCAACAACAGATTTCAGTTTTTGTTTGATCTATGAAATTGCAAAATAAATAATGTGATAATAAAAATGGAAGTATTGCGATTTAAACACAGTTACGCACATTTGAGGCCTTTAGGAATAGACACACACAGACACACACACACACACACAGACACACAAACACACAATGCAGGTCTCCGGAGCTGCACCTTCAGGCCAGATTAGTTTGAGTGACTCAGAGGCAACCCTCCTGCTGTGTAATTAAACACTACTACTTCACCCTCTCTGTTCACACACTTAGAGACACACACCGAAAGACGCGAGTACATGCATCGTGGCTACTGTTCCAAATCCACTGTGAAGACTTTTTGGAAGAGAAAAGATTAGAAAGTGTGTGAGGGAGAAGTGAAAAGGGAAAGAAGAAAAATTAAAGTGAGAAGAAAATAGAGGAGAGATGCTAACAGGAACACAGAGAGATGTACGACAGAGGGGAAGGAAAGAGAGAATAAAGCAGGGGAGCCTTCTCTTTCCTTAAATACTCCTGCTGAGATGCTGCTCCACTGATCAAACGGCGAGAGAAAAGAGGTGAGGGGGCGCGCGTAGGAGGAGGAGAGAGAAAGAAAGATATACAGTAGAGTGCAGAAGAAAGAGACTGAGAGGCTGCCGAACAGAGAGAATGAACAGAAGGGAGGAAATCAGAGGGATAGTGAATGGTGGCAGCCGTCAAATTAGAATTGTAAGAAGTGTGACGGCACGGACAAAGATTTGACTTCTACAAGATATTACTGCCCCCCCACCTCTATCACCACCACCCCACCCTCGGCTCTCCGGCTGTCCACCTCCTTTTTAATGTGTCGGATTTTATTTCATCACAGGGGAAGTCAGTCACATACCTGTAACAGCAGAGGAGACACTGTCATCAGCTGACTGGCACCACGCTGACGTCAGTGACAGCCATGACCGCCATCTTAGGGATTTACAGCAGGAAGACAGAGAGGAAGACACTGTTTAAAAGTCCGCTATGTGTCTGTAGCTGTGAACTCACACTGTGTGTGTGTGTGTGTGTGTGTGTGTGTGTGTGTGTGTGTGTGTGTGTGTGTCTGTAAGAGTGTGTGAGTGTGTGAGTGCGTTGTTTGTGTGCATATAACAGCTCTTAAAAAAGACAAATAGTGCCTGTACTGAAGTGAACTAAGCATCAGCATCCTTTGTCCTCACACACACTCACACACACACACACACACACACACACAGACACACAGGAACACACACACACACACACACACACACACACACACACACACACAGGCACACACACACACACACATTCACACTGACTGGCCTGAAGTTCAGACTTAAACTTAAGCTGACAGTTGGACCACAAACTTGTCACACTCTGAAACTACCAATCAGGAATATCACTGCAAAAACACACACACACACACACACACACACACACACACACACACACACACACACCACACACACACACACACACTTTTTTAAGCTTTTTGACATGAGAACAGATTTGTAAAGAAACAGTTAAACTTCAAAAAGGGGAGAAAACCTGAAGATGAAACACCTGCAGTGCACGTCACTGGAAACACTAATAAGTTCATATTTTAACATCAGTAATTAATGCATTATAAATCCATGACTCAGCAGATATAACTTTTTTTGGCTGCTACTGAGTTCACTCCTCACAGTTCGCACAATAATATTCTATGTGATTTAAACTGTGAATCATTTTTCATTTGACACAAAAAGTGTTCGCTGACAAGATCTTTTAAAATTCATGAACTCTTTTCTCACCAACAAAATTCACCAAATGTAGCTGAATTTTTAATACGTCCTTTTTAAAAACTTCTAAATTATCAGAGGCATTTTATCATTTTTCATAAGGTTAAACTTGTGGAGATGAGAAGAAATGTTACTAATACAATGTAGTGTTTCTTAGTCCTCGGCTCATTTAGCAGAATATAAAAATATATATGTACTTTTTGATAAAATACACAGATTATTGGCTGACTCTCTCATCAGGAGGAGGAAGGAATGGCAGGAATGGGAGCATTTTCCTGCTGTGTGTGTGGCTACAAAACCAGGAATTACATTTTGGTACATTTTCAACATATCTGAAACATAAAGCTTTAGCATATCCACAGTTAGCAGAAAGGATCAGTCCAAAAAATTATTCTGGAGACTGGATTATGGTCTTATAATCTGTATGCAGGCGTGTAAGCAGTGTCATTGTGATGGAGTGTGTAACACTCTGCGTCTTTCGTTTTTTTATCAAACTTAAAAATTTTATCATTTCGCAACTCGTGCGAGTCACTCCGTATCAAAAATCTCATTAATGATGTTGAGCCACGGTCTGCGTTAGAGATTGTTGGTACGACTCATTTCAAAAAAGGAATTAATTGATATAAAAGATAACTAGTTGCAGCCCTATGTATTATAATTTCACAACCATTTATACATATAAAAAAAAAATTAAAAATCCAGCCTTCTTTGAATTTTTTTTTACGTAACCGGCTCCACAGAGCAGTTTGACAGAAGACTAATGAGGAGTTGGAGGGGGGGAGGTTAAGCAGAGCTGTGGTCTCAAAGCTGGATCAGGCAGCTGTATATATCTATAATGCCACATTACATACTTAAGTCAGATTTAAAAAAGACTGTGGTTATAAAAATGATGACTTCAAATGTAAAAAAAAAAATATAAAGTGACTTTAATCCTCACTTGGCCACAGTGAAATAATGCTTCAGGCTTCAGGCTTGTTTGACCCAAAAGGCTAATGAAGCTATAAGATACATATGTAAGTTAATGTTAGATTTTTATGTGCCAAGTTTGAAATTAACACATTACACTCCTTAATTAGCATGGGCCCTCATGAGTTTAAATGTCATGCATTTATTCATGCATTAATTCATGCTGAGTCTTGCACTTATTAGCGCATGCACCGCAGATAAGTCACGTACACGTGTGATAAAGTGATACGTTACCTTACGGGTCACTTTCATCTGAGAGTGAGAGTCAGGGAGCCGCGGTTCCTGTTAAGTGAGGTCTGTCTTTGAGAGGGTTGATGGGCTTTGAGGTCAGAAACGTTTATATAAATGAGGAGATCATCTCTATAATGCCGCATTGTGATGCTCGCTTATGTATTCTGAATTCATAATTCAAGCTGCAGCGGAGCACAAAAGCCTTTGTTTAAACCATTAGAGACAATGCCGCCGAGTAATTAAAGGTGGACTCCTACCAGCAACACACGGAGCATGGGTTCAGATGTTGTTTTGTGGCTAATCTGAAAGCTTTTCAGACAAGAGATTAATTACTGTATCAATGTCACATCAATACAGTGTCATTATGTTTTTGTAAATAGTTGGAAAAATGGAGCAATGTTTGAACTACTGCGAATCAAAGAAGCCTGACAAAGCTGGGCAGAGAGCAAAGAATTACATAATTGAGAAAACTTCATTATGTGGCTGTAAAATTAATTTTCCTTGCATCCGCACATCCACTTTCGGGGCATTTATTCGGGTCAGAGCAGGCTACATGACTTCCTCCATGCCACTTCCCCCTGAAAAACTTCCTTCAACTTACTGCAGGTGCTCCTGTGGGATCTCTGGGTTTAGGGTTGACTTGATACCAGAAGAGTGAACACTTCTTTTCTCCCTCTGACGGTAAAAAAAAGGAGTGAGGGCTCATAGCAGTGACCCTGGCATCTCACACACTCCTGCAGCACCTCTGACAGGACACCTCAGGGAAAACAAGGATAAGCCGTTTCTAAATCCACACAACACATTTACACAGGATTATCAAATTCCCTGAACTCCTCTGTTATCTGTGTGAGGAAGAAGCTGTTGGTCCACTGCTCTGCGGTCAGCGCAGATCCCTCCTGAGTCTGAAGATCAAAACAGTTTTCTCTGTGGGCTTTCCCAGGGAGGCTGAAGGCCAAAGCGTATTGTTAAAAAAAAAAAAAAGAGTTTGTACGTAATGAACGAGAAGAGATGAAAACTTCCTCAGGTGTTCGGTCGGGAGAATCTGCATCATCCAGTTTTTCTAACCTTCTGAAACTGTCACCACAAGCTGTCAGTCACAGCTGATTTCTGCAGTAGGTATTCAGGTGTGCACAAGAAGAGTGAGAAGAAAAAAAAAAAAAAAAACACTCTGCAGAACTCGAAGTTCTTACCAAACTCCTCTGCTCCTCACACTTTACTGCCCTCTGCAGAATAAACAATGCATTACCTTCGATGACAGTTCAAACTGTTATATATGGGCATGTGTCAAACCTGAATGACTGCCCTTTCTATCAGCTGCTGGTTCTTTTATTGGCCTAACAGAGATTTACCAAGTGAGGCAGCTGAACTAAAAACAAACAAAATGAGAAGTACAGTGCACTGTTTTCCAATTCAGTGCATGACTTGTTTTCCCTTTTTTTATCCTTTTTGACAAACTACTATAACAGCCTGCAGCCTCGTGAAACCTCAGTAGTTGGACTCCAGCCCCTCTTTTTGAAAATGGGAACCACCATCCATGTCTGCCAGACCAAATGTTGACAAAATTATAATCGTTCCCTCTGTTTACACTTAAAAAACGTGGCTGCAGCCCAGTGTGGGCTATGACTGATATAAGACGTGAACAAAATCCATAATCCTCATTCTTCCTAAAGATGCACCGTAGGCTTCAGCCATCTTGAATGTCTTTTAGTGTCTCAGTCTTTTTTAGCACATAATTTGCTCATTGTGTCACCACCCCTCCATTACAGCTCAGCAGGAAAAAACAATATCCGGGGGAAATGCAGAGAGTAAATGTACAGATTTGATTTGGTTAGCTCAGACTGCCGAAGCCTCGTGTCAGCTTTGACTGCACTTCACAATAAATCTTAGAGAGAATAGAGGATTTTGTGGATTTTTTTCCCTCTTATTTTGGAGTCACAGGACACAGTTACCAGTGTCTCTACATACAGTATAGACATATATAGGTATTATATTAAGTTACATCTGAAAAATTCACAACTTAACCTTTAAGCACAACAGCGTGTCAGAATGAATCTCATCCTGCCTCGCACCGTCCCTTTTAACACAGGTGTAATTTTATCAGGAGGCAAGGAGACTTGTCACCTCTAATATTTCATATAAATCATTTATCCCCCTCAATTAAGTCTAAAGAGTGTCCATGACAATCTCACCTCTCCTCAAACGTCTGAGAGAAAGCGAAGCAGACAGACAAAGACTCTGCTTCCACCTTTCTGGTTCAAACATTATGGGCGTTCACAGAGGATCACAGCAGGGGGGGAAATATCACCTGTTTTATTTTTATCAAAGCAGATCGATAACAGTATAACAGAGGATGTCTAATACAGTTAATATGACTCAGAGCTCACTTGTGATAATGCAGCAGCAGCTGGTGTTACTAATACACTACAACTTGGATGCTAAAGTTAATTAGAAAACATCAATTTCCAGGTGATAGTTGATTTCAAACTCCAGCAAATAAGTTTTTGGCCACTTGTGGGAAATAAATCATCAACAAAACATCAACGTCATCTTCTTTTCAGTTGATGTGGCGAACTTGTTGTCTACGCAAACACATGGTTAGAAACCCAGCATATCTCTGGTCTACAGCTTATTAATGAATTAGCAAGACATATTTTATCAAACCCATACAGAACTCAGTACAATTCCATAATTCATTAAATAAGGAATGTTTTAAGTCCTGATAAACTGGGAACATTTATTCATTCATCTATTCAAATTGTTCCTTTCCCCAGATGTTCACTGCTTCTGTGTTATTGAGAATTAAAGTTAGCATTTCCCTCCTCCTTTTCTCAGTTAATTGTTCGGGTCAGTATGTCATGTTAAGTACCAGACCTGGAGTACATGCAGTGTATTATGCACATGAGTAGTATCCCATTAAGAGCGCACAGTTCTCGTCGGTGAAGGCTGTAATTGTAGCGGCTTGAGCAGTTCCCTGCAGAACTCTCCTCCAAAGCTGAAATGAAAATTATGCCCCTTCCTCTAACAAGCTTTCACACTGACCTCCACTGAGGAAATGGACTGAGACCCCTTTTAAGTGTTTCGGTGCTACCTCCCAAATTATATGTCTAGCAGGTTTAGGAGTTCATGAAAATGATCTTTCCACCTTCAGACAGTAATCTCACGCTGTGTTTCTGCACCTGCTGGGCGCAGTCAGGTTACCAATCTGCCTCCTCATCCTGAGTCACCGAAAGGATTCTTGTTTTTTGGGTTTTTTTTGTACCTCTCCGATGTTATAAGCTCCTCCTGCACTCAGTCCCCTTTTTTTTTTCAGAATAACCTCTCTGTTGAATTCTCCAAAATGGGCTTAAAAGACCTCATTTCTCAGCTGGACAGCTTCACTTCACATTTACCGCTCTTGGGTTTCTGCTTTTATTTATTTATTTAATTTTTTTTTTGGCCACTTGGGGGCAGCAAAACAAATCAACCACCTCATAACACCTCATAAATTTGAAGCAGTGAACATGATCCTCCAGATACAAAAGGTGTTAATATGCTTTAAATTAAAAAACTTGCTAAATTATTAAACCCTCTTCCTGTGCACCCTTCTGACATCTGATTGGGGGCGCTATTCTTTTTTTCTGAAACCAAAATAAACTGATAAGAGCACCCTCCTCATGCCACCATTTGATGAGCGTTTGAATAAAATACTTGGTACAAAAGGACTGAATAAAAATGTGCAGGCTCACGTCTGCATTTAAACAAACTGTCCTGTCTCACCTTCTCTTTGAAAACCGGATTTTCACTTTTGACTGCAGCAGCTCAGAACAGTTAAACACTTGAGCCTTCAGATGTTGGTCGGATGACACAGTGAAACCTCTTTGTTACTTGCATGCTGACACCTTTAGCCTGGAGTCAAGTTTCTGGCAAGTTTGTAAAAGTCCAATATTTCGTCCTGTATTTTTTCTTGCTGTGTTTCGGTTCAAACTCCACAAGGAGAAGTTCGGTCATTTCTCGCTCCCGTATGCTTGGTTGGGAACCCTCGGCGTCACTTTTTAATGCACTCGGTGACCTTTTAGTGTCTTTGCTTCCACCAAAATGGTACAAAGAGCATTAAGTTCCCAGAGGGGTGGAGGTGTGGTCCGAGCTGGGGGGGGGGTTGTACTCTTGACCTTCACTCAGGAGATTGCAGTTCAAGTCCTGTTTGAGATCAAAAATGAAATCTCTTGCTGTTTGGTGCTGGGCAGGTATCACACAGCGGGTTTTTAAAACTGCTGGAAACAGGCTTCATGAACACACTGAGCCTGAATGAAAACAGTTGCGGGCTATAAAACCAAAACGCTGAGATGAAAGAGTCTAAAAGATTCTGAAAAGCTTGAGGGAGCTGCAAAGTTGGATGACAAGCCCACTAACATTAATAATCACCTGATTGTATTTTACTGATTTAAAATTAATAGAAAATAACATTTTATCCTTAAAAGGTGAAACAGAAAGACTTTATAATAACTACTTCCTGTAGAGCAGATGATGTCTTCACATGGCGTGTCTTGCTTTACCAACAGTCAAAGCTCCCAAAGATAATAAATTTACAATGACATAAAACGAGACATCTGGCGGTCTCGGGGCTTAGCTGACCATTAGGCACAACGCCTACAGTTCCCCATCACTCTCCTCCCACACTTCCTGTCATCCCTCGAGTTTAGGCAGATAAAAAAAAGAAAAAAAAAAGCCCCATGCTCAGCGGTGGGCAGAGTGCAAATAATTTATACTCAAGTAAAACTACAATTACTCCAACTGTGCATGTCATTTGAGAAAACTACTCAAATAGTAAAAAAAAAAAAAAAAAAAGTACATGGTTAATAAATTAATCAAAATACAGTTAACTTTCAATTTTAATATTAATTTTTAATTTTATTACTATACATTTGAAAAATTATTTAAAAGCCCAACAGAGCACTATAGCTACATGATCAGGTAATGTTGTTATCATAACATCAAAGATTAAAGTTGCACATGAAAAATTTACAGCTAATGTTAGCTAGCTATGTTTTTACCTACAGTGAGTACGACTCTTTCATTGTGCTTGAACAGGTCAGAGGAGGACATTTTAAACCTCAGTGTTTTTCAGGAGGCACAGTGAACATTTCATCATGTGACTGTTGTCTTTTTTTAGATTTTTTAAATTTTGGTCAAAAAGAAAAGAAAAGTGTCCAGATGTGGACCAGGATCACTGCTGGAAGCTTCCTCTCGTTCTGGGTTTTGTTCTCTCAATTGTTATGTGATCAAATGACAAGTGATGGTGATATCAGAGGTTTATCACACATGTAGTGAAGTAAAAACTTTCTAAAAAAATACACCTGAGTAAGAGTAGAGGAGAAGCTTTAAAAGAAAAGTAAGAAAAGTATTTGTTCCTTAAGTTACTAAAAATCCCTGCTTCTACCAAACACGATTAAAAGAGGGCGATACTATAAAACTGAGTCGGGAAGCAAATCCTTGCATGTGTGAAGCTAAAAATGTTGTGTGTTTAAGTTATATTTTTATTTTAAAACATGAAACCTCAACAACTAACTTAAAAAAAAGTAAGGCTTAATGTGCAACTGTTTGTCTACAAAGAAGTTTGCACAAAGTACAGCTAAAACTACAACATGAATGATTCATTATCAAAACTTCATCAGTTTTCTTTGAAAGACTCATAGTTACAGCACCAAAGACGAACTTCATCTGCACATTTCCGTCTCCTTCAACCCCCGGGAGAAAAGCACAACAACGTAATGGTTAAAACCACTGGGCCGAAAACAACATTTTCTGTTTTGCAGGCTCAGTTTTTCAAGTTAATGGTGGAAACAGTCCGGTGAGGGCCTGAATTTGAGCGATCGACCCACAGAGGTACTGTACAGGTCGGCCGCTGTCGAAGGCTAATGGCTCACGAAGTCACACCAGGTAAAGCCTGCTGAAAAATTTAAAATGTACCAAAACGAAATATCACTTCAAGCACTGTAAAAATGGAGCAGTGTTGAAGAGAGGGCAAGTGGGACTGTGAGTGTGTGTGTGAGGGCAAGTGTGTAGGTGTGTATGAGTGAGTGAACACGTAGAAGAGCTGATCCTATCAGACTCTTGTCAGGTCCTGTTGGGTTTTTCTATATAAACCTGTGAGCAAGGAGACTTGTGCTGCACTTACACTTTTTTACCTTCCCTTTCTGTCTATATGTCTCTCGAATACACACACACACACACACACACACACATTCTGTCAGTCTCTTCCTGTTTTCTTCTGTCTTCCACATTTTCTCCTCTTCTCACATCATTAGTCTCTCCATGTCTCTCCTTGTTCGCTCCCAAGAGCGCTCTGAGGATTTAGGCCTCTTCTCCTCCTAGACTCACCTACATCCTTTCATCCTGTTCCCTCCTCTTATTCCTCCTCCTCCTCCTCCCAACCTCTCCCTCCTCTCTCTCTCTCTCTCTCTCTCTCCTCCTTGCTTAACCTGCTTCCTGAGCCCAAAAAATAAACCCACTCACATGAGCAAACACACGCACACACATACACACACACACACACACATATATATACTGACACATTACACACTGTGCACACGCATACAGAATCAAGCCCAAACCCATCTGCAGCCAGCAGCACAACATCTAATCCTCATGCTTGGGGAGGAGGAGGGGGACCTTGCAATCATTCCTGCTCTCTGCCCGACCATTCATTTTTCTTTCTCTTCTTTAATCATGTTCTCCATCTTTTTAACGCGTGCCCAGCATCCCATTTGAAAGTGTTGCTCGTAAGGATGCGCTGGAATTGCTTCATCTTTTTTGGACCTTTCTTGTCTGCTCCAGTGGTTGTCACTCATGTTCAGGGTCGACTGCCCACATTTTTAAGTGTCCTTGGGAAAAACACCGAACCACAAATTAATCCTAATGGGTAGATTCCCCACCCTGCTACATGTCGTGTGTGACTGTGTGAAAATTCAGGCGAATAAACGACCAAAATCTTTTGAAGTGTTCTCAGATAAAAGCTGTACATAAATGCAGCCGTTTACCGTTTGAGGACCGACATTCAAACCACAAAAGCCAATGTCACATATTAGCACACCTCAGAATAAAAAGTGAAATAAGCTGGTGTAGTAACTGGTTGGGATAAAAACCTAATGCCTGTAAGCTTTAGGTGACACATGACTGAAAGCTACCGGCCGTGAAGTGACATGCCTGCTGATGTTGCTGTCCAGCTGTGCTGGATGCTGCTGCCACCCTGTGGCCACCCACCTGAACCGCAACCTCTCCTCTATAATGACCGTTTGATTTCTAGAGGAGTTGCATCACGACCCCCCCTCACTCACACACACACACACACACACACACACAAACACACTCGCACACACCACCATCACAACCACCACCACCACCTCTGCCTCCCCTCTCCATCCACCCTCCACCACTACCACAACCCCTCCTCTCTGGGTTGGATAAATATTGCTGGAAGATATATAACGTGTTGCTATGGTGATCAGCTTGTGGGGTTTTTTTCATGGCATTTGTGGAAGACAGGGACATGCTGGTGCGCAGGGAGCTCTGAAGATCTGGTGTGTGTGTGAGTGTGTGTGTGAGTGTGTGTGTGTGTATTTATGTTTGAGAGAAAAGGAAAGAGGGAGGGGAGGGAGGGGCTCCTTTTGAAGAGGAGGAGCATTCACAAAAACATAGAACCAAAAATAGGAGACAATCTCTCAGACCTTGTGTTTTCATGCACGCCACGCACTGCTCACCTACCATAGCCTATGTGCACAAAACTAAGAGCCCTGACTAGCAGCTGTCTCCGGGGAGTGTTTAACCTCTCTTCCTGCTCCTCTCCTCCTTCTCTGTCTCCTCCACCACCTCTCCATCTCCATACTTTCCGGCTGCTCTTTCTCTCTGGGGACACATTCTCAGTGTGCCTGATCAGCTTCTGTTTACGTGCATGTGCTAATGTGCTAATGGGTTTGTCTCTGTGTGAGTGTATAAGGATGCCGTCCTCAATCAATTAGCACAACCTGGTGCAGCAATTACCATTAGGCATTGTGTTTATGCTGTGTACATCAGCGCACATCTGCACGTGCACAAGAGGATAAGGGGTGCTTCATTGATCACCAGCTGTCTGCCATTGAAGACTCCCTTGTGGTCAAGCCCACACGAACAAACAATTTCTATGATGGAATGAACACTTGTATGTGTGTGTTTCTCTGTGTGTGTGTGCGTGTGTCTAATGGTTAACAAAAAACACACCACCAGCTCTCTCAGACCAGACGGAGTCCTAGGAGACACCTTTATGTGTGTGTTTTTGAGTGTGTGTGTGTATGAACTGACACCAGTGCAGCGCAGATGGCCATCTTCGAGGGATTTTCTGGAACATTCAGACACTTGTTGCTTCTCGTCATGTCTCTTTCTCCCGCTCTCTCTCTCTCTCTCTCTCTCTCTCTGTTTCTCTAGCTCTTCCTCACACACACACACACACACACACACACACACACACACACACACATGCATGGTGCCTCTTTTGAAGTGTGAAACAGCTTGCGGTCAGCTCTGCTCCTCTTCCATGGTTCCATCAAAAAGCAGCCTTCAGATACATGATGAAACAAAAACAACCATGCAGTGTTAGCAAAGGAAAGAAATAACAGGATGGAGAGTGCAGTTCTTTATCTTCCTCTGTAGTGAAGGACTGGTAGAGTCAGGAGATCAAACAGTGGCATTCACTTGGGGGAGCCCAAAAAGTTCGCCCAAGAGTACTGTTGACCTGGTAGTTTTGCTCTTGCACATCAAAGGCTGTGGCACCTCCTTCGACTTTCTTTATGTGCGGTGGTTTCTTTGGCTGAGATTTAGTGAAGAAAGCAGTGCTTAGTTTCCAAGAGCGGTTATGTGTTCTGGCACTGAGGTCAAACTGGCTGTCAGATCAAGGAGAGACATCGCACCAAATACCTGCAAAGACTTCTGCTAAACAAGGGGAAGCACCATTTTTGGTTTATTTTAGGAACCGTATGAAAGTTAATTGGGGGCAAGCAGGGGTCAGAGCAGGGAATGGGTATTGTAATTTTTCTTTGAGTTGAAGGAAAGGTAGGAGGAAAGGCCCAGCTTTCAGTTTTATTTCTATTGTGCACATTGGTGGCTCTATTATTGTTTCATTAAGATACTGAGGTTTAAAATTTACTGTAACATTTGAAATTCTTTATGCTTTGCCTCCTTCAGTAAATAATGGTTAAAGAGGAACACATTCATATTATTTCAAGATAATAAGCAGTCTCATCCTTCACCACCCCAGTCATTTTTGTAAAGTTCCTTATAAATCAGAAAATTTCTGTCCATCAAAGACCAAAAAACTACAAAGAAGAAACCAAAAGGATGCATCATTTATCTACCAAAGCTGCACAATGGTCTGCATTTGTTATTTTAAAAATAAAATGAAACAGATCGAGATCCAGATTGGTATTTAAAAAAACGCATAATTACAGACAAGCTTGTTGATTTCACCAGATGCAAGAATATTTTATTATTTTTTTAAAAACACAAGATTGTCATTCCAAATGCAGTTTTAAGTTTTTTTTTATTCTACTACTGAAACTGAAAATTATATGATTAAATGAAATTAATGAAGCATTTTTCATATTACTAAATATTTCTCAGGCATTTTTCAACAGTAAACCAAATTTAACTTAAAGTGTTTAAAAGTGGCGAGGCATCTTCATTGGTTAAGAAATATTGTAAATATTAGAATAAAATCTGAAGCAAGAGATCGTTAAGAAAATAACTCAGAAGAGCTTTTCATCTTTGTTGTGAGCTTCCAGATAGATCTGTTTTTTGTTTTTGTAATCTCCTCTTTTGTCACACCACAGCAGAACTACAGGCTTCTGGAAAAGGTGAAACCACTTTTTTGCAGCGTTTTTGTCATCAGCTTGTTTCGGTTGCAGCAATCTTGTACAACCCTGGAGTTTTTCAGGAATCGCCTCAATTTTACTGCACTGTTTTGGATGGAAATAGCCGAGATGACACATCATACAGCCTTTTTTTTTTTTTTTTTTTGGTTTCCCACGGCTGTCACAGTTCCTCACTTCTTAAGGTCCAAAACAAAGCCAATTCAAGCTAAATCACCTAATTCGACTCAACAATAACAACAAATATAAAGCTGTCCAGTAAGTTTACCACTAATGCTGGGCATGCCCACGTTGTGTTGATATAGATACACAAATAATATGTGTACTGGAAGTAATTGTTTGTTTGGCAGAATGGGAAACCAACCAAACTTTATAAAACATGGACAAACACGGACTGAACAGGTCGATTTGAACAAACATGTCCAAACAAGAACAGACAGGCTTGGCACACTACAAACAACAAACATGCGCGTGTGTGTCTGTGTTTGTCTGAGTATGCTTGACTGGCGTGCCATGGCCTTTTTAGTATCCTTTGTGCTCCGTGCTCCCCTCTCTGATGTCACGGATGCTTGGTAGATGGGTTCCCGTGATGTTGTCGGTGGTTTTGCAGAACCTTCCTGTCCTTGGCTGTGCACATCCCATGCCAGTTTGTGATGTTTGCAAACAGAATTCTTTCTATCACTCGTCTGTAAGAGTCGACATACTGTGATTTTTCCTCGGTCTCACTCACACAGAGTGGTGTGTGTCTTTGCCACCTTTTTGTCTGAAATCAATTACCTGACGTGAACTCTCATCTTTGTTTGATATCTGGCCTGTGATGGTACCGTGAATGCAAACTGATGAAGATCCAAACTGACTCTTGATGTGCTGGAAAACAAACCTTTCAAAGCACTTCATCAGAAAGAGGGTGAGTGCCTGGGGCAAGAGTCATTTATACAAGACACTGTATAATTTTTATTTGTAGGTGCATTGGGGGTGTGGGGTCTTGCTGCAGGTGGGAACACTCTCCTGTGACAGTAATAAATTAAAAATGTCTGTATAACATCCACTAGCTGACTGGCACACATTTTTTAAAATATTTTTTCGAAACTTTGAAACAAGTCAAATTAGTTACTACCGAATAGCCAAAAAAAATTTAAATTAAAATGATCATGTTGCAATTGTGCACCTCAAACAGGAAATTCAATCAAATTTTGCAGAACTACTGTGAATTGAAATATGCCTGCATTTTCTACATTTGTGAAAATTGGATTAAAAGGCCAAAATTGTCGACAGTCAGAGGAAATGTATGGCATATCAAAAAAACGAATGGTTCACATGGAGTGATTTTTGCAGGCTTTGTGTACCAAATTTGGTAATGACTGGACAAAATTTGTAGGGGTGGTTTGAAACAAGTGTGAGAATATCTGTGTGGGTGAAAATGGTTGTGGCCTATTTGAACAGATAGATGTGGAAAAAGACAACTAATTTTTGCAGTGAGGCCTTATGGTTAAACCCTCTGGGCTAATGATTTTGATTTCCAGCAAATTATGTTCAAGTCTGTTGATTTTAACAAGTGCTTCAGCCTAACATGCACATTAACAGGACTGACAAACACATCCTCCTTTGTAGAGGCTGAAAGCTTTAACATGGGTATCAATGGTGTCCTAATCACCTTATTTTTTTGTTAAAAGATGTCACTGCCTGGGTGAAGTACATAACAACCTCTAATTATTCATCAGGGTGACTACAATTGCAGACTAATGCACTGAGTCACCTCAAACGACATCTGAAATGCTTCAATTTCAATAATTTTGTAATTATGGCTAAGTGCCCCTTAGATTTTACTTTTCACTTTTACTTTTTGCGTTTGTTTAATATCTTTGATTTGTCCTTGAAACAGGCCTCTAGATGTGTAGAAAATACTTCAAATTATGTCTTTGATGGAGTAACTTCAGAGACACAAGGAGAGTTTTAAGATATTTATTTTAATGAGACAGCACTGATCAAAATGTTGTTAGCAAGCTCAATATTTGGTTATCTTCCAATTAATGTGGCATTTAGGTCCTAATTAATGTGTTTAGCTTTCCAAGCCACTTTTGTTTTGAGAGCTTTTTACACAAAGCTGAACAAAGTAGTCTGTGTCGCCCCCATGTGTTGGCAAAGTTGAACTGTTTTGTCAACAACGTGCTCCTACAGAACTTTGCTATACAGCAGTTAGTCAACTCTACAGTCAAAGTTTGGTTAACAAATTGAGATGTTCAACTACTAAATTCATTCAGGGATTAAATAATTTCTGGATATTAAGCTTTAAAAAGTTAAAAAGGAACAATTAAGAATCTTGGAATAAGGAATATTTTGACCGAGCAGGCACTTTGCAAAAGATAATAACTGAAACTCTCGGGTCTTTCCACATGATTGCACTCTTTATCCCTCCTTTTCTGAGACTGAAACATGGTAAGTTGCAATAACGTCACGTATGAGATTAAAAAATAGTTCGGTGAAATAAGACTATGTCAAGCATGCAATGCAAAGTTTCAGTAAAATGTGAAATCCAACTGGGCGAAAACTAAAAGACAGCTAAGATCAACTTTTGTATTTTCTTTAATGTCAGAATTGTACATGGACTTCCCGATGGATTTGCACTTCTTTTTACAATATGTACCACATATAACAGCACCTTCATGTTATTTACACACATTACACAAGATTAAATCACAAAGCAGTAAAATTAGCAAAAGAAGTGTCCCAAGCCTTGCTGAACATCCCACCCAACAGTCCACCCGTTGGTTAAACAAAACATCACAGCCCTCTATTAGTTTAGACAACTGCACTGTTGTAATTTTCTGTTTCAAGCTGAAAACGTAAGTGTGAAAGTGTTGTAAATCTTAAGGACAAAGGAAAAATGATGACAGAGCACCACATTCAGTTCTTATCAATAGGCCAAATGGAAACAAAGTAGTTATATGTGAGATTTTAAACACTGTTACTGCTCTTAAATCAAACATGATGAGACTAGCACTCGGTCAAACATAGTTAATGCTGAGCAAATGCAAAGGACACAGTGCATATTTGGATTTTTTTGTAAACATGACAATACGTATAGGTAAAAGTGTCTATAGAAAATAGTAAATAACAGCTCAGGTCAAGGGTACTTAGGCTGAAAAATCTTTGTTGAAGATAAACTTGCATTTTCATCCTTCATCAAACCCCGCTGTTCAAAGTGTCGGCTAACAGTACTGATAATCACTCTCTGTGTTCTGACTGACCTGCTTTGTGATATAACCTGGGATTTGGCTGAAAACAGCAACTAAAGAAAAAAAAAAGGATGAATTTAAGTAAAACAGGAATTTATTCCTTCAAGTAGGTACTGGATTTGCCAGAACCCTGCACCCACAAACACACACATCCACACGCTCACTCAAAATCACACACTCACTGATGCACAGAAATACTGTAGCAGCTTTCTCAAAGGCAAAGACGAGTACAACACAGTAAGTGGCAGTTCTGCTGTCAGATATGCAAACACAGAGCAGCAGCAGAATGTGATACACACGCTGACAAGCGGTTTGAGTCGAGCCACACAGCTGGGAGGCAGTTCAGCCTCCCGGGGGGTCCGAGTTTCAGTCCGGTCTGTTTTGGCCACAACTCCACAGAGAGGGAGGAGGAGGAAGTGCTCGAGAACGTGAGGAAGAGAACTCCTAAAGTGTAAGCAACAGCCTGGTTCATCTGATCGTCAGATGTGAAGCACAAAGGACCCTGAAAAACATGTCTAAACACAACATTGTGCAATTTGAATATTTCAAGTGAGACATGTCTTTACTTAGGTATCAGATCTATTGAGGGGGATCAAACAAACAGGAAAGAAAATTTCAAGGAAAAGAACAAAGCAATTCTAGAGTTGATGCATGAGACCACAAGGGGGGGGATGAAAGAAAAATAAAGGGCCAAAATATGTTAGGTTTGTAATAGTTCCTTTATTTGTAGCATCGCAACTACGATGAAATGGATAAAGATTTTAATGGTAGGCCAAGGCATCAGTCCTCATCAGCAGTCCAGTCGGCCCCCAAGCAGAGGACAGAAGAGGGATTTAGTGGTGTGGGAAAAGTTCAGAGCATCCTGTTACGTTTATGAGTAGGTGAGTCTGTGATGACATCACTACAGGGTGCAGGGCCTCGTTTACGATTGGCTGTGGAATCCAAATGGAGAGCCATTTCCTCAGCAATAAAGGTGTTGAGGTCTACGTCATGAAGACCATTCCTACGACGGCTGAGGGGCTGGGCAGGGTGTGTTGGGGAACCGGGAGGACCAGAACGCACAGAAATGCTTGCCATGGCACCACTAAGGCCTGGAGGGGAAAAGAGGAAAATATGAGGTCATGTTAACAATATAAACTCTTGCGTCTTATCTTTATAATGCAAAGACTGCTGCTGAACATGGCATCGTGACATACCATGAAGTGCTATGGCCTCTCGGAAAGGCTGTAGGTCAGTTTCCACAGAGCTGCCAGTCTCTGAGGGTGGTGGTCGGCTTGCAGACACCATTGCGACTCTGGGTGGGGCACGAGCTGTCCGTGGAGGTGGGACTTTGCCACACAGAAAGCTGATTAAGTCCTCACGTCTGATAGTTCTTCTGCGCTTTTTAACCCATGCAATCACATCCTTGTTCCTGCGTTGGTAGCCCAAGTGGATGCCTAGGTCATAGCTGCGTTGGCGGGCATCCACACTCTCTGGTGTCACAACAGGAAAGACATTTATTATAAATCAGAACACCACAAGCAAAGTTCACATTTGCACCAAGACAAACAAAATGCAACTAGATCAGATAGTAATCTACATGACAGAAAGTAGTCCAGTTATTACTTGCCTTTATACAAGTTAGTGACTGCTGTAGCTGCATTCTGGAAAGGCACCCAGAGAGAGAGGCCTTGCTGCTGACATACTCGATCTGAAAATTTATTTTAATAAGTAAGTTAGGTTTTGACAGTTTAACAATGACATTGTTGCTGCAAACAACCTCATATTGTCTTTCTCAAGGCTGAATGTCTGTTCTTCAAAATCAAGTCTGGAGACAGAAATAAATAGTCATTAATGCCCAAAGAAACAAATGTCTAGCTAGTGGTGTAATTAGATGCAACTCCTTTCAAAGCCTTAAGACACCCAGAGTCAAAATCTCTGCAATAATCTATATGAAGAGTTTGGATAGAGAGCAGGGATTTGAATAAAAAAACTGCTTAAACCAAGAAGTGGTAGCTTTATATATGCCACACAACACAAGCACCAGTGTTCAGGCCCCATGCATACTGTTCTTCAAATGATCCTCTCAGAAGTTCAATTAGACTGCAAATCCTCACATCTAATCTGCAGGGTCTGTCCAATTGGTTTCCTCTGCCACTGACTCATCAGTGTTCAGTGTTCATAAAGATGAAGCTGGCTGACTTTCTGAACATACAGTGAAGGGAGTTTGTGAGCAAGATTTTCATATTGTGGGTTAAATAATGACTGCTCTTTACAGATACTGCAAGATAAGGCAGTCTTTCACTAAACAGAAAGACTTCCTCTGGCAACTGATGTGCTAAGCTGATTTAAACAGTAAATAACGCAGTGATCAAGTCTAGTCATGACGTTTCCATTTAAAATATAAACGTGGCTCAGAGCGAAACTCATTTTTGAGTGCTGATAGCAGAAGCTCTTATTTACAAGCGACACAATTTAAGTGAAGTGTTCAAATCACATAGCAGGACAGAAAGAGATTTGCACAAAAACATGTATAAATTCTTAACTTTTACTCCTGTCGCCATTTTGTTATAGATATTTAGAACAGTGTAGACATCATCAAACATCCCATGACTTGCTTGTCAGAGTAAAACGCCCTTGTGCCGTTACTTATTAAAGGCAGCATCGCAATAGCAAAAATTAATTATGACCGCTTTTGACCTTAAACAAACGATTTTTGCAGTCGGTTAACTCCTCCCTGTGTATCGCCATTTTGACGAGCTGGGTAACTGTTGACGGCAGAAAAAAACATTTTAGTGAGTCATGTTATGTCTATACGGGAAGAATAAAAGGGATGGTTGCATTGAAAACATAATCTGCTATGTTAACCGGCGTTTTAAAAGCCATCAAAGCTCGGCCAATATCAATTCCTTTCGCCCTGGAGGACCTCAAATAACTCAAGCCAATGTGAGCCAGATTCAGCCCTGTTGTCCCACATTCTGACACTGTGACCAGCTGTTAGCGTCACTAGCGGGTTCACGTTAGCTAGCAACTGCACAAGGTTCCGATATCGAGAAAAGAACGAGGAAATCATCGAGCTGATACAAAATTTTGAAAAAAAATAACAAAAAAACATTTTGACACCAAACAATACCATGGAAACAAAAGCCCCCCAAACGCAATCGGGAGATAGCTTCGTATGGCCAAGACTATTAGCCTTGCCAGTGCCCTTTGTGTCTCTCTCCGCCCAACGTTAAGCTACCTAGCTGGGTAGCATTTATTAGTGTTAGCTCTCACAGTTAGCCACCCAACCATAACTCAGATATCTTGGCTACAAACCTTTGTAAAGCTGTGCTACCGCAGTAGCAGAATTTTGAAAGAGGTGCCACAATTTCTGTTGGCTTTGTTCCGTCTCCTCCTCATTTGGATCGCCCTGTTCGGCCTCTGCTAAGCACTGCCTTTCCCACTTCGAAAACCAGTGTTCGGGGCCGTGCTCTTGGATCTCCGCTTCTCCCTCCTCCTTCCTCTCCTCCATAGCTAACTTAGGCGTTAGCTAGTAACGTTAGCCTATTAGCTCGACTTCGTTTGAAGTATTTTGTTTTTTTCGGTTTCCGGAGGTACTTAACCGTCTTGCTCCTGAGTTATATATGAAAAGTACGTAACACAATCCTTAGTTATGTTAAAAAAGAAGATAAACAACTCCTGTTCAGGACACGCATTGTAACTATTTTGAAATCCGCCTATACACCCAATGTAAGATACACCAAACTAAGGAACGTGATGACAACACCTAAGAATTTCTTGAATAAACCACGCCCATTTTCCGACATGATGACAGCGATTGGCTACAGTAATTTTTAGGTGGTTCCCAGTGTCGAACACGAAGCCTGATTGGACAATATCAGAAAAGGGAAAATTACCCCACCCAGATGATTGGTCAATATCCGTGCCGTTCAGTGTTCAACAACAAAATTGCCAATTTCTCGCGAGATTTGTACGCATTGACAAGTTATTGTGCACTTTATTAAAACTAGTTTTGTCTCAGAATGTGACAACACTGTGGTTAGGATGTGTTCAGTGTACGAGGCGAAATACTAGTTAGGGTTAGGAAAAGATCAAAATCTAGACGTTATTTTTCTCGCGAGATATTCGTGGGTCCTTGGTTACCATGTCGACACGACCCAAGGGAACCTGCCGCACAGCCATGCTGCATGTTCTTCGGCAGGGGGCAGCCGCATCGTAGAAAATGAACCATACGTTGTCTGGGCAGTTTGGTTTACTCTGGTGTTTACTTTTGGCCTGACACTGTTGTCGTTACTGTATCGATATCAAACATTAACCTGCCGTACAGTTGTTAAAAGTATTCAGTAACTGGTTATGATGCCTATTAAGGTTGTTACAGCAAATCCATTGAATAATTAATAATGTAACTTTTCAAGTATCTTTTGGAGTGTCATCATGACAATTTTGAATGACCTTTAACCTGACATACTATGAGCGAGATCTTATCACTTTTTTTCCTCATCAAACCTCAGTAATTATGTGGCTGAAACACTCTCGCAAGGATGCTTTTCCCCTCACAAAGACTGTTTTCTACTTACTGAAGCAATATACTACTCCCTCACGAGTATGATTTTCTGATAGGATTACATAAATATTGTTCCGACTTTAAAATCACTGATTCAAGACTTGCTAGAAGGTGTGGTCTGCTGAAAGTGGATAGACCTCCCCGAACAGTAGTAGTCGTTGCAGTAATGGTATGGCAGCAGTCATTTTCCCATATTTGTCAAAGTTGCCCATGAGTGTGAAAATGTGTTTGTCTGACTATAAAATCTACAATCTGTTAAGAACAAGTCCCTTTCCATAACTGAGTATAACTATGGATAGATGGATGGACGGATAACATCAAGTATACTGCTACACAAGCAGTAATGTACTCTATATTTAGGCTATATATTGTCATATGTTATAATTTAACTATGATACTATACTATACTCATAAAGTAAAGCTTATGGTGCTTCATGGTTGTAGTTACTGCTTTATTTGCAACTTTGAAGGGTAAGGGTTAGGCACACTATCTTTGAAAGAGCCACATTTCTATAAACTGAGGATTAAAGGAGTCCAAAGATCATGAGTTTATATCAGAAACATACTGATTACATGCTCTCTCACCTGTCTCTCCCTGTCATATTGCACAGGTCTCTGTGTCGGGGTGTACCTCTCCCTCAGTTTGATACCTGTTTACCGACTCCTTTTCTTTCTCTGCTGGTAACTCTGCTGCTTTTGAAGATGTCTGTAAAGGAGGAGATTGCTTACAGCTATGAGGAGTATTTCCACGATCGAGGACCGACTGTCACTTTCAGTAACCTGCATTATGCTGTTCAGGAGACGAAGCTCTGCTTCAAGGTTGGGTCTGAAAAATACATCCTCAAAGATGTGAGGTATGTAAATACTGTATGTTTATGGATAATACATTGTTGGATCATCATTGGGATATTAGGCCAGAAGGGGGCTGTTTTTTAATTACCAGCATGTTTCCATGGTATTGTCATCGGAGCTTTTGGCTACTTTGGCCAGACATCAAGCAGCATAGAGAGTTAATCAAATTATCAACACATGAAAGACATTCAAAAGGCATTTCAGTTTTAGTGCTCCCTCTTCAATGCTACTATATTTACTTACAGTATTTGTCAAAATTTGACATTCACTCATGCCAGTTGATCAGTGTAGTGACCCGGGACAATGTTGAGATACATGACTAGTGAAAGAATCCAATTCTGGATTACCAAACATGTAATGAAAATGGTTGGGGAAAATTTAACAAATTCAAACAGTAATGGTTTCAACAACAAAATATTGTCAGGTAATAGTTGAGCAAATACAAAGGATTATTTTTGATCATGTTTCAATATTTTTCTTTGATTGCATGAGAAGAATAGACATGAAAATGCTGCAGCTGATATTGTAAACATTTGTCAATGGTTTTGAAGGCTACAGTTTATCTTGATGACTGGAAAAGTTACTTCTAGATTGATTCACAGTGTTTTCTATATATAAATTAACATGGTTTTCTGATTGGTTTTTGTAGTGGTATCATGAAACCTGGGATGAATGCGATCATGGGTGCCACTGGAAGTGGTAAAACATCGTAAGAAACTTGTTCATGTGCATGTAAACACACAGGCAATATCTCACACATGTCCAACCCCAACCATGTGAATAATAGTTTCCTTCTTTTTCTGTCAGACTCCTGGATGTAATCGCAGGTAGAAAAGACCCTGCTGGACTGCGGCAAGGACAAGTCATGGTTAATGGTGAAGTCGTCACATCTGAACTCAGACTCAGCTCTGCCTATGTGGTTCAGGTACACAAATACAAACGTACACATGCATACTTTTGGAGCATTATACTATTAACTACATACTAAACTTCACCTATGTGTACTTCCAGGATGATGTCCTAATGGGGACTCTGTCTGTAAGGGAGAATCTTCTGTTCAGTGCCAACCTGCGTCTCAACCGTCGGGATTACTCATCCTCAGAAAAAAAAAGCAAAGTAGAGGCTATCATAGAAGAACTGGGCTTAACAGACTGTGCAGACACTAAGGTACATTACAGTGCTACATACATAAACTAATAGCTGCAGAAGACTCGCTATACAGCCATATTGGGAAAAGAAAGAGAACTTTATTAATATCATACTGAGATAAAAGCAGAAGCAGAGGCTTGAGCAAATTTTGACGAGTTAATTTAAATAATAAAAAATCATGTCACTCTTCATTTTTATTGATGAATTGTGAATGGCTCTGTTTCTGTCCAATGTCTCACTTTACCGACACAAATATATTAGTGCTCCATAATAATTTCTTGTATTTCAAGTGTGGCAAAGTCTACTACTTAAGTCAAAAGTGTTTTATTTAAAAGCAAACAATACTGAGTTTAACTTGCCCCAAAAAAAGTTCTCCATCACCATTACCAGCACTGTTTGATATTTTTTGCCTTATTATTTTCTTAGCATCAGCATTTTCTAAAATGTGTGTCTCTGTGTGTGTGTGTGTGTGTATCTATGTTTGTGTGTGCAGATAGGGACTGAGTTTCTGCGCGGTGTATCTGGAGGCGAAAGGAAGAGGTGCAGCATTGGGATGGAGCTCATCACCTCTCCTTCTCTGCTGTTTCTGGATGAACCGACCACCGGACTGGATTCTAACACTGCGAACTGTATCATCAGTATACTGCAAAAGTACAAAAAAAATTTTACTTAAGCACACATTAGGTTACACACACTTAGAATAGGATATAAATGATAAGTTCAGCATAAATGCTGCTGAAGATCAAACAGGGTCAAAACAGTGTTCACTGTCACTTCAAATAATATTAGCTTAGATCAGAGCAGACATTACTGATGCCAGATAAATCAGTAGCATCTTCATCATCTTCTTGTGCCCTTCTGGTTTCTGTAACAACATGGATTCTAACAAAATGTGTGTTGCGTGTGTCCAGGATGTCCAGAAGAGGAAAGACTGTGATCCTTTCCATCCACCAGCCACGCTACTCCATCTTCAGACAGTTTGATCATCTGACTCTGATGCATAAAGGGGAGATGGTATATGCAGGAGAAGCAGAACTTGCACTGCAGTACTTCACAAATCTTGGTGTGTATATGTTTATTATGATTGGTGTAGAACATGTGTTATAAAATAAGATTATGTTAATAAAAATGGAGAGCTATTGTTTTGCCATATAAAAAATATGAAGCAAAAATGTATTTATTACTTCTACTACCACCAGGAATTCTCAAATATCATGTCCAAAATTGCTTCTTTTATTGGCTCCGGAGGGTGAAATTATAATTCTCCATGTGCTTTAATGATGAATGATTTGCATGTGTGTATGTCTGTGTTTTTGTACAGGCTACCAAATTCAGCCATACGACAACCCTGCTGATTTCTTTTTGGATGTCACAAATGGAGAGGCAAAAACAGCACTGGGGACACTCAATGCAGGTACATCTTCACAAGAAAACATGCATTTTAGAAATAAAATATCCAGCATAGGCTTTTGTATGGTTTCTGATGATTTCTCGGTAAAAATCTATGTATGTAAGTCAAATTTAACTAAAACTGGTAAGAAAGTTAAGACATTTGGGTTCCATTTCGCCCTTATTTGAACCACATTTCAACAACCATAATTTAAAAAGTAGTGCATCTATTACAGAACCAACCTTATGAAATAAAGATAATGAAGAACATTGGACTTTAAAAAAAAGTCTACTTGTTTTTTCTAGGAAAAACTGATAATGAATCAGTGCAATAAGTACAAAGGAAAAGGCAGGACACCTTTTAGTAACAGTTAGCTAAGCCTAGCATAGCACCGGGAAGGTGGGTTGTTATGTCACAACTTGTCCCTGAAGACCAATCCTTTGGCACCAATGACTTTCCTTAGTCATAGTCTGGCATGATACTAACAATGCCGACTTGATGTCACTGTGTTCTACAAGAAACTTTAAAAGCACTTGAAATTTTCTCAAAATGTCAAACTTCTCCTTCAACCAGATTTAGTTTAATTTTAGCTAAGGCACCAATCTTTTTTTTTTACTTACTTACAAAACAAGTATATGTGTGAAGAAAAAATAGGGTCTTCAATGGAAAAGAAAACTAGACAAAACCAACCAGAATTTAAGAAAGAACCCGGAATACCGAATCTAAAACTAATTAAAAACTTGAACATTTTTGAACAATAGAGAGTAACTCTTTTGGAAACTGACACTAAACTGATAAAAAATAATAAATAAAAAACAAACAAAAAAAAGGCAAAAATATAATAAGACTGATTTTTTCCTTCAAATTATCAAATGTTGCGTGACTAAAAAAGTTAGTGAAAAAAAGAAACTTTTATGCTTTCCTCATGTACGACATTTGCATGGATCCAGATCATGTTGAAGAACAATTACCTCTCTTTCCACAGCTGAGAATAAAAATATTTTGGCAACCAAGTATCGCCAGTCCCATTTGTGCCAGCGTGTCCTTGAGGAGTTGGACCATGTGCACAAGAGCGCTGCTGGGGGGGTCAAAGGTCCAGACAGGGTTGCCAACTATGCTACCTCTTTCTTCTATCAGGTCAGCTAACTTGAGAGTCCAGAAACAGATTAGAATAACTTGACAAAACATGTTTCTTACATTAAAAACCATTATAAATAATTCTTCCTTTGAGGGAATCAAACCCGCAGTTGCCTTAAGTTTTTAATTAACCAAAGCTGAAATGAGTCTATGATGTAACACCTCATATATTTATGACTGTTCCAGCCAGCTGCAGGCATTTTGCCTGGCTGACCCGTGAATGAACCCTGTTTATAACTGCTATTATTCCCATAAAAAAAGCTCTTCCTCTGTTTGTGTGTGTGTGTGTGTGTGTGTGTGTGTGTGTGTGCGCGCGACAGATGCGTGTGGTGTGTGGCAGGACAGTGCTGAACACTCTGAGGAACCCTCAGACCTCTTATGCCCAGATGGCTCTCAACATCTTTTTTGCAATTCTGGTGGGGCTTATTTATTATCAAATGCCCTTAACGGAGCCAGACGCTTTACAGAACAGGTACATTACACATAACCTGCAGCTAACAGCTCATTTAATTCTGCTTTATTGTCACCTCTGCACACACTTTCTACAGTAAACTTGTCACCTCTCTTCAAGTTCAAATTACAACAGAGCTACATCACAGGCTTTTCTGCATTGCTTTGAAAGATTGCACAGTATTATTGTATGTGTTGAGATATGAATGTGAATATCTGAATTTAAGAAAAAAACAGAAAGAATAATACGGAGACCTGCCAAGGAATCAATAACAGAAATGTCAAAAGTCAAAAGTTCTACTATTTAAAAAAAGTCAAGTGTGCAAGTGCAACTTGAGCGTGATGGTTGAAATCAGTTTAAAATATAGTAGAAGTAAAGATAAGAAGCCAAGATGTCAAAGTGTCCAAACTGTTCACACCTTTACTGGGATAAAACCAAGGTCAGGGGGACTTTTTCTGCCTATGTTCAGATGAATTGATAATCTTTTAACTGTTTTTCTCCTGTTTACAGGGGTGGAGCGTTCTTCTTCCTTATCATCAACATGGTGTTTGGGAATCTCTCTGCTGTTGAACTCTTTATCAATGAGAGGGCGATCTTCATGTGAGTGAAAGATTAAACTTGTGTACGTGTGAGCTGAAGTGCAGATGTATGGATAAGGTGCCTGCAAAGATGTGCAAAGCTTACATAGATTTCAGTGGATTACATTTCTCTTTTTAATGATAGTTAAAGGTTTTGTGAGTCTGTTTCATTTGTAGCATCAGTATACCGATTCCCATTCTTTCCTACCTAAGATCTGAACCGTAAAAACAGACCGTACACATTCCTTTTTTACAACCCTTTATCTCATCATGCCTGGATTACTTCAACAGCGTTTTTACTTGACTGACTCAGAAATCCAATGTCCGACCCCAGACTGTATGTAACTCGGCTTTGTCTGTTTGTTCTCCACGTGTCTTGATGTTACTTGAGCTTTAATTTAGTTTTAACTGTCATTTAATGTCTTTAAAACGGTTTCATTTTTACATTCTTACATTTTCCTCTACAGTATTGTTTTCTGCTGCTATTAAACCTAATAAATTTATAATTTGCCTTTTTTATTTCGCTGCTTTTATGAAGCAGACAGCTGGATTATGTTTAGAGCTGCAAATACACATTTGGTGCTCAAGTACATTTTCTCAGCAGCAGAAAACGTGTGTAAGATTGAAGCTGGGAGCATGTTTCTTAATACAAAACTGTATCTCTCTTTTTTTAAAGTTCATGGAAAAAAATGTCTTCTATTGTACAAACCTTTAATCTAAAGTACATCAGGCCTTGGTTTTTTAAGCAGTACTTGTTAAAACGATGAATTCATTGTTGATTTTATTTTTTTCATGAAATTCTGATATCAGCAGCTTAACGCTTATATTTATATTACAGCAGTTCAAAGGTGTGATGGGAATATTAATGTTTTTTCATTTATAGATAACTGTAAAACCTTTAAAATACCATACTTTTGAGCCATATTGTTTTTATGTATGTGTTCATGTTTCCTGACAGTCTTTGTTTATGTCCTTTGTAGTCATGAGAATTCCAGTGGTTACTACCGCACTTCCGTCTACTTCCTGTCCAAAGTCTTTGCCGATCTCATTCCCAACCGCATCATCCCTATCATAGTGTTTTCAGCCATCGCCTACTATATGATGGGTAATTCTCATATATACAAGTACACACACAAGCACCATATAGTATCATGCATAAAAAAAGGAGATACGGACATTTACTGTTTCAAATTGTGTCCTCGAAATGATAGTTGTAGCTGATCTGCTGTCTTTTTGAACACATGTGATGAGATCTCCAAATCCCACAAGTGCCTTTGTAATTTTTTCCCAGCTGAGAGTTTGAAAGTAGGGAACATATTTAGAGGCTAAGAGGCAGTACATAAATTCCTTGTTTGTGGGCTTTTCTTTGTCCCAAGGGGGTTCAATTTTGAGAAAATGTAGGTGATTGGAAATGGACACATTTCATTGTTTTCTATCTTCCTAGTATATACCATTGCTGTCAATCACTTTTTGTTTATCTCTTTTCTGTTTGACCTTGCTGCCATGTGTGACTCCACCAAGTGGAACCTGCTAAAATCAACATCCTTGATTTATCACCTGTTCTTGTTTGACGGAGAATGTTTTTCTTCATGCATCCACCACTCTTTTTAGGGTTGAAGCCTGCCTTTCTGTCTTTCCTGTGTTTCACCCTGACCTTGTCCCTGGTCAGTCTGGCAGGAGTCGGTCTGGCTTTCCTCGCCTCAGCGAGTGTATCTTCATTTGCCATGGCTAACATCCTTATCGCTCTTCCCTTCGTCTTCATGATGGTGAGACACCATAGAGACGCACACAAAAATGCATGAATAAGATCATAATGTTTACCCTTGACATTGTAGAGTAAACTGTTTTTCTCAGCTGTTTCATCCCTTCTCTACCTCATCCTCCCATGTTAGGTCTTTGGGGGTTTCCTCGTCAGTCTCAACTCCATGCTGAGCTGGCTGTCCTGGCTGCAGTGGTTCAGTATCTTCAAATATGGATTGGATGTAAGAACTTAGAAATAGGCTGAGCAAGAACAGAAGGGTGTGGTTGTGAGAATGAGATCAGTGGGGTTGAATTTAATCTGTCTTTATCTGTTGCGAGGAAGTTGATCAGCCCAATCTCTTTGTCTCCTTCAGGCTGCATTCATCAACGAGCTGACAGGATTGAAAATCATCGACAATGGCACAATGTGAGTGCTGAGCAGTAATATCTACTAAACATAGTTTTATAACACACACATACACACACACACTCATACAAACACATTAAGCGTCTCTTATCTCTGCCACAGTATCCCAGGAGAGCTGATTCTGATGGGGATGGGGCTCGACTATTCTCCTTGGGGCTTCTGGCAGAACCATGTGGCTCTGCTGGGAATGATACTGATCTGCATGTTTCTGGCCTACGTACAGCTGCGACGAATCAACCGCTGGAAATGATCCCTGTCCATCCGTTTATGTATCCATCTTCCGTGCAAAGTGTCTTTATTTTGTTTATTTAACAGGCCTTAAAATTAAGTACATACGTCTGTATGTGTGCATCAGGTTAAATAAGCTTTTTAATTTAACTATTTAAATTATTATTTTACGCCACAATTTTTGTTGAACCTTGCACAGGGTGCCACTTGCTCCACTACTATTTCTTGCTCAATCACGCTTTCCCACACAAACACTCACACGTGTTGTAACATTTGACTCCCAGGTGGATAAGCTGCCACTAAGCACACTTGGTCAGCGCACGAGGGACATCTAAGTCCTTATAAAGCTTCTTACATTGAGCAAGGCACAATAATAGTCCATGCATACAGATTTTCCTTTTTTATTTGACATCTAGCAGAACCAGTGAAGAAACTGTTATTATTACTTTTAGTGTGGTGCACCTTTGTTGTTGTTGCAAACCTTATGCGACTTTCGTAAAAATATTGTACTGATAAAAATAACTTATCGACATCAAGTGTGGATGTGAGGTCAAGCACATGCTGTAAGTCACACATGATTAAACAAAAAAAAAAAACACTTTTACATATAAACCTTCAGCACTTTCAATTTATTGACCGTACGGTTGAGAAAAAAAGTGTTATCTTCTCTCTGACACTATCACATATTCTTTGCATTGTCTTATACCAGCTATTTACTGAAGCATTATGATGTTTACACTGAATAAAATATTCAAATTTGTGAATTTATTGGCTGCAACAATGTGTTAAATTGAAATATTGGCATATCCTCATCATTTTACACACATTTTACCAAAAATTCAGCATACAGTTTAGGGAATCTTTGGGAATTTGAGGATTTCTACAAAAACCTAAATGCAAGTTATGTTTTTTGAGTGTGAAGAATATTGGCTGCTCAGCGGGGTCTAAAATGACCGACCCAGAGAAAGAGAGGAGATTGGTGTTGAAGAGATTGACAGTTACTATCTTTTAAAATTACTGCAATAAAATATAATAATTAACTTTTTGTTCTTATCTTTGTTTTTATGTAGACGTTGCCTGTTAAGTTAAACATTAGGGAAATGGATTTACCAGGACTTAGAAAGACGATGCCATGTTTCCATCCCTCTGTGGAAACCCTGAATGAGTTGATTTGCCAGCTGCAGGTGTGCTGCTCTGTGTCTGAGCCTGAACCTTCACCTCACGTGACTTGGCGACAAGTCATCATATTTCCAAGTGCATAACATGTCAGCAATTTTTCCTCCTTAAGAATCTTATTAGCATGTGATTTTACATGTTTTTGTGCTAGAAAACTCATTCATTCCACCTTGTTAGAAAATAAAAAAATCCTTTAACCTGCAGTTCATTGTTCACGTCACAACTTTTGGGTGGAATAACTCAAACAGACTTCCACAAACAAACAAACAAACAGACAAAAGAATTCTGATGCTAACCTTCCCCTCTGTCTTGTAGAAGAAGATGGATCAAATAGCAGCAGAAAAAGAATTTTCCTAAAAACTTAAATGCTGTCACGGTGGATGAATATCTAAGCAAGGCAGGGCCCAGTAAAAGAGTGCAGTTGGCTCACTGATACTAGAAACATAAACAAGAGAAACACAGAGAACTAGTAACTAAAGCACTTTTCAATGAGCTGCTAGGCAACACAGACACAGACAGACACAGAAACTGCACATCATTCTCAGGTCAGATCATGAGACATCATTTAAGCAGGACTTCTAATTTCACCTCTAGAAAGTTTTCACACCACTTGCACTCTTATTCAGGCTGTTTCCCACTGTCACTGGTGAGCTTTCCAACCCACGGAGCCACTCTGTACATTTCAACACCACACGCTCATCTACACCATAGTCCTCCTCTTCCTCATACTCCACATCATCATATTTGTGTTGCTCGTTCAGAAGTGAGATCTTCACTATTGAACTTATGTCTTTCAGTTCAGCATCAGTGATGTTTTTAGCAGGAACTCTGCTGTTTGTACTGCTGTGTCTCTGTGTTTCTGCTTGATGCCTTTTGGAGACCTTTTCCCTCCTGCGTCTGGATTCTGAGGCGCTTCCAGAAACACCGCCTCCGCTTCCTGCATTCCTGGATGCTGAATGTTGATGTCTCTCACTGTTCCTACGCTGCAGCAGCAGAACAGCTTCAGGTGTTAGAGTCAGCGTGAAACGGGCCTCCTCCTGATGCCTGGTCCTCGTCTTCACCTCTGGTTCACTCTTTAAGGAGCTCTGGCTCACATGTCTGCGCTGCTCCGTCTTAGACAAAGACTCACCTGAGCTGGAGACAGGGAAGCTGTCTGTTTGCGACGAAGGAAACAATCTGTCCCGTCTCTTTGCGTGCAGATCTGCACCTGATACACCTTTGCCGGTTGGCAAATGATTCCTGGGTTGACTTTTCTTCCCCAGCTGCTTGAGGTTCAAAGCTAGTCGCTCCTTCACTGAGCTCGCTTTGTCGTCTCTCTGGACCTTCGTCTTGCTCACTGTAGTTATAGATGAGGTGTTGTTGATAGGTCTCTCCTTCCCAGTCAGTCCTGACACAGAGCGTGCAATTGACACAGGTGGGATGAATGGCATTTTGGCAAAGCACAGGATCAAATAGGAGAGGAGCTCAGATTTTCGTTTGAAGTGCTGGAAGAAAGAAGTAGAGGGCACTAAGGAGGAAAATGATTTACTGAAGAGATGCACTGATGCATTCTTGGCCATGCACGGGTCAGCAGTGTGTCGCTGCTGTGTGTTGCTGGGATCCACCAGGGCTGATCTCCCCTGCAGACATCCTGACAGCGTCTTAAACCTGGGGGTGTGTCATGTCACGCTAAATGGGCGTGTTTGAGCTCAGAGGAGGAGAATAAAAGGTTTTGTGGCAACTCAAATACTCATTACTCTAAGACTTAAGATCTAAAATAAACCCACACTTCTAATCCTCTAGTGTCATCAGTGAGGGCACGTTTACTACACACAGAGTGTGTGCACATGCAGGCTTAATCCAAACAAGCTGCATTTGTGACTGGGGAGAAAACAAAAAGGCAATCAGAATCTGCGTCTACGGTGAAATCTGTGGAAACCCAAGTCTAATCAAGCATAAACTTTATTCTTTACCTTGAAAAGAGTGGATTAACAGATTAATAAATACATAACTCAAGGGCCTCTTATTCACTTTTCCACCCAATAGGACTCATGGTCTTCAACAGCAGATTGAAAATACCAGAAATTAAATCTTACTTTGTTTTTTCTTTATTGGTTAAATGCTTAAATGCTGCTTTGTTTTCAGCATTTGTTAGGTGCAAAATACACACACAATCTACTCATGCCTTAGCATTTGTTTCTGGTGTGTGCTCCTCTTCTGTAAACAGAAAACGTAAAATAACAATTCTTAAAGAAAATGTTTATTAGATATGTTTGTACAAAAAAAATAAAATATAATAATAAAATATTAATTTCACATGACAGGGAATATCTATTTACATTTCTATTTATCTCTATTTACAGTGCATCTAAACATATACATCTAAAAATCCTGACAGACTCTTAGACAGAAATGCACACATTTAACTGCAGTAATAAGTTTGAACTTCTGCTATGGTGAAAAAACACATAAACTGTTGGCATGAGCATGCGTGTTTTCATTCACAGCATGTCTTCCTGTGTATGTGGAGGACCCGATGACAGCGAGGACAAGTGTGATAGGCGTCCTTGAAATAGTTCACAAAGAACGGAATAAGGCAGCATCCAAGCAGCAACCTGGAAGACAGAAATAATGCATCAGTCTTTTCCTTTTGAATACTGTGCCTGTGTTACTGATGCTGGATGATTTGGTCAACCAGATTAAGCTTTCTGAATGAGTCTCTCCTCACCCGCATAACACAAACACAAGACAAATGAGCCATGTGTGAGCACCGACTTGGTATGTGACTTGTGTGGTGACCTGAGTCTGACAAGACGGGCATGCTGTCAGAGCTGGAGAGCGATAGAGCGCTGTTTCATAGCTCACAAACTTTGGCCTGGGAGTAGACGGAGTGAGAGCAGCCACTAGAGAGAGAATACATGAGAAGATGACATGAAATGCTCATTTTCAAAAAGTAACGTTTCCCCTCATACAACTAAAAAACTACCACTTTTCAGTCTTTGTGTTATCTGAGCAGCAGTGTTTAAGAGGCTGGACTAGCAAAGTGTTTCACAAAGCGTTATAATTTATTAAGAAAAAATTGTGCAAAATTAAGAGGTAAGTTAAATCTGTTTTTGAATTATATTATTTTAAAATGTAGCAAGTAATCTCAGTCCAAATAAAGAGCAAAACAATCAATGGAATTAAATCTGCGTATAGAAGACAGCCCAATTCACTTAAGACTCCTGAGTTACATGTTTGATTTGATTTTGGAAAATACAAACCTGACCAATGTAAAGTCAACAGTTTCCAAAATAACCAACAAAATAACCAACAAAAAATTTACACTTAAGTCTAAAAAAGAATATAGCTCAATTTTAAACAAAGGAAATGTGGCATTCAGGCCTAGACTTCATTTTCAAAATGGAGGTAGATATTAAGTAAGCATGAACCTTGTACAGGTGATTGAACTTGGGTGGAGCAGCCGTTCCCAGGAGAAAAGGAAAAGGAAGGAGGAGGCGGTAGAGGGCTGAAGGGTGAGTGAATATGGTAGATTCTCACATCTTGCCCTGTTTTATTTTCATCTGAAAAAAAAAAGTATACACAAGTGTCTTTTCACTAAGAAAACTGGCCCTTTGACAAAAGCAGGTTGACAGAGAAATTCACCTGGTAAGAAGTACGGTGGAGGCGTAGGAAACGACTCCTCCTTTTTTGATAATGACTCCATTTGACAAGGTTTTAGATCCCAGAAAAGAGAGAGATTTGAGTGTGTTTTGATGTTTGTAGCCTGCAGCAGTTCACCTGTAGGTCTGCAGGTGCAATGGAGGCATACTAATTGAAACCTGCTCTGATTGGTTCAGGTGCCTATTACCCATAAGTCAATACAAGGATGATCTTCCAAATGGGACAGAAGTGATTTTGAGGTATTTTTTTTAATAAAGTTTCACCATCTTCCTTAGCTATATTGCAGTTGTAATGGCTTGGATTGTTGGCATCTAATTTTGATAATGACTCCATTTTTATTTACCTCTTTGGATTTTAAAAGTTTACCAATTTGCCATTGATAGAGTGGAGTTATGAGTGTCTTAGCAATGTTAAATGCACTTGAGTTAATAATACTTCTTCGCTTTCCAATATATTACCATAACCAACACTTTTGTTAGAGACTGACTCTGATCACCAACATTACATGTCTTATGAACAGCACTAACCTTGCCTCTATTGCCTCTATCGCCTCTATTATTATGGCCTTTATTGGCCTCCCGTTCCTCCCAGCTTCTGTGCATTGTTGGCAATACTTAAACTAATAAATATTTGATAAATAATTACAGATTGTATAAATAAACTAGAATTTGACACAAGGACCCAGACCGAGACAGAGACTCAAGGTCGGTTAATCTAATAAAACAAATCCAAATTTATAGCAGTTGTCCACGCACCAGGTTATTAATGCAGCCTTGGATAGGAATGACGTCTTTCCCTTATCTAAGCTCATACATGACTGACCTGCTGTTTTATGGCAGTTTTGGCCAAGCCATTCACTAGATGGTGGTGTTTTATAACCGGTTGGGTTGGATTGATCTATTTTTGGCCACTAGGGGAGCTCTTTCCTGCTCCTCGTAGTTTGTGTGTGAGACCTCGATCCGAACGAGGATTTTCAGTTGAATGTAACAGCTAGCGTGATGAGGCTAAGCTAGCTGTCAGCCAGGCATCCACGGGGTTTGCTGCCTAGTTAGCTACCGGATGCTCCCGGTCGTATCCAACTGCCCGTCTTGACATACCCTCAACATTCCTGGACGAATTCGTGTCGACTGACCAGAGTCCGCGAATTCAGGTCCATTCCTGATCCAACCTTTCCCCGCTAGCGTAACTTAGTTTGCCGGCTAAAGAGAGTGCACACTCGAAGAACCGGACTGACGAGGTAAGTTAGCATTAGGGCTAGCGGAATGTACTGTAACGTTAGCTATCGTCGGGAGTAAAGGCATCTCCTACGAGGAAAAACCGGGGTTTGGTATTGAAAAGGGAGGCCTTATGGTAATGGCGTGAATAGCAACACGTCTTTTTTATTTCTCAAAATAATAAACCTGTCTTCTAGGCCTATCCAACACCGGTGACCAGTTAGCGTTAGCTTAGCTATTTGATTTAACGTTGAATGCCAGTAACGTAAAAACATCATGCTAGTGTTAACAAGTAACCGAGTGATACAACTAGCTACGTTAATCTAGTCGTGTTATTAGCACATGAAGCCAACTCTATTCTATAAATGCGATTAACGTGGCGTTATTATACGATTGTAAAGACATTGGCGAAAGTAAGTTGCTAACGTTAGGTTGATAGTATGATCCATGCTAATGTTATAATCGTTTCTTCAGCAGTTAAACTGTTGGGTTTAGCTGGTTTATCCAAGCTAACACGGCTAGCTAACAAATGGCATATGAATATCCTTGTGATTATGTGAACAGTTAACTGTTTTTCTCATGTGGGAAGTAATTAAACATACTTGTATATGAAATGTCGTGGGAGTTTTATTGTCGATAGAGTCTAAGTTCAATTCAGCTGCTTACTCGGGACTTGTTTGCAGCCAGTTTGTTTAACTAAGTTTGGCTGTGTGACTTCGCAGAGTTCCACTTAAGGACCACACCCAGACAAGATGTCCCTTCATCAGTTTCTCTTGGAGCCCATCACCTGCCACGCGTGGAACCGCGATAGGACACGTAGGCTCAAATATTTCCCTCTCTCCTTGAGTACCATTATCAACTTGCACATCACACAGCACTTCTAAAATTAAATTATTAGTTGCAGACAATGAATTCTGAAATGAAATGACTGTAATAATCAACATTTAAGTGACCAGGAGTGCTATTTTACCTTTTAAATCACACTGTTCTTTTATTAGCTCTCAGGATGTGTAAAATGTTACGTTGCATAGTTTAGCTTGGTATTTAGCAGGTACCTCAAACTGGTCAAGCTTGTTTGTTATCTTTACGTCACTCTTTCAGTCTGCTCTTTTGTTTTTGTACCCCTCAGAAATTGCCATCAGTCCTAATAACCATGAAGTCCATATCTACAAGAAGAGTGGCAATCAGTGGGTTAAGACCCATGAGCTGAAGGAGCACAATGGACACATAACAGGTATTAAATCAGAATAATAAAGCCCCTTAAAAAAATAAAATGTTAGGTAGATAATGTAATATTTCAGTTCTCTTATGTGTTTCTGTGACTGAACCATAAACGATGTGTCAAGATATATTGTTCATCCTTGCGCAGGGCATGGTTGCACAATGAATTGAAAGTTTGTAGTTTTCCATACAATGCAGTCCATTACAATAGGATGAAAAATAATAATAAAGTGATATATACTGTTACTTATATAAAAATCTACTTATGCATCCAGGAAGTAATTTTTAATGCTTTTTGAGTGTATTTAGGGTTATGTAAAAAGCAGCAACAACATAGAGATGATAAAATGGTCCACATCTTAAAATTAAAAGTTTGTCACCCTAGAAACCCTGTCCATCAATCTTAACTTGTTCAAGTACCAGGCATAACTGATGTTAAGCACAGAGTTTACCTCCTGTCTTCCTGCTAGAGTCTTGCACTTTGTCAGTTTGGAATACAGTCAGCATGTTTAGTGCAACAACTTAGCTGGGCATGGTTTTGGTGTAGACACGTCTCTGTAAAGATGCGGGCACAACAGTCTCTGATTTTCTGCTGCTTGGCCAGCAAGGGTCATATTTCATCCATGTCATTTTCCTGTGACCACATATTAGCCAGGAGCAGTCCAAGCTGAGCTAATGGCTCTTATCTCAGCCTTTCCTCTCGCAGCAGTCCTGCTTGTCTAGCTGGTGTCACGACCACCTCAGAAATCCACAATTCTAAATTCAAACCCTGCATTTCCTTTTCTTTTTATTTCTCTCATAGGTAATACACATTTCATCCAAAAAGCAGGAAAATTGGCAGATGAAAACAAACAAAAAATGTAGCAAGTTTGAAGGAGCTACCAGTGGCTGTGTCTTAAAATGCTGCTGGTGCAACAGTTAATTCACGTGTGGGGTCTCTATGATCCATCCTCATAAAAGCTTATTCAGCTCCAGAGTGTGCTGCAGTAATTCATTTCATCATTACTGCCATAGCCCATCAGTAATTACATTATGTCTCTTTGTTGTGTTCTAGGTATTGACTGGGCTCCCAAAAGTGACCGTATAGTGACGTGTGGAGCAGACCGTAATGCCTATGTGTGGTCGCAGAAGGAGGGGGTATGGAAGCCCACACTGGTCATCCTCAGGATCAATCGAGCTGCCACCTTCGTCAAGTGGTCTCCTCTGGAGAACAAGTTTGCAGTTGGTAGCGGTGCTCGACTCATCTCTGTCTGCTACTTTGAGTCTGAGAATGACTGGTGAGACTGTTTGTACGCTCATGACAATTTACAAACTTAAGTGCTGAAATAGAAAGGGGAAAAAATGGACAGAATATAATGGCCACATCGATATTTCTGATTGGTATGTGCTGTTACCTTCTTTGATGCAGTGTTGCCATTACATGGTTACATTTTGACAAAATATTTTGTCTCTTTGTAAAAGGCTCCATTATTAATTATTTACTTTTGAGCAGAGATACAACCCCAACTCTCTGGGTACATTGAACACGTATTCAGACTAACTCTTACAAAAGCACGCTTGTTTGTATTTTAAGCATGTTTTACCCAAAATATAAATTCATTCTTTTTTCCACCAAATTGGCTTCTTTATGTGCCAAAATGCAAGTGTTGCTTCTTGTTTATTTGTACTCTGAAATATGTCAGAACATTGTGGTTTTGTATTGGTATTTGTGCAGGGTAATAGGTCAAACCATTAGTGAGGTAGCTGTTGCATTTTTTTGACTTGAAGTCATCCATGCTGGATTTAGTGACGTGTGGCGATTTGAATGCTTTAGTCCCATTGTGCTCTGTCTGCCTTCCAGCAGTCAAATTGCCAGTTGGCTATCTGCAGTAACAACAATTTCATCTTGAGTTTATTCTTTTTTCACATTCCAAATGTGAAATGGGATTTCAAATTCTAAATGTGTCTGTGCCACTCCAATGCTTCAGGTGGGTCAGCAAGCACATCAAGAAGCCAATCCGCTCCACCATCCTCAGTCTGGACTGGCATCCCAACAACATCCTGCTGGCTGCTGGATCCTGTGACTTTAAATGCAGGTGAATGTTTTTATTGGTAAATTTTATGGGACGAGCTGAAGATCAAATGATTGCAAACCTGCCAACATCCTCTCTTCCTCTTTTGTTTTCTTTCTTTTTCCCACTCTCCCCACTCCTCCCTCTCTGGCCTCCAGGGTGTTCTCAGCCTACATTAAAGAGGTGGAAGAGAAACCAGGTCCCACACCCTGGGGCAGCAAGATGCCATTTGGGGCTGTACTAGCAGAATTTGGAGGAGCGGGTCTGTATCTGTGTCTGCATATGCAATAGTAAAAATCTCCTTTCAAATGACTTCATTTTATCCTTTTACTGAACCAGATCTGCTATTATTTTTTTAATCCATTTGTGTGTTAGGTGGAGGGGGATGGGTCCACTCTGTCTCTTTCTCAGCCTCTGGTAACCGCCTGGCCTGGGTCAGCCATGACAGTACTGTCACAGTGGTGGACAGCTCTAAGACTGCTAGGTAAAGTCGCTTGTACACACAGTGTTTATGGTTTTAACCAGCAGCTTTCTCAAATGAAATTTTTCCTGTTTACTCACCAAAACACATTGTGTGTGTCCTTACAGCTGAACTGTTTTTTTTCCAAATAAAACCTTTGCAAAAGCAATCACAAAAGAATTTGAATCCCGTATTGTTTACATCCATGTTTACTAGCGTGCAGTTTTTATACACTGCATGCAATGACATATTATTTCTGCATGGATTTCTTTATGACACAGCCAACTGTAAAGTAGAAGAATAATGTAAAGCCAATAGCAGGAATGTGTGTGCTGTCACTTCTGTGCATTTTTGTTGCATGTACAAGGTCAAAACAGGTGGCCACTCAGAGAAACTGCTGCATAGCACAATTAGATGTCAGAAATGCCGTATGATACCAAGTTAAATGAAGATTTTGTTTAAAGTTTTTGTCAACTATACAAAAAAGACTGAAAGATAGTTTTGACATAATATGGTTCCTATGCTAAAATTTGAAGATTTTTGCATGGTTTCTGTGAATGGAGTTTGCCAGCTGCAGTGAAGAAGATGATCCTGGAAAAAAGCAGAAAATGAAGGCTGATGTGCAAAAAAATGAGTCAACAATCTCATAAAATTAATTTCTTCTCCCACACATTTGTCATGGTGAAAAATCAATCCATCACATTAAGAAAAGGACATTTGCTAAATTAAGATGATATTATATCTTCCACTATATGAGAATACATTTATAGATGTAATGGCCGTTGTGTAATCCATGATTTATAATCTGATAATCTTCTCTTGGTGCCAGTGAAGTGAGAAAGGTAAAGAGCAGGAAAGCCAGACCAAGGCTACTCTTACATAATAACAAGCACTTGTCAACAAATTGCAGAGGACATGAATTGAGTGGGCTGTGTTAAAACAGTTCTAAGTGGAAACCTGCACACACTGCAGCATCAATGTCTACTTTTTGGTCACAAAACTGTCAAGATTTCCATTGAAAATCAATTTTGAATTTGTTTCTAGTGTGCTGCCTTTTAAATCATTCAGTACAGTGATAACAGTTAAGTCCCAAAACTGTAATTAATTGTTGTGTTTCTGTGTGTGTTTAGTCCTTCACAGCTGAAGACTGAGTTCCTTCCTCTCCTCAGTGTCATTTTTATTTCAGAGAACAGTGTAGTAGCTGCGGTAAGAATAAAGCATACACACCATTGCATATTGCCATGCACAGATCGAGAGTAAGGAAGGAAGGAAGGAACACCGTTTTAAATGTGTTGTCTGCATTTTCAGGGTCACGACTGTTGCCCCATGCTGTTCCGTTGCGACGATGGTGGAACGCTGACATTTGTGACAAAGCTCGACCTTCCCAAGCAGAGTATCCAGAGGAACATCTCTGCCATGGAGCGCTTCAGGAACATGGACAAGCGAGCCACCACCGAAGACCGCAACACTGCCCTGGACACACTGCACCAGAACAGCATCACGTAGGTCACACTAAGTGGGATCAGTGCAGGGCATTTCTATTTTAAGCTTAGCTACTGCCAGATGTTAATCCCTTAGACTTTTTATTTAACTTGCATGTCATAAAATTTGATGAGTGTTTTAGTTTTAAGAGTTTTTCATGGATTGGCCTTCGGTTAATTTTTGTTTCAGTTTAGTAAAGTGTGATTGCAATATTCTGTCATCAGAAAAATTTGACCATATGCTTTGCACTTTGTCCTTTAGTGTAAACAAAGGAGATTTTGATTTTTATAATTTTCAGAAAATAAGAATATTGCAGTAGTGCTAAGCAGAATGGATCCACAGGGAAAAATCAGTGTGTTGTTAGTAGTATTGGGTCAGGGTTATCAATGTTTTTCCAGTAAGTGTTTTTCCCAAATGTCAACTTTTCATGAAGGGTTAACATTTTGTCCTTCCATTACATGGCTACACAGTAAAATCCATTATTATTATTATTATTCTTATTTTTGTCATGATTATTATTTAAATAACTTCTTCTGTCGTCCCCTTTGTAAAATGGTCTTTGTGTGTCTGTGTGTCTGTTTTTTAGCCAAGTGTCTATCTATGAGGGAGACAAAAGGGATTGTCGCAAGTTCTGCACCACAGGCATCGATGGAGCTATGACCATTTGGGACTTCAAGGTAACACACACACACACACACAAATTTACAGTTCTCTTAAGATTCTTCCTTTTTTTAAATCTCCCAGTACCAACTCTCTCGTCTGTTTTCCTCCTCAGAGTCTAGAAGCTTCTATCCAGGGTCTCCGCATCATGTGAAGAAAAACTTGTTGAATGAATGAAGAGACGCTGCGGCCTCACCTCTGCCCCGGCTCACCCCCTTGTTCTCCCTTCCCTCCCCTTTCCACCTCACCCCCTCTGCTCCTGCAACTCAGCCAGTAACACACATAACTGACCACCTTATCGAGTGTCTGCTGAAGCACTGATCAGACCATTACACACTCGTGTGGGCATGTGCAAACACTCTTAAACACACACACTAAAGTACACACAAACTACACACACACTACACACACACTGAGCTGACGTGTGACATCACTGTTGATTTTTTTTTTCTGTTTTGTTATTAAATGAAGGTTAACCAGGTGTCAAAGTAGGATGGTCCTCTGACACGTGTGAAGAAGTGACGTGAAACGTGTGTTTTTATGTTCTCTAACCTCCTGTACCAAAAGTTGAACACTAAAAGGTGCATTTTATCCAAAAATCAGACTGTATTTCACCACAGATTAACCTGTACATGATTTCTGAATATCAGTGTTAGTAGATCGGAGAATGTGATGTTTTACTTGCTGGAGTACAGTCAGTATTCTCTTGCAGGTGAAGTCATTGTTAAGATTTGGACCTGGGTTATTGATATTCTGAGGTCATGTTGCTGGTTAGCTGTTGAGAGCTGTACAGGATCTGATGGTGGAGAGAGAAAGCAGCTGTCTACACTCTGTGCGGAGTCACGGCTGTTCAGCACTAGGCTCTGTAGCTACTACACTAAAACCACACAAGATGGAGGATTTCTATGTAACTGATAATGAGGTAGACATGAAATAAAGATGAATACATTTACAGTACACAAGTCACTCGACTGTTCTCTTCCTTTGTGTTGAACTCATTTTTTTAAAAACAAATTTAGATCGTATTTATTAATTTTTTACCCTATTAATGATTTAATACTTAATATCTACAGCTGAGCAAATGACTTTAAGAGGCTGTGCTTTAAAATAAGAGCTAATGTCAGCATGCTAACCTAGTATGCCAATGTTTACTTAGTATAATCTTTGCTGTCTAAGTAGCATTGAGTCAAATATGCTAGCATTAGCATACATACAATGACAATTTGGATTATTTTGAGATAGATGAAGTGTCCTAACAAACTGTCGCCAGCTCATACATACAGTAGGGGGGGATTTACTTGATGTAAAGAGCCACTTTCCAAGAATTCACATATTTGTGTCATCATGGCTTTGATTCCTTATATAAATAAATCTAATAATTTATCAAGTTCCTTGTCAGATAAACAGGCCAAGTAATAAATAAAAGCTCCCTTTGTCACAGTGTGGACATTCAAGTGAATGAAAAGTAGAGAAAAGAAATAAAATGTAATGGAGGGGTGTTAATTAAAGGCTTCTTATGTACATTGTAGCTTCTTTTAGTTTCCCAATGAGGGAAGAAGAGAAAGACTTGCAGAGATTCACTTTTTACGTTCACCCTGAGAAACAACATAAAGTTTAGTTTCATTGGTTAGTTCTTCAGTCTCCTCTTAACCCTAAAATGGGAATTATGGAAATTGAGGAATAGTCCACATGAGTCAACAAGAAAAACATTCCTTTCTGATTTTCAAATGTGAAAAAAGTGGAGATCTTTGGGGAAAGCATAAACACTTGGGGGTTCAAATATCTGAACTGCTTGTATTGAGGAAATACACCTAAACATGAAAAAAAAAAACTGGAGCAAACATGTTGTGTAGTCAACTTCTTCTCTCATGACGCCGCCCTTCTTTTTTTGCAGCACTTTTCTTCCCTCCCTTTCTCCTTGTTCCTCTTTCTTTATGCAGAATTACGTCCCTCCCCCTTCTTTTCTGCTTTTCATGCATTATACGTTTTTTTCCTCCCCCTATGTTTCTACCTCTTCCCTTTTCAGAACATTGTGTCAGCGCTCCTCCCTCTCTTCCTAGTTTCTCTGAAGCAAAAACACTTAAACTCGACTTTCTTTTTCCGTTAAAAGTTTGCTCCCATTCTCTCACATTTTTGAAATGTTACACCCATGATCTGTTTTGCCTTGAGCATAAGTCTGCATAAACTTCCTGTATGTCTCCCCCTCTGAGCTTCACTGTACCCTCCTCCACTTCCCCCTCTGACCTCTCCTCCCTCTCTTCAGCTCCACTTCTTCTCTTCCTGAGCTCACTCTGTCGTTGGCGTTCGCGTTGACTGGCCAGAGTCCGCGAGCTGAGCACCCTCATCTTTATTTGATCTGCCACCTTTCTCTGTCTCTCCCTGTCTCTCTCCTTTCTGTCTCTCATCTCTCCAGCTATCCACCCATTCATCTCTGTCCAGCCCTCAGGGTAAGTAGCCTAGAAAATATTTAACAATTGACTGAGTTTGCTTTGACATGTCAGTAACACACACACACACACACACACACACACACACACACACACGTACACACTCTGTTTGTGTAATTCATTTTAAGGAAAAAGCTTAAAGTGTGCAACAGGCAACCCAACAGCCACTCAGCACAGAAACGTAGATGTTCTTATGTAATATGGGTGCTGGTTAAAGAACTTGCTGAGATGGAGATTTTGGTCTCTGTTTCCTGGGTGTGCGCTTAGCTGTAAACACCGTGTGTTTCCCTTGACCTGTACCATTCCTCTCATGCCTCTGAAAGTCTGGATTTCATTAACCAAACCTGAGTGACATAAACTCAGACCGTTTTTCTGTGCAACAAAGGTTAAAAACAACTAACAGTTTTGTTTTACTTGTCAAAGGACCCTCAAAAAAGTTAGAACCAACTCTGACTCTATCTTGATGAATAGCTTTGTATGTTTTATTACACTTTTTGTCTTTGTTGTGTAATTTCTTTCTTCTTTGCCTCTTCCTTTTAAAAGAATCTCTAAACTTTTGCTTTTTAGACTTAACGGTCATCATCTCAGCCCATCAGCCGCTGGTTCCTCACACAACTTCCTGGTCTGTTTCCAACATCTGATTGGCCATGGCGTACCACAGCTTCTTGCTGGAACCAATTAGCTGCCATGCCTGGAATAAAGATCGCACGCGTGAGTCTGCTCGCCTTCTCTGATTGGTCACTCTTGGCTTGTGATTCAGTGACTCCAAATCATCCTGTCTCTAAACTGCACAGCGTTGTAATCACAGACATCATGGAACATCATGCTTCAACCAAAGAAGAAATAGTGTAATAGTTCGAGGTTTGTGATTGGCTCCCAGGTGGGAGAAGGTATTTCCTGTTTCCTGTAACAGTGAGGGAGGTGTCTGGGGGGCCTTTCTGAGAGACTCTTGTGCTCTGTTAGCTTGAGGAAACTATTGCCATATTTGGCTGTTTTGATCAGTGCTTTGGTTTTCTGGCGAAGCGGATGTAACAGGCAGCCGTGGTTGCCTCATAGAGTCGAACAGTCGCAGTTTCAACTCAACTTCAAAATCTGAACACTTCAGCTGGCTCAGCAAGGAGGCTGACACTCACAAAAAAAATAACAAAAAATAACACTACAACCCCCACACTACTGCTCTCAGACTCACACTGCCTCTGACTCATCTGCTGACTAAAACATGCACAGGGTTTGCTACATTATGGGAAGGAAGGCCGCTGTTCTTGCACATTGTCTATTTAAAGATACCATGTGTCTGTGTTCTGCCTGCAGGCAGAGTCATACTGTATTCCTCTAGTTTTCTCTCTTCTCATGCACCCAGTCAGCTGCTCTGTGCTCCACTTTGCCGATCAGCCCATTATTAACTTGTATCACCCTGTACTTTGTTCCCAAAATGGATGAACTTCCCATTTTTAAACATTCACTGATATGCAGTGTTTTCTTTGCTGATGCTCGCTGTACTTAAATGTGTTTCTATGCTTCAGAGATCGCCCTGTGCCCCAACAACCATGAGGTCCACATCTACAAGAAAGACGGGGCCAAGTGGAGCAAGATCCATGAGTTGAAGGAGCACAATGGGCAGGTGACAGGTGAGACAGCCACACACAGGTAAAATGGCGTATGGTCATGATAATATACTTCCTGGTTGCAGTATTGCTAAACCCATACAAGTTTTTTACAACTCCAACTGTCCGGTCCAAAGATACTGAATAAAATCTTGTACTCAATATACAAAGTAGAAGATTTAAAGTTACTTATATGACTCCTTTTGGAGAAGATTGATATAATTTTCTCTAGGTGAAGATGCAGCTCAATTTCTATTAGTAAAGATGCAGCTGGTCAGCTTAGCTTAGCACAAAGGCAGGAAACAGCTGGTTCTGTCTACCAGTTCAATAATCGATCTACCAGCAAATATAAGCTCACCAATGAACATGTCATTTTGTGGTATTACACCAGCACACTGCTCCTGATGAGGCTCAGCCACTTCCTGCAGTGACACTGACTCTAGGAAGTCTCTAAGATAGCTAGCTACACAACAAACTAGCAGTATATAGTTGTGGGTTGCACAAATGTTGATGACATTACGCTCTTTTTCCTTTTGGGGTTAAATGTACTCACTTTAAATTGCTTTGGACAAAAGCGACTGCAGAATAAATAAAATGTACAGAGCGGTGTCAGATAGGGCTGTCACAATACCACATTTTCACTACATGATTATTGTTGCCTGGAGTATTCAGTATAATATTATTATCACAATATCTACAGAAAGAAAGTGAAATTAAATTCCAACATTACTGTGTTTGGGGGATTTTTGGCAAACAAATTATGAATACAGAATGAACTACACTCAAAATACGAGCTAAGGGAGGTGAAGAAAGTGTTGCTTCCTGTAACTCTCCTGTAACTGTAACTAACTATAAAAATGTACAAATAAAACAAGTACACACACTGATTTTTGCCATTTTATGGTGAGTAGCAGCCAGCATTACATGCATAACCAACACCTGAACCACCTGACAAAGTGAGTGTGAAAAGTAACAGACATGATTTAAGATGGGCTCTTTTATTTTACAAGTTATTCCTAATGTGCACTTTTTACAAGTCAATATTGATTTTTTAAATATCTTAATTATCATCAGTACTGGTTATTGTTGACACCCCTACTGTCTATCTACTATCTATATTATTATTACGAAACTAGTGGTATGAAAATAATCATATTTACCAAAATGTCTACCTATCATAAATATAAATTGTACACAGTGATAAAATAAGAGTTTCTTTGTGCTGCAGGTATTGACTGGGCTCCTGACAGCAACCGTATAGTTACTTGTGGAGCGGACCGTAACGCCTATGTGTGGACCATGAAGGAGGGCACATGGAAGCCCACCCTGGTAATTCTTAGGATCAACCGTGCAGCCCGCTGTGTGAAATGGTCACCTCGGGAGAACAAGTTTGCTGTGGGCAGCGGCTCACGCCTCATCTCCATCTGCTACTTTGAGCAGGAAAACGACTGGTGAGGTTTTGGAGGTTGTACAAGAAAGGCTGCATTTGATTGTTATGAGCCATAAATGTGGAAACATGTGGTTGTGTTGTTTCCTATAGGTGGGTGTGTAAACACATCAAGAAGCCAATCCGCTCAACCATCCTCAGTTTGGACTGGCATCCCAACAACGTCCTGCTGGCTGCTGGATCCTGTGACTTCAAATGCAGGTAAAAGTGATTAAAAGAAAGCACAAAAATTTGTTACTAAACTTATGAGGACATATTAAATATTACATTTAATACTTAAAAATAATACTGTAAGTTTTTTTCTTGTTAGTATAGAGGCTCTAAAGATAGATCTTGTGCTGTACAGACTGTAAAATCATCTGAAAAAAACTGTGAAACTGTGATATTTGGCAGAAAAAGTGCTTTAACTCTATAAACCAAAGATGTAAATATGAATGTAACTTCCAGCTTGAAGTCCAACCACTTTTTGAATCATCCTACGAAAACCATTATCAGTATGAATTTAGCCAAATATTATAATGAAGACCAAAACAGGAGCACAACGTCATCACAACACAGATTATTAATAACATTTGTATGGAGCTCTCAGTTTAAATCAGCCACTGTATTTGTTCTCTCTTTCCTCTCTTTTTTTCTGCATTATTTGCATCTGGACTCCTCTCGCCCACAGGGTGTTCTCAGCCTACATTAAGGAAGTGGAGGAGAAACCCGGCCCCACTCCTTGGGGCAGCAAGATGCCGTTTGGAGAGATGCTGTTTGAGTCCGGAGGGTCTGGAACAGGTCAGGCTTTGGGTGGAGGCGGTGGGTGGGTGCACAGTGTGTGCTTCTCCCACTCCGGCAACCGCCTGGCCTGGACATCCCATGACTCCACTGTATCTGTTGCAGAGGGAGGCAAGACCAGCACGTAAGAGAGGGTGTAGCAGCACACCTGTGTGCTGGTGTGAATCACAGCGGGCATGTTATTTGTGTGTGTGTGTGTGATCTCTGACCTTTGTTATGACTCCACAGGGTGAACAGTTTGAGCTCTGCGACACTTCCTCTGCTGTGTGTCACCTTCATTACTGAGAACAGCTTGGTGGCAGCTGTGAGTATTCATTACATCTCTTCATATATTTAGTTGTTAAATGATGTTTTTTTAAAAAAAAATCATTAACATTTAACAAATCTGACAAATACTGACAAATCAGAGGAGTCTCTACTAGAGATGCAACCGCATGATATTTTCATAATAAGATAACAGATGTGAAACCTAATATATACTTGAAATAATAGGCTACAGATAACAGATGAAATCACAAGAAACATACAATAACCACTGATAACTATATATAGGTTAGGTCATGATGTAATATCGGTATGGTAATACTTTCTACAGTACCTTCAGGATTACATCCTCATATGTTTCTGCTTCACCAGGGTCATGACTGTTACCCTGTGCTGTTTGTGTACGATGGAGCCAAAGGCAGCTTAACATTTGGTGGCAAGCTGGATGTTCCTAAGCAGGCAGCCCAGAAGGGCATCAGTGCCAGGGAACGTTTCCAGAACCTGGACCGTCGTGCCTCAGAGACCCAGAGCACCGACAAGGACCTGGCCACCCTGCACAAGAACAGCATCAGGTGAGGAGAGCAGATAAATAAATGCATTGAGTCTGGGTTGTAGCTTTCTGAAAATCTGGAAATATCTAACTACTTTAACTCTTATTTTTAAATACACAGCTTAATTTCTTATTTAAAGGTGTGCATCATTTTCATCATCTCTGAAAAAAAGACTTCTTTCTTGCAACATCACATGCTTGTGCACAGAGTTTGACTTGTCTCCTACAATATTTCAGCCAAATTTCAGTGCTGGAAGGAGGAAGAAACCAGTGCACCAAGTTCTGCACCACCGGCATGGATGGAGGGATGGGCATCTGGGATGTCAAGGTAACATGCACACACTTACACACTGCACCGATTAAACAAGCTACACTGATGAAATCAAATGTCTGTTTGGCATCCTGTTGGCATGATGTTTCTTTGACATGACATGAAATGTTTTTGAATATTTCACACCCTTTTTTTTCAGACTCTGGAGTCTTCCATGAAGGACCTGAAGATAGTCTGAGCTTTTTAAGTTTACATAACTGGCACATAGTGAAGTAGCTTCTGGAAATATGAAGAAAACTGCTGCCTTATTACACAAAGCTTCTGAGCAATATGTTTATCAGGTAATTTTTTTTTATATACAAATTAAACGATCAGACTCGTGTCAAACAGTGTCTGTAATCCCTCTGAAGCTCTTTGCTGAGCTTGTTAAATTTAACATTGTATAAAGAGGGACTGACCACATGTCTGCAAATGGTACTTAATGAGCTTGATTAGTATAATCACAGAGAGCTCAGTCTGAGCTTAATGCTTAAAGCAGAATTTTTTGTATTAATCATGATTGAAGGCTACAGTATTTGTTTAAAGCTTATGCTGGTCATAATAAACGATTGCTGTTACAGTGCTTGGTTCCTTACATGTGTGTGTGTGGGTGTTTGTGTGTGAGCAGACATGGTTTTGTTACATATTGGCAGTGGTGGGTGAGGAAATGCAAATCTATAGTTAAATAAAAGCAAAAAATACACCAAAAAAAGATTTAAGTGAAAGGGAAATTTATCTTTTGAGAAACCTACTCAAGTAAAAGTAAAAGGTAGCTGCTCAAACTACAAGTTACTTACATTTTAATATTAATGTATGATTCATTAAAATTAGGATATATATTTAATCTTAAAAGCCCAACAAAGCACTGTCTCTACAAGATAAGTTTATGTCCTTAGTGTTATATTAAATATTGAAATTACAAATAAAAATAAACATTGCTAACATTAGCTAGCTAACTACATTTTCATTTATAGTAAGTACAACTAAACTTAATGTGTTTGTGGAGATTAAAAAAGGTTTTCAAAGCAAAGATCACATTTTTGGTGGCACCACAACAAGCGGTTCATCATGTACCTCTTGTTTTCTACTGATTTCCTTTATTTTGCTGCTCTATGTTTAGACTTTGTAATATCCCACCATGAATGCAACCAGTGTTATTTTGGTAGGATTTATGGGTTTTTTTTAAACATACTGTAAGTTGCTTAGATGCAGTTTTCATACCTGTAAGATGCAGTGCAATCTTTATAGTAAATAATGGTAACTTAAGTAAACAAGGAATTTCTAATGTGAGATACAATTTTAAATCACACATCTCAGAGGAAATATTGTACTTTTTGTTTTACTAATCTTTTTTTATTCATAACTCCTTACAAATTTAAGATTTTACTGCTTTTTCTTTTAATTATTTTTATAATTTAAGGGTTTTTTAATTAATTTTTTGTAATAATATTACTCACAATTTTACTTCTTACATTTTCATGATTAGAAAATGATGTAGACTTTTCTTTGGTAATAATTTTTAGTGTGTTTTGCTCAGTAATTTTATTAACTAAATCTTTCACAACAATTAAATAGAGCCCAACTGGCTGGCAAAAGTCCCCAATTTTCAAACTCCTCTCAACGTCTCCAGTTTTGACAATTTTCTATTTAAAAATAAATAAATACAATTTTTGGTTTTGAAAGCTAAATAACTCTGATGACATCACTATGAGCTCATCAGGAGAAGGAATATTCACCATGATTTGCAAAGTAAAAATAAAACATATAACCATCATCATCGTCGTCATAATATATCACCAACGAACTGCCAACTTCGTGCTTGCAGCTCCATCTAGAGGTAGAAATATGAACTGCACGCACTGGATTTCCACAGCTATGAATCAGTCCGTCAGAAAATGAGGTGGCATCCTTCGGTGATGAAAAACAAGCCTTCTCACCGAGTCGTGATGAGGTGAACCGGCGACACGGAGAGAGAGAGAGAGAGAGTGTGAGAGAGTGAGAGAGAGAGAGAGAGAGAGAGAGAGAGAGAGAGAGCACCACCGCCACTGTGCAGGAGAAAGCGGCTGTCTCCTCAGAGACCATCCCCGACGCCCACACTTCCGGACTGGAGCCTCTGGAGGCAGCTGGGTCGGTCGGGATGCATCCGTCTCCCGGTGCTGCTTGAGCTAAGAATAAGAAGGACGACGTCTTCACGGTGAAACGGCGATGTTCGTTACGTTATTTTAAACGCTGCCTGGTACAATTTGAACTGAACCGATCAAAACGCGGAGGCTGTTCGCGCAAAAATTCAGAGAGGATTCAGGCTTTAGCCACACTGTGTCTGCTGTCAACTGTTGCTTATTTCCACTGTAAATGAATCTTATAAGGTAGGTGGGATATTTTATTACATTTGTTGTCGTTAATGATTTATTTAAGGATGAAAACGCGCTGACAAATTAGAAATATTGACATATTTCTACCTGACAGTGTGTTGCTGATGATGAGGATGAGGATGCTGAGGATGATGGAAAGATTCGGAAATGAACCTTTAAAAAAAAAAAAGTCAACATTTATATTTCCACATACCTTATTACTGATGATGTAATGAGCTAAATGATCGTGTAGCCTCCACTTTATTTGCTTGAAAAACATTATTAATAACACACCTGCCACCTCTCTCCTCCTCCTCCTCCTCCTCCTCCTCCTCCTCCCCCCTCCTCTTCTCCTCCTCCCTCCTCCTCCTCATCATCTTGCTGTTTCTTGAAACACACAGCAGGCCACATGTGTCCTCTCTTCCACTTGGACCTAGACTTGGTAGCCCGTGGAGTCTGGGTCCAGTCTGTCCTGGGGGGGGGGTGGGGGGATATGAGGTTAAGTCAAACAGAGCAGATCAGGCCTGCAATTGATAGTTAACTTTTTATTGACAGTTTATGTGCTGATTGCTCGCTTGATTGACTGATCTGTATAATGCATGAAAGCAGCACATAATGTCTATCATGAGTTCTCACAGCTGAGTTTAAATCATTTGTTTTTCTAACCAACAATCAAAGACCCAAATAGTAAATTTACACAGGGAAAAATTCAGATCTGTTGAGCTGGAAAAAGCATATTTTTTGTCATTTCAGGTAAAAAAAAAATCATCAAAACAATTAAGAGGTTAAACAAATTATTTTAAGTCTAGAGACCTACTGAGAATATCTGTTAACCATGACCAAACTCCTCTTAGCTTATACATAAAGTCTGACGCTATAAAAAAGTTTCATGTATATTCAGTGTGCTGTTATCCTATAGACCAAAGCTGTAAGTGAAAAATCAGGGGGTCCTGCGTTAGTTAAGAGTAGCCATAATTTAGCTGCTTTGAAAATAGATAATGTTAAGAAGGTGGGAGCTGATTATCTCTTTTATTTGTCTTAAAAAAACAATAAAAATCTTTGCTTCCTTAGGCAGCGGTTGTTTTTTCTGTCAATCATATCATTATATCAGAGATGAAATGGAAAGTCAATTAATTAATTTGTCAGTGTATAAATTATAGATATGTAATTGTTTAAGACTTTGATTGCTTTTTACACTGATTTTAAATTAAATAATTAGGGGCATTTGGATTTTGGTCGCACAAACTATGGCGTTTAAAAATGTTTAGCAGGTTCTTACAAAAACATTTTATATGACATTTTGAATACAAGACATTTAATATAAAAAATATCTTTTTTGGCAAATCTCTTTCTCTTTCATTTTACAATGAAATATGCATTAACCGCCACTATACCTATAAAACATCAGACAATCTAATAATTTGTCACAATGTCCCAGAGCACATTTTCTTATTGTTCGTTTTGTCAAGTCAGCTGTCTAAAACTTAAATATATTTATTTTTTTTAGTAATTATAAAGAAAAGAGCAGCAAATCCTAAAATTTAATGGAACCAGAGAACATTTGGCAGTTTTGCTTAATAATGACACAAACAATAATTTTACTTGTTGCAGATTAATTTTCTGTCAATCAACCAATCATTTTTTTTAATCAGATATTTACATTTTCCTTTTTTTTAAAATTGTTACATACTATATTTTTGCACAAAGAGCAGGACTAGCTTGACCATGAAATAGGCTGTAATAATAATTTAATGATCCCATCAGCTGGACTGAGGTTGTGGTCTTCACGGATCAATAAGACAACTGAAGCGGAGATCGTTCCTTCTGTCTCTCCTGCTGTCATATGAGAAGAGTTATCACGTTGTTGCCGCAGCTCGGCTCCTCTCTGTCCAGTTAGTGTGTCTCTCTGCTGCCTGGCCTCTGGCCTGCTAATTATCAGCCAGCTTGATGAAGTCATTAATGACCCGGCCAAGCCTGCTGGGTCTGGCACTGACACACACACACACAAATGCAGACCAAAGAGACAGTCATTCAGACAGTGTGAGGCCAGCGTTGCGTACAGCCATTTTTTATTTGGGACAGGACAGTGTGTTTTAGGCTTTGTCAGGTAGTATTAATAACTTTGAACAAGTGCCATTCTAAAAACAGCTGCTTAGGGAGCAGGAGAGTAATGTCAGAGAAAGAGAGTTTAAAGACCAGGCCTGTGGTAAGATATCTTTTTTCCATGACTGTCATTGTTAGAGGTGGAATTTGAGTCTTCTAATGCCACTTCTCGACTTTTATCTCGTGTGTCTCAGTACCCGCAGCAGGCTCAGGAGTGTCATATAAATTATTTTTAAAAGTTTGAGCTAAGATGTGGGAGGAATACATCATGTTCCACTGCTTCACACTGTTGCACAACAACACAAAGATGGCCAGTTTTAAGTATCATTCACTCCACTCTGAAATATTTTTAAAATTCTGCGTGCAGCTTTGTGATGGCACGTTATGCACAGTTTATATGATGTATGCATGTGTGGATAATGTTGTTCAGCGTTTGATCTTTTGTGTCTCTACCTTTAGCTGAAACATAATAAGGTTTGAAAAGAGTTAATTGATTAAAAATTTATATATATGAATTTTTAATTTGAGGGGTATTCCCTTTAATGGCTGCCGCTTTCTCATTCTGTTTCCCACCAATCTTAAGACAATGTGTGTGTGTGGGTGAATGTATGTGTGTGTGAGAAAGAGTCAGAGACATCGCTAAATCTAGGCCTCTTATGAAATCTGGTTCCGCAAGATGCAGCATAAAAACAGGGAGGGGTTGTGGTTTTTGAGTGAGAGTGTGTGTTTGTGTGTGTGTCTGTGTGTGTGTGCGCATTCATGCATGCGTGCTTGTGTTTTGTGTGTCTGCGTAGACGTCTTTGTCCATTTGCCTTCCTGCATGTTAATTTAATCATCGGGGAGCAGAGAGGAGACATGGAGGCAGGAGAGGGAGGCAGAAGAGATGAGCAAAGAAAGATGAAAGAAACAAGGAGTTTTCTGGTGTGAAAAAAAAAAGGACAATCCCTGCTCGGTGGTTTCCATGACAACAGTGACATCATTGACAGAGTGTGCTGTTTGTTTCTGTGAAAAATGTTCATCTTCTTATGAACAGATTTGAATATGAAGTTCTGGTGTACGCATACGTGTATATATGTGCGTGTGTGTGTGTGCGTGTGTGTGTTATTGTGTTGATGAGTGAGCGTGCAGGCATCTCTGCACATCTGAATTGTTTATGACAGAGATCATCGGGACAAACCTCTGGTTCAGTCAGTCCGTGGTTACCCACTGTTGCCAGGCAACAGCAGTCATGGTAACAAGTTGAAGCATGATCTAGCGTTGCTAAGCAAAGGGACAGGATGGGGTGAAATTTATGGGCACCGCTAAGATACAAACGAACGCAAAAAATTAAAGATGTTTCACATGATTTTACTACATGAAGAAAAAAAAATTTAAAAATGTAGAAATATATCCTATATTACGTATTGAAGGTACAGAGGTTATATAATCTATTATAAATGCAAGACAAAACTGACAAAAGGTTGAAAATGAAAGAAGGAAATGCAAAGCTGTCTTCTCTCAGTTCAGCCGACAGCAACATAGATTTATCAGCATCAGCACACTTATGCTAGAGACGTTTCAGAGCCGTGGTCGGAGCTATAGATCCTTACTTGCACAAACCTCAGTGGGATAAAAGATGAAGAGACAGACAGACTAGACTAACTTATTCAACTGCACAAGTCCTCTGCCACTGTACTCTCTCTGCACAGGGATGGAGAGGGAAGATGGCAGGTGGATGAGGAGAATGCAATTAAGTCATTTTCCTCAAAAGGGGGATGACAGCCCCTTCTTACCCCATAAAAACTACCTACTGCTTACAGCAAAACCTACTGTCTTATGGGGGATTTTGACTCAGAAGTTAAGTCATTGATATATATTTATAAATTAAATCTGTTCATTTGTGATGCTTCCAGGTTTATGAACAACCGCGTTCCTCCCAACAAGAGATACCAGCCCACAGAATATGAGCATGCTGCCAACTGTGCAACGCATGCGGTGAATGCACACTCACACAAACACACACACGCCACAGAAAGTGATCATTAAAATGAGCAGGAATCCAGCAGCATTACATAACAGATAAAATAGAAAGAAAGGCCTCCAGATTTTATTTAAAACTGCACTTACATCATGCACAAGACTTTTGGTTATCATGCACTTTTGTCTGTTTGTATCTCATGTTGCATTATTTTTTTTAAATTCATTTAGTTATGGATAATTCCCAGCCTGCTGGGCAGCTCATTGTTGCACTTCCAGTCAGAGGACCAATGGGAGCGGCTGTCTGCCTGGGTGTACGGGGCGGGGCTCAGCTCGCTCTTCATCATCTCCACTCTGTTCCATACTGTGGCCTGGAAGAAGAGCCACCTACGGTACACAAAATCCACACACAAAAGCTTTTGACCATTCTCCATTTCCTCACAGATACACACGGGAATAAATCTATATTCACATACTCCAGATTGTCTTTTGTGATCTAAAACACACTGATGCTGCATGTATACACGGATTTGGTCAATTTTCATGAGTCTGTTTGGTGTCTGTCTTTAGGTCTGTGGAGCACTGCTTCCACATGTGTGACAGGATGGTGATCTATTTTTTTATCGCTGCCTCCTACGCCCCATGGTGAACAAACCTCTCTTCTTTTTTTTGTGCATGTATGAGTAAATGTGTGGGGAGTGTGTATATCCAGTGTGGTTTTTTAATCCTGTTCTTCCAGGCTGAATCTACGGGAGCTGGGTCCATGGGCATGTCACATGCGCTGGTTGGTGTGGGTCATGGCCTCTTTTGGTACCACCTACGTCTTCTTCTTCCATGAGAGGTCGGTTCATCTGTTTGTGCATGTAATCTTATTCTATATTCTCCCATAGTGACAAAGTAATCTAACTTCAAGAGTCCACTTACTAGCATTTTTTTAGTGTGTTTATAATTAAAGCCCATGATCTTGATCAGTGCATCAACCTTGCTCAGGTGTAATCATGTGACCTAAGTATGGGGATGCACCAGGTCCAGTATTTAGAGAAGCCGTCTGCCATTAATGTAGAACTGATGTGTGAATGAGTGAACACAACAACAAGAAAAAGGCTTTATAAATGCAGTTTATTCATCAAATACACTGTTAATCTTTCATACCATAATGCTCCTCTCTGTATCAGGTATAAGCTCATGGAATTGATCTGCTATACAGTGATGGGTGTTTTTCCCGCCATGGTCATCCTCTCAATGGTGAGCACACTCATTTAGTTTCACCTGTGATCTTTAAGGGTTCATCACTTCCTCGTTGTAATGTCTCTAAAACTCAAGTGTGCTTCTTCCCAGCCGGAGCAGTCGGGGTTGTACGAGCTGCTGGTTGGCGGAGCCTGCTATTGTCTTGGGATTATCTTTTTCAAAAGTGATGGCATTGTCCCGTTTGCTCATGCCATTTGGCACCTGTTTGTAGCGATGGGAGCAGCCATACACTACTACGCCATTTGGAAGTACCTCTATGCCCAGCCATCCAATCAGGTTCAGACCTCCAGATGACATCAGCGCTGACCTCAGAGGAAGTAGTTTGAGTCACTTCAAGGGGATGATGTGAGCTATGTCCCAATTCAGACTGCCTCCTTTGGAAAGCAAGTAGGCTGAACCCTCTGCCCAAAGAAGATTGTGTAGCCTCACGGTACCAAAAGCTAATGGTGCATTCAGGTGATCTCCCTGAACTTAAATTCTTTTTTTTTGTTGAGTTCAGTCGCACTCAGCCGGCAAAGCTGGAGCAAGACTAAAGAGCTGCCTTGCCAATGACGCTGGCTATAGTCTTTCTAACTTAAGTGGATAGTACAGTCCATATACCACATCACATACATAAAGTCAGGGACAAACTATATCATTGGCACAGTTCTCAAAGTAGTCTACTCTAATCGTTTTATTGTGGCTATTATAGGACTCTACAACCTATTAAATACTTATTTTACATTACATTAGGCTCCAGATTATACAAAGAAATGAATTTTTTTACTTAAAATATACTAAAAAGTGATCTTTTCTCCTTTTGTCCCAACTGTTGTCCTCGTTTACAATCGCTAACATAGCATCAAATGGATTTTAAATTATATAAATATAGTATTGAAATATGCCTTCAAAAGACAACAGCTCTTATAACAGAGCGCTGGATGCTCTAACTACACTAGTCTTTGGAGAATTTTTGTGAACCCATTTCCATTTCCATCTCATTATCTATTTGTTTCTCTCTGCTATAAACAGCAGCAACAAGTCATTAATGCCCATTTTATTAAGATGTTGATGCAGTCCGAGTGCGCAGTCCGTGCTTGGCGCCACTGTTTACAGAACTTTATTGTTCATTAATGTGGATGCTCACATCATTATAGTTATTGTTAACGTTCTTGGTGGCCCTTATGAGTCCACAGCCTTGCTAGCTGCACTGTGAGACTGTACATGTAGATGTTTGAATGATTTAGTGATAGCATGTTTCTCTACCAGCGCTAAACAAAAGTTAAAGCTGAGGGGAAATTCATTCATTTTGTATGGAATCAACAATATTACAGTTCACCTGACATGGAAACTATGGTCTTTACTGACCTAATTTTAAGAAAATTCATTAAATTGTTGCATAAGCATATCATTTATATAACAGATGTTAAGAGTACCATCTGGGAACCACTAATATCTGTCAAAAATGTAAATCCATCCAGTAGATGTCATTGTTTAAGTAAGAAGGTGGTTAGAGGATGAACACAGTTATTGGGATTCACTCTCTGAGCACTGCCAATATTTCAGCAGAATTTCATGGAAATCCATTTAATATAGATATAGATATATAGATAGATATTTCCGTCTAGACCAAAGTGATGGACGCCTGACCAGCTGACACCGACATTTCTAAAGAAGGACCACTAGCATGAGTAGAGGAATGAAGATTAAACTCTGGCAGAATTGGTGATACTGATACTGGTAGTGAGCTTACAGCACCTGTTGTGTTTGTTTCACCTTAACACATTACAGACAGCTGCAAACAGTAATGGTAAATGTGACCGTATTACTTTAATGTGTCTTAAACATGCTGCAATTTCCATCATATCTCAGCAGTTAGTTAGTATTTAAGTGGACCTTTTGCCTGGCTGCCATTATTTTCATCCAGCACTGGCTTTTGTGTGACTGATGAAAACCTGACCTCAAACACCTGGTAAATATGTTGTTATTATATGATTATTTTATGACTTTATAAGCTGATGAGGACACTGAACGCACCATTATTTGCCCGGCATACAATGGATTGTAAAATACTGTATAAATACTGAAATGAATACTTTAAGATTTTATATTGAGACACCTTTTCAGCCTGTTGCGATAACTCTTTACCTTGAAGGAGGCAGCCTATTATCTGGGACACAGCTTTTGTTTGTACTTATTCAGTTAGGTTCAATTTCAAGAGATTTTTTCAGGAATTTTGTTTTTTATTCCAGCGATCAGGGGTTAAATGTAAAACTATTTTTGGAGATCTCTCTCTCTGAGTGGTGCACATCCAGATACAGATGATTAATTTAAGGCATTGTCTTATTGTCAAGAGGAGGACAATGTTTACAATTAGCTGAGTTGACTATCATAATTAGTTTAAGGACATTATTTATATTATTGTTATCATTGTTAACAAAAGGTGTTGTTTTGATTAAATTATATTTAGGAGACTGCAACATCAGTAATTTACTATTTTAATTCAGAGTGCTAAATATTATTTAAACTGTCATTAGTTGTGCTCTCTTTGCTGCAGGACACTGTCTGGTTTAACAGCAGCTATTTCAGTCGCTGATATACTGTGATTTATAAATCAAGCATGACTGTAGAATGATCTTTTATGTTTAACATACAGATATTCTTGGTTTTGGAGACTTTACCTGTGTGCTTCCACATTTATCAGGCTCTTCACAGTAGATTATTGAGCATAAATTACTGAATTCTAACAGTTTACTGTTGTTGATTAGGTTTAGTGAGTGAAGATGTCATCAGTGCGATTTATACAGTATGTGTTTATTAATGAAGTGCAGTATATGTTGACCTCATCTATATTTTCCTCTGATGTATTTATAGTGTCAGCTAATTATCTTCATCATCTTCAGCCTAATGGATGGGACTCATTTGGTAGAAGGTGAAAATGTTGCATGGTTGCACCTCAGAGGGGAAACCACTGTCTGATTCAGCACTGCCAGAAGCCTGACTTACTGCCGCAACTGATAGCACACTACTACCATATACATCTCACACTTGAAAGGAAACTGAAGCTATAGTATTGTCGAACAATCTGGCCCAATATTAAGGCATCTCAGGTGTGTGGGTATTTTCCAGTGTGTGTGTGTGTGTGTGTGTGTGTGTGTGTGTGTGTGTGAGAGAGAGAGACAGAGAGTGTGTGTGTGTGTGTATAAGTGCGTTTGTATGTATCCTATGTTATCTGACTCCCATAAATCCAAAGCCTCTAATCGGCTGAGTCTATGTTTACACGTGCACGCATGTACATTAAACACATAAAAAGTATATTTGAAATATGTATGTACTCTTAGTGTTAAGCAGTATGTCGTGGCACACAGTATATTTGAGAGGCTTGCATAGTACGATAAATGTGGCCAGTGGACCAAAAGGTCATACTGTCTATATAGGTGTAAAATAACTTTTTGAAACCTCTGCTCCTGTTCAATGTCTTTACACAGTTGTTTGTCTCTCAGGATTTGGATCATTTGGGCTTAAAAGCCCATGAGGCCACATTCAAGGACCACTAAAGCTGCTGTATTTTTTTGGGCGCTGTCTGCAACTACAAAAAAATTCAGCAAACAGAATCAAATACTTGCAGCTGTGAAGCTGCTCTCTTTAATGCTGGCAACACCGCTTTACTTGCTTACTCACCTTCCCAAGTAGGGCGGCAGTCAGAAGTTTTCTGCAAGCTTTAAAAATGGATAATATTTATACACAGTGACCGAAGAGGAGAAAGCTTTAAAACAGATAGAAATTAGAAACTAAGACTAGATAATAAAGCAGCAGATGGTTTCATAGAATAAAATAAGAAACTTGAAAGCAGCAGATGCTTCTGCTGTAAAACCCACAAAACTTACATTCAGATTTGCATCAAGGACCTAACAGATGAATGTGCCATATTTGTTTTCCATTTAAGTGAGTGCATTAGTTTAAAGAAAATGAGGAAAGCAAAATTTTCATTATCTATCAATGTTAAGAGGTCACTGGTGGACCCACGCAAAAAAATGAATCACTTGTTTCACAGCCAATGCCAGGACTTCACACTCTTTAAGATATCCAGCTAACTGGAAAACAAGCAGAATGAGATAAAGCAAGTTTTCATCAGATGTGAGAAAACAATGTTATCCAAGTATTATAGAAAAAAAAACTGCACATTTTTAACAGAGGATTTGGTCTAATGTCAGACAGAAATGTCAACTCCGTTCACATTTTCAGTTAACTGAACTCAGTGGAGCGGGCAGATTCAATGGTCTGGACCCAGGCAACGAAAGGATCAGCTGTGCATAATTTGCTGCCTGACTGCCCCTGAACTGGACTGGGGTCTCAAATGAACTTTCATTTCAAAACTTCTCAATGTTGATTCCTTTAGAAACTAAAATTTTATGTAGTATAACTTTCCAAGCAGCATGGAACGCATCATTATACTGCAGGTTCCAAAAAGAAAATCATATATTGAAACATTTAACCAAATGATTTCATTCCATCACTCTGTTTTTTAGACATTTAGGTGGAAAAAATTTAATGTCAGAAAAATTTGAGTGTCAAAACAGACTGGAGATTGCATTTGACATACTGTGGCTTTCTCATTTTGGGATGAACCTCTGATATGTTCTCAAATTTCAGAGAGCCTTTTGGTATGTCTACTCTAAATGTTTACCTGAGCCTCTATGAAACACCAAATGATTTAGCATTTACTGGTTTGGAGGATCTCTGGGGTTTTACAGCCTATCATAGCCAGTATTTTGACTCACTCCGCAAGCAGGTTTGGTGGCGTTTGAGATGAAATATTTAAGGATTTGACGTGTGTCTGTCTTGTCTCGTTATTATATCTGTCTCATTCAGACATACAGTGCCCAGCTGACTTTGTATAGATTTTTATAAACATCCCATGAAGCCTTTATGGACCCTCTGTACATTATTTGTAGATGCTCTGTGATTGTGGTGCTGCTGACTCTGTTCTCAGTGCTGCTGGTGTTTTCTTTACAGTCGCACAAGACTGATTATATTATCTCACATTCTTTTTCTCTCTAGTTTTCATATTGGTTTATTGTGTCTGTGGTGTATTTGTGCTGTGATAAGCCTATATGATGCCAACAATGCTTTTATCTTTTCTATTTCTCTTGTAATAAAAAAAAAGTTTTTCAAGCAGTATATTCCTGGACTCAACATTTTGTGATATTTCATCTCTTGGGAAAAACAACTTTTTGTCTATAAAGACTGTTTAAGGTAAAACTGCAGCAAAATTTTGCCGACTAGTTTTGTATCATAAACTGCATTGAAATATAGCCTAAAGGTATATTTTGGATGCTGAACATGCAGTCTTATACGCACCGTTGATAGAATGAGCTGCAGATGTATCTCACCTAAACTTTGGGAGCCAAATTCAATTTAACACCTAAATATTTTTAGAGAATATATTCCTGTATTTTCATATTTCATAATTTGTCATTGAAAGAAATGCAGATGGGTCTAGACACATTTGAGGTAATTTGTTTTCTCTCACTTATTGATAAAAAGCTCTATTATTTTGTTATACGTAATAAGTATTAACATATAAATACAAGTATTCATTAAAAAATGAACAAGAACAAACTTTACTTGTCCACTGTTGAAATTCAAAGTAATCAACTTTAGAAGAATATTGTTTGATAACTATTTTAAACTACTTAAAGTAATAAAAATTACCTTTATGAAACTCTGATATAAAAATATGCAAGATGAAATAATATTTAAGAAATACTGATCTTTATTAGATGAGTCTTGAGTCACTTTATATCTTACGTAAATACAAATGATCATCATTCATATAACCCCCTTTCAAATTATTTTTTTTCCGTAATCTAATAACTAATCTAATTTTAAACTTTTTATCAAATTTTGAACTAATATTTGAAAACTTATTATTATTATGTGCGAGTACCGCCGGTGTCCGCCAGGGGGAGCCTTCTTCGTCCACTTGGATGCTCGAGCAGGTGCGACGAGGTGAGGCAGCGCTGAGAGCTCGGATGTTTCCGTCGCGACTCGGCAGTGAACCGCTGTGGATGTGGGAATGCGGTTGCCGGAGGCAGTGGGCATTGCTGGACGCTCGGCGGAGATGAGCGGACGGAAACAGGAGCCCTCAGCGGCTGGCTGCCGTCCAAGTTAACGGGCTGTCTCGGGGATGTGGGTTAGACCCCCGGACGGTTGGGTGTCGCGCGGAACAAGGCAGCTGGATTTATTTTTTTTTTACACCCAGTTTTTAAGGTATTTTCTGTCCTGTAAAGAGGAGACGGAATGAGAGAGAAGCCAAGAAGGATTCCCCAGCACTCTGGAGCCACGCATTGCAGGCAGCGTGAGTACTAACGCAACAGACACCCAGGAGAGCCCTCATGGGAGTGGGCTTGTCACTGCTGGAATCGCACCTCAACTTTTCCAGGACCTATTTTATTCACCTGCACACAGCGGCACAGCTTCTTCCACCCTCGTGTTTAGACACACAGGCTATCGAAATTTTCAGCGTTGTTGCGTGTTTTTTTTTTTTTTTTTTTTCACGTGTTGAAACAGTGTTTACGCTAATTGACTGATGGTTGTGTGTGTGTTTAATGAGCTCGACTACATTCATCAGACACACCTGCTGACCGATAGAGGCCGGGCTGTTAGCTTTTAGCGCCGCGCCTGACGACTCATCAGCGGATTAATTTCTGAGGATTTTCTCCTGCCTTTTGTTGCTACGGCGGTTGCTACTGACGACCAGCGAGCCCAAAGTCGTAAACAGACGGACGGACACTGAAATAAAGGGCCGATCCGCACTAGTCACAAGTTCAGTCCGGTGTTATTTAGTCCGGTAACGTTACAGACGTCCAAGTTTTCCTCAACGCAGTCTTTATTTGTGACCTTCGTAGTCTAGACAAGGACAGGCAGTCAGTGAAAAGGTGCTGGAGAAGTTGTAGTGTGTGTGACATGATTACTAAATGTAACACTACCTCCTAGGTCACAAAACACAACCTGCCAATGCAAAATTTAGGCTCCTCTCTATCAGTTTCTTTGTGTGTGTGTGTGTGTGTGTGTGTGTGTGTGTGTGTGTGTGTGGACGGAGGAGGGGTTGGTCCCAGGATTGAGTTAACTGCGGCCAAGTAGCCAGATTACTGTGGATTAGCAGGCATTTAAAATAGTCACGTTATCCCACCAGTGCATACAGTCAGGGACAACAACACCCTTATTAGACTGCTGCCAAATAATAGCTAAAAAGAAATAGTAGACAGTATAAGCAGAAAACTGTCCAGGTTGATATAAAAAAAACGTACTGCACAAGGTGCTTTCATCTGCTGACAAATCTGCTGTTTCTCTAGCTGTGAAATATGTCAAAAATCCTGATGTAACCTGCATGAAATGTCTTCATTTGTCAAAAGAGTTCATCCAAAGCCAAGAGTGAAGAGTGACTCACCTTCTGCAGGGACTTTGGAAGGGAACAGATCTGTTTATGGGGATAAAATGATAAAATGCATGTCCTGGATGCAGGGAGACCCAGTGTTTCATATGTTGTCCTTTCTGCTATAACGAATCTGTTTCATCAAGTTCAAGATAACATTTTTACGACACTGTGAGAAAAGACAAAAGAAAATAGTCTCTACAGTTGCAAGAGACAATGCAACAAAATAGAAACTGGACAATTTAGAATAAAAACTTGAAATAGTAGTTGATTTTCAGATTGACAGAAAAAAGCAAGGCTCTTAATCTTAAAGTTATTTATCAGTCATAATTGCCAATTAGCTTGTTTCAGCTTTTCATATGTGATGCTGTTCTTCTTGTTAATAAAATAAACTAACTATTAAATTAATATACACGGTGACATTCTTGATACATGGTAATGTGAATTTAAGGACTAAATTGCCATGGTCAGATATTGAAGAGAACACTGGTAACTTCAGAATATAATTATATTACCTTTGAATCTGGAAAAGACAACATATCTGCATATTAAGATATAACGGTATATAAAACAAAAGACAATATCTGGTCTCATATCAAGAATATTGATACAATACCGATGAATCACCCAGCTCTTATAGGGAGCATATGGTAGATGATTAACTACAGAAATAAAAGGGTGTTTTTTTTAAAGAGAAGCAGAGTTGATTTCTGTATGTTTCTTTATGTCCACATTTTGCCCAGATTTAAGCTGTACACTGTCTACGCCCACATCTCTGCAGATGGTTTCAGTCAAAAATGTCATTGGCAGGCAATGATGTTATGTTGATTTACAATTTTAACTCTGACATGGCTTAGTTTTATGATGAAATAATAAATGCCACAGCGATACTATCTAAAATTCCTGAGGATCTGGAAAAGTAGTTCACCTCAGTGAGCCAGAACTTAGCAGGGAGTCCTCAGTTTTGCTGGAAATTGGAATTAATCATTTATTCTTTATTTTATTTTATTTTATTTTGTCCTCCTGCAGTGTAAAAGATGACAGAAATGAAATGCAAAACATCTGACCCTCATCTGTAAACCTTTACCTGGTGATGCTGCACAAAGGAGTCCATATACCTAATAGCATCAAGGTATTTGCTCACACATTGTTTCGCACTTGTTGTGTGTTGGATACGTTTCATTTGATAGATTTAGAGGAGGATTTCCTCACCTTTCAGATTTACAAACCTTCTACAAGTAAATGTAAGATATAACCATGTGTTCATCATTTCCTTTTCTGAATGGACTCTTTTACAAGTGCATATAAATATATGAGTCCTTCACGATGGACTTAAAACTATTAAGATGTTTTGTTTTGTTTTTTAACTCATTAGTTGTGTAAATTGTGAAGCAATCAGCAGCATCATGTTCTACGGTTCTTCCTCCGGGGCTAGTATGTCCCTGCCATCCAAGAGCCGCCTGAAACGTCAGAGCAGGACCTTCACACAGGTACAAACGCACAACCATGCACACAGCGTTTAGGTTTGGACTCTTTCAGTCTCTGGAAACCACATTTTTTTATATAAGGGTCAAATTAAAAGGTTAAGAAAAACACTTGTGGCATATAGCCATGTAGATAATTGTTAACTTTACTAATCAGTGCTGATAAGACTTTATTTGTGCTTTCCGCCTGACTTTAGGGACGACAATGTTGGGTAATCAGTCAGTCCATCACAAATAGCTCAACACTGGATACTTGAGCATGCACGTTGCCGTATTGGAGAACCCAGTTTTCATTTTGCACAGTTTTTTGCACAGTTTTTTGGCCTGAATGTTCTGCTTCAGATGACTCAGAATGCAGTAGTATAATGTAGTACTCTGCATTAACAGTCTGATGTTTTGGGGCAAATATTGAAGCATGATCTCCTAACCTGACATCCTTCTTTGGTATTGGAAATTGTGGGCTCTAGTACTATGAAGATGCTGTTTAGTCTCGGCATTGTAGCAGTAGACACAACTCTCAGAACTGGTGATAAAGCTCAACATGAAGTTTTGGTTAAATGGGGCCTGTTGATGAAAATCTGTATAGACACCATCAGGGCACCACTGCTGCTGAGGAGTCAGGAAATTGTAAATATGATGCATCAGTGGTCACAAAAAAAGGTAACTCTGGTGCTGATGGTGATCAAGTAATGAAACTTTAAATACTTATGCATAGAAATTGTAGCTTGCACCTGCTACATGTACATAACTGTGCAGCGCTTCGTTCACACACAACAGAAAGTGAAGTTTTTGATCACACCTCGTAGATTGCATTAAACAAATTGTATAAGGGTTACTGTGTGTCATGAAGTGTCCCTACAGTGCATTTACTACTGTTTGTCTGTCCACCAGGTCCTGTACCGCACGCTGAGCTATAGAGACCGCGTCCCAGTAGAAACTGGAACAAACACTCGTGGGGACCGGCGCTCGACGACTGAACCCCCAGAGCGACCGGCGGATGACCCAGCTGAACTCTCCACGCAGAGCTCAGCGCCTGGGGTCCTGAAGATTTTTGGAGATGAGATTTGTGCCGGTGCCAACTACAAGAGCGTCCTGGCCACGCCGCGCTCCAGTGCACAGGAACTAGTCAAAGAGGCACTCGAGCGCTACTCGCTCAACAAAAATGCTGCCCACTCTTACGTCCTGTGTGATGTTATTGGCCGTTTGGAAGGGGGAGGCGGGATAGGGGGAGGAGGGTGGCGGACTGAGTGCTTGCGGGCACTGGGGGACAACGAAAAGCCACTGTTGCTCCAAGAGCTGTGGAAACCACGAGAGGGACATGCTCGTAGGTTTGAGCTGCGCAGGAGAGCAGAGGTGGAGGAACTCAATGCCAAGGAAAAGGATACTATCACTGCTGGTGAGGAAACGTACAAACACACACCTATAGATAGACAGGTACACACATACACAGACACGTACACAGCAGCTGGTCTAAGTCCCTTTCTTGACATGTCAAACTCAGCAGAAAAGCACAGCTCGTTACCTCCTCTGCAGAGAGTCTATGTGTGCATCTGTGTGTGTGTGCGTGTGAGAGAGAAACTGTGTGTGTGTGTGTGTGTGAGAGAGAGTGTGTTTGTGTTTGTGTGTGTGTGTGTGTGTGTGTGTGTGTGTGTGTTGAGAGATGCAGAGCAAGAGCTTTCGTCACAGATATTATCCTGTAAAAAAGACATTGTTCCTTGTCTTTTATTACTCTATTTTAATACAGCGATGCTGTTCTGTGGAGATAATGTTTCTTTCGGCTTTTATCTGAACACTCACACTGGCTTGTGCAATTGAGCACTTAAAAACAAACACACACACACCCACACAAATGCACACACACACACACACACACACAAACAGTGCAGTGGAAATGCATGGACAGCTGGTCGATTGATTGAGTGAAAGCTGAATCTTTTGCGACAGGAGGTGTGGATGGGTGTGGGCACTTCACTATTTTTATGAATGACAGGTTTCCAACACAATGAGTCCTTATTATTTTTCTTGTAAATTACCTGCACAAGACAATAGTGTGTTCAACCTGAACTACATAATATCAGGGAGGAAGATATTCACTTTATTGTATAGACAGATGTCAATGGATAATTTGAAAACAAACTGCACATGCTGATTCAAACTATGTTGTGACTTAACATCTGCATTGCAGTAATATGAATCAATGTCTGTGTGAACGTGTGTTTCTTTTGGAGCCTGGAGACCTTTGCATAGATTGGTATACTGATTTATGAGAAGTTTACCATTTACTCAAACACCCACTCCTCTACATCCCAGTGATGACATTTGTGCAATAAAAACCCAGTTAGTGTACAGAAGTGTTTAAAGAAACACAGCAGCTATTTTCAGCCTCACAGTCACACATTTCTCTTTGCAGAAACACTGACAAGTCTTATGAATGTTTGTGTGGCTAGGTTTACTGGTAGCTTTATCAACTTCTGTGATCATTCAACAATCTTTTTCGTTGTTGCACAGCAGACTTGGTTTATACTGTCTTGTGTACGTTTCATGCAGTACACAAGACAATATTAGCCAGTCTGTCAAAGCCACGATAAAGGATGAATTGTGTCATTTTATACTTTTTAACAAATTCCAGGAAAAGACCAAAACCCACAATGTCTTTTCAATTTCTCACAATGTCTCAGTGCTTTCTGTCCTCCCACCACCGGCTCTCTCAGTAATGATTTGTATTTTTAAAAAAGTTGTGTTCAGTATTAAACGTTGGGACTAAGTATGATAGATTGAGATTAAATAAACTGCATTGTTCAGAGTAGTAAAGGAACATGTCACCCAGTGCAAAGTGCAGTTCACTGATGTTTTTTATTAATATGGACAACAACACTTGTTGACAGACATAATTTACTGTTGGTTTTGTTCTTCCTGTTGGATTTGTTTACAATAAGAAATCATTCCTTACTGCATAAAGATATGTTAGTTACAGTAACAAAACTGCATCTTGAACCTTTTTTTTATGATATCTGAACATATAAACCAAAATATCATCACAGGAAACTGTTTTTTATAACTAATACATTATTGACAAGCATATTTTCATTTTGGCACTAACCTTTTCTCTTTTTACTAAACTCACAGACCCTGAAGTCTCTTTCTCTTTTCTGTTCTTTTACTAGTTGTCTTTCTCCCCATGTGTACGTGTGAGCGTCTATGCACATGTGAATTTGTTAAAACACATTTTTAACAATGAGATAGCATTTTAAGGGAACGCTAGGCTTTTCAGTAATTGCAAGTCAAACCTCGACCAATTCATGAAATTGTTTTATCAACCCTTAATGTTACAGTTTGCTTTCAGTTGCCAACCCACTGGTAAAACATTTTGGATTTATTTCCAAAGCACAATAAACCCAAATGAAAGCACTTAGCAACCCTGGCTTCAAATGCAGTTGATTTATTTTTTAATAAAAAAAAATAAATGCAACTGTTGCCTGACTTTGAATACAATATTTTCCCAATTGGACAGTTACATGCGGGAGGGAAAAATCCTGCATGTCATACCTTTAAATGTGTATCTCTTCTTACTAACTGCTGACATGAGAATCCCACACACACACTCTTTCTTTCTTTCTTTTTTTTTTCTTGCACAGTGCATGCATGTCTTGTGATGTGCAGTTTGTATTTGTGTGTATGGAGGGTTATTCAGTTATTGGTGTTTTGGCGAGGTGGTGTCTTTCCTTCGTAACCCCTCCCACCCTGCTGTAGGGCCCAAAACCTCCCAATTCCTGGCGGCTCTAATGGGTCGGTCGGGGCTAGGCAAACACAGGAGCTCACCCCTGCGGTCTGGTCGAGTGGTACAGTCCAGCTCTAAAGGTGGGGACTGGCCTCAGGTAGGGGGCTGTCAGTCATTGCCATGGAGACCTGCGTTGTCACCAGTGCCACCCCCATTGCCAGTGATGCAACCAGTGAGAGTGTGAGTGTGTGAGCCATCGCATGGCCTCAAATTCAAAGTCATGAGGAGCTGCTCAGTTCACCTCTCATCAGGTCCACTGTTGTCAGTCACATGTGCTGCTCCATTCAGCACCATTTACTTCATCTGACTGGTTTGACTTAGTTTTTACTCAGCTCACACATGACTTTTATGCTCTATGTCACCACAGTCTCAGGAGATGCTTCGCTCATGAGTCAAACACACATGCTAAGCACTTTTTTTTATTTCTCACTCTTTACCTCTCTGCCTGCTCTGCCTCCTCCTTTTGCTCCTTTTTATCATTCTCCTCCTGTTCTCCCACTTGCCCTTCTCTCTCCTTCCTTGTTCCCTCTCTGGCTCCTCGTCTGTGCCTCTCTGTAGATATTAATGCTCAGGCTCGTAAGCTTCAGAGGAACAGGGCGAAGGGGACTCTGACCCTGCCCCGGTCTGGCAACTCATCCTTCTGCCGCAGCCTCAGCGAGACCAGCCTCAACCAGGTGTGGCCCCACACTGAAGTCAGGATAATAATTTGTCATTAATCATGGAGCTGAAGACACTGAATGCATGTGTGTTTCTGTGCGTGTGTCCGCAGCTAGGGGTGGGAGAGGAGCCCAAGCGGTATTACTCCACCCTGCCAGGCCCCTTAAGGGGTCGAGAACGTGAGGCAGCCTCCAGCGGCCGGAGGAAAGAGGAGGGGAGTCAGGGAGGAGGAGGAGGGGTGAGGCACTCGCTTTACCAGTCCCCTCACCTACTGCTGCTACAGGGTTACAATCGGCAGGTGAGGAAAAGGAAGAAGTTCATGTAATGCATCAGAGACTTTCAGTATATCTGATCTGACAGTCACTCTGCTGTGTGTGTCCAGGACTGTTTGGTGTACCTGCTGAACAGAGACCAGCACACGGTCGGCCAGGAGACTCCATCAGCTCGCCCCAACATCTGCCTTTTCTCTCCCGACATCCTGCCCCTCCACTGCCGTCTGCGCCGAGTGCCCGCACCCCGTCGTCATGCCAACAACAACAACAAGGGAGAAGATCTGGCGGAGAGTCAGCGGTTCTGTGTCGCCGTTGAGCCGGTGCTCCACGCCACAGTTCTGGTGAACTTTTCCCGCTGTGAGCGCTCCACCACACTGCGACACGGTGACCTCCTCTCCTTTGGAGCGCATTACATCTTCCTGTACAAGGACCCCACGGGCGCTAAGCCTCTGCCTGCTCAGACCTTGGCACGTCTTCGCTCCCTAGGGCAGCTTTATGATGCAGGGGTGGAGGAGGGAGAGGGCGGGGCTCAAACTTGTAAGATGTGTGGCTCTGTATTGAAGGACAGAGCCTCACAGGTGTCAAGCGCTCCAGCAGTTCGACGCAGCTTCAAACCTCACCTGGTGAAACCTCGCAGTGTGGGGACGACAGCTGGAGCACCCCTGAGTTTGTCAGGAGGGGAAGGTGGAGGAGGAGGAGGTGGAGGAAGAGGAGGAGGAGGTCAGAAAAGAAGGCTACAGCTGGAGTTTGACCAGGCTCATGAAGACCAGCTGTTGAACAGGATTGTGTCTCTTATAGAACCTGGAGGTCTGTGCTCTAAGTTTAAAATATAAAATAATACAAAATGTCAGTTTCACTAATAAGAAGCATTGTCTTTGTCTTGGTGGATGGGCTGTGCTGCGTTTAAAAGATTATTCACCAAAAGTACTCACCTCTTGTATCTAGCAGTGTTAACAGTTTAGGTTAATTTGAATAGGTTTTCAGAAGTCTGTGTGAGATATCAGGTGTCACCCAAATACAAATACAGAACAACAACAGGCTGTAATGAGGTTGTCAGTAAACAGACAAATACACAACTTCAGTCCATTTCACAGGGATTTGATTTCTGTAATGCAACAACAAAAAAAGAAAAATTGTAAAGGATCATCACAGACGGACTGTTTCCTGAGAGAAATAGTCAAATTTCATCCAATAGTTTTCACTTCTTATCATAGTTGAATGGCATATATGTAGTAAGACCATGAAAAGCAACTTCTCCTCCCAGAACCAGTGTCCCAGTTAATCAGGATAATCCACAGACCTCACTGTCAGCTCTTTGCAAGATCCAAATGTATTTAGTGATTTGTTTTTGTTTTTGTTTTTTTAAATTGTGAGCAGCATTATGAGATAAATGTCATTTTAAAAACAATACATGTTCTTGCATAACTGAGGCAAGCTTTCCCTTTAAACTCCCACACAGGAGATGACCATAAGCTGACACCTGCCTACCTGCTGTGTCTGTGCATACAACACTCTGCCTCAAGCTTCCCACCTGGGAGTTTTGGAAAACTGTTGCTCAAGATCGTCCGACGAATCCAGACCATCGCATGGGTCAGTGTCTGTCTCTCTGTCTCTGCATGTGTTTGTGTGTCTGTGGTGCTTTGGTCTCTGCTTAAGATGACCTCATGTGGAGAGAAACTGGTCAGCCATGTCAGGTGAATATTTAAACAGATATCATGTTTTGTACTGTATTACACGCACACACACACGCACACACACGCATATTCTGTTTTACTACAAACAGATCAGGGTTTAGGATGAAAATAGGTCATGTACAGCTGAAACATTTACCCGATGGACAGAATGGAGTGTTTCATGTTTCCTTTTTTTTTTCTTACAAATTTAGGCCGTCGTGAATCAGGATTTCCAGACAGAGCTGGATATATTGTGAAAAACTTAAATATGAGTGCCAGTGCAGTAGGAATGGCCATTTCAAGCCAAAACAATAGTCATTAGTCACTGAGAACATTACTCTCAAATGACTGTGCAAAGTTGTTGTCAACTTGTGACAAGCCAGCTTCAACTGGCAGAGTTTGTACTGAATCTCATTTTGGTTCAGATGTTTTTAGAAGTTCCACTCACAGCTTTTTGGTTTCAAGTCTTTTCTGTTTGTAAACTGGCATCCAGCTGACCTCACAGTGAAGCTTCAAAATGCTAAACTGCTGCTCTCGTTCAGAAGAGAATGTGCCGCTCATTTTATAGTGGTGCTAAAATGCATTATTGTACCGCACCTGTAATAAAACAATAGTGCCATAAGCAAACTGGCTTATAAATATATTTTTTAAACTTGGAAAAGTTTCTTGATTTTGATTGAGAAGCATCCAATTGAATCAAGAATCTCTTTGGTTGTCAGCTTGGTTTAAGTTTTTTGATTTTGAGGTCTGCTGACACTTTTTGGTCAAGACTGAGAATTTTTCAGTCCTACTGACTAACTACCTCAGCAAATGTATTTTGAACTTTGGACATCACCAAAATGCTGATTCTACTGCTTCTCTAGTTTATAATATGCAATCAGAGAGGCCACTTGGCTTAACCCTGTCATGTTGTGCTTTTTTTTGGATTAACTGCATTATGATAATGGGCAAATTTAAAATATAAGTGTCATGCTCTTTTCCAGAAAGTTTGTTTACTTGAGATAATAATAAACTAAAACTAAATTTCAACGCATCTTGACACAAATTGATTTTGCCAGAAGATGATGCCCCGAACAACAACCACACTCTTTAAATATATAAAATTTGCTTCACAAACCTCTCTTCTCTTTTTCAGGTTTAATTCATTTTTAAGTGAAAATTTATAAAGGTTTTTATTTTAGCAGATGCAGTTTCAGATGAAGTGGTTTTGCTTTAGAACACTGCAAGAATCTCCGAATATGGTGCAGCCTACCTTGTTTAATTTAAAAGGGTTTATATGTTCAAAAGAGAGAGGATGTTTTTTATTTTATAAATAGAAGAAGCCTATATTCAGTTCAGTGGGGCACACAGTAATTACTGGCATGTGTCAGTGTGTGTGGGTTAAGTTTTGTGTATACGATAGTAGCATATCCTTCTGTAGGTTAGTGAGAACGTCATGGAGTTTGGTTCTCCTACGCATGTCCTAAAAGTTTAATGAGCCCTTAATTTGTGTGTGTGTGTGTGTGTGTGTGTTTGTTTCTGCCTTGCAGGAGAAGACAAAAGAGCTGGCTCAGAAGCAAGCTCAGCAGTGAGTATCGCTTTCAAAACACAGAGCATGTGCTCAAGTACAGTTTTTTAAGTTTGTATGTCAGTGTGCTCAGTGTGTCAGTTTGTCTACCTAACTGCGTTTAACCCTTCACACTTTGTGTGTGTGTGTTTCTGTTTATGTGTCCATGTCCAGCCAAGACCCGGCCTCTCTATCTCTGCTCAGTATCTCAGACTTGATCCCAGATCTGCAGACCATCTTCTTCTGGATGTCAAACTCAATCGAGATCCTCTACTTTATACAACAGAGAGCGCCAGCGTACACACACAGCATAGAAACACTGCAAGGTATACACCCAGACACACACACACACACACACACACACACACACACACACACACACACACACACACATTTACTGAGTTCGAATGATAAGTGTGGAAACAACTTGGCTGAAGAGTCATTACTCACTCTGACGTACAGTAGATACTGATGCAGCTACATCATCCCTCCCTCTCACTATATATCTCTTAGCTCCCCCTCTGTCTCTGTTATCTGTGTCTAGGGTCAAAGGAGTCATTGCTATCGGCAACCATATCAGCCAATGAGGAGGCAATGACTATCTTGGAGGAAGTAATCATGTACACTTTCCAACAATGTGTCTACTATATCACCAAGGTAATCTGTCACCACAGCAACAGTGCCATCTTCTTAATGAGCAAGGTTTTTTTTAATCTTGTTTTTCAAACCAGGCTGAATGAATAATGACATTCCCCTGTTCACACTAAATACCCGTTATTACACACACACACACGGACACACACAAAGACACATAAACACACACACGCACATGCACACAAAAATACACACACACACATCTGTGGTGCCTTTAGTGAGGTAAGAATATATATAAGTGAATGAATTAGACATTTATTCATTTACTTGTCATTTATTTATCATTCATTCAATTCAGATCACTCTCGTAATGGTGTGTATTTGTGTGTCTGTGTGTGCATGTGTGTGTGTGTGTGTGTGTGTGTGTGTGTGTGTGTGTGTGTTTGTTTGTCCAGGCTCTCTATGTAGTATTACCAGGTTTGTTGGACTGCAATCCGTTCCCAGTTGACAGCTCTGAGCCCTGCTGGAAAGGAGGTGTAGGGTTTCCCGAACCTGTACGCAGGGTCCTGCAGGTAAGCACTCGTATTGTCATGTGTTGTAGTACAGTTTTGGCTGTGAAGATCATGGTAATTGATTATTAATTGATTATTAACTGTCAAGTTTAAAGTTTTGAATGTTGTGTAAACATCCACACTAGATTAGTTTTCAAATTTAAAAAATACAAAATCAGTGAATATAAAAATATTGCTCATTTTAGCAGTTCAACTACTGGACACAGAATGTCTCCTTCTTCACTGATAAATGTTTTCTTAGTGTTTGTTGGAAGCTTTAAAAAAAATCACATCACACTTGGTTTAAGGCTACAGCAACACTTAAAACTAAACCAGTCTTCACCCACACGAGTGCTTTAGCACTGCTTCAGAAATAATTGCTATGCAGAACAACAAGCCTGGAAAGGCATATAACAATTCACAAACAGTGGGCATGTATGTGCCAGTGTCAACAGGAAGCAGAGGATTGGTTGATTGGTCTCAGAAAAATTAAAGAAAAGCAGTGACGAAGATAAGGAGACAGTGTTACAAAAAACAATAGTCAATAGAAATAATAAATATGAAATGGATGAACCAATAGCCTAATATAAGCATAGAAATGTAGAAGAGGACTAAAATGTTTGTTTTCCATGATTTCTGACAAAAACTTTAATAATTTGGACTTTAACTAAAACAAACAGGAAGAAGTTAACATAATAATATAGAGAATATTATATGACAGATTATAGGTTTCTCAACCGGGTTATGACTTGCCGATATTAATGAGCAGATTATCAGCAGCCTGTCTATAAACTATCCAAACTGTCAAACAAACTCATGCACCTGTAGACTGTTGACACATATTTACATGTATTTTCATAACAAGAGATTTTCTATGTTCATCTCTATGTTGCATGTGTGTGTGTAGGTGTTTCAGAATGCCCAGGAGCTTTTGCAGGGCTACCAGGTCCACCCGGAGATCCAGGCACAGATGTTTGCTTACCTCTTCTTCTTCTCAAATGTGTCCCTTTTTAACCAGCTAATGGACAAAGGTAGGGCAAGAAGCATGCACACTCAGACTCTGTCTTCCATTAGACTTCCCTCAGGGTTTGTACAAATGTAACTGTGTGTGTATGTGTGTGTGTGTGAGAGAGAGAGCAAGAGACAGAGAGAGAGAGAGAGAGAGAGTCCTTGTGTCCTTGTCAGCGTTTTGACAGTGACTAACCCAGATTTGTCCTCAATGCCCTTCTCCTATCTGCATCCTGTTTCTCCCCCCTTCTCCTCCTCCTCCCTCTTCTTGCCTTCTTTCCTTCCATCTGGCCATCAGGGGGTGAGACAAAGAAGAGTAGGTGGGATGGGATGGAGGCGAGAGAGAGGAGATGGGGGAGGCGGGGGAATGAGAGGTAAAGGGCAGAGTAAAGGGTAAAAGGCTTCAAGGCCACTCAGGTGTTGTGATGACCTTGCAAGCAGTCAATTATCTGGTCTAAACACAGAAAATGTTCATTTACCGGCGGCCATATCCATGTGCTGGACTATGCATCACTTCCAACCTCTCCACGCCCTCCCTTTGCATCTTTGGCCACACGTATGCACACTCCCTCACATGCCATATGTCTTCATTAGCCGGTGGAGACAGGAGAGATCACATGTCTGGCAAAAAGGAGAAGGAGAAAAACCTTTATATTCATGCAGAGGCTCCCCCAGTCCCCCACCTCATCTTCACCTCCCTCTCTACGTCTGTCTGCCTTTCTCCTCCACTCGCTCGCTCCTCTCTTTGCTCATTTATATTTCTCCACTGATGGTGTCCATGGTAACAGCAAAGTGAGTTTATAGCAGGTAACGCTGACGTTTGCACTGAGCGCTCTGCAACACACACACACACACACACACACACACACACACTTGCACTGTTTGCCTGTTATTATGGCAACCAGGGTAGCTGATTGGGCAAATTCAAGATGAGGAAACATGCCGCAGATGCTTTGTATGATTGTTTTTTTGTGTGACATCTTTCACCCTGCAAAAAGACTAGAATGGATGGCTCTGTGTTGTTATGACAATTTGAAAGTGTGCGATGTTCTTTCTGCATTTAAATGTGAGTGTTTTTGCAAACCAGATGCTGTCAAGCATTATGACACCTTTGCTAAGAGGTTAAGTGATGTCTCGTCTGTTTGCCATTCCTCACACATAGATTACTGTATGCCTAGACATAAGCCTATTACAGAGGGGAGTGTGTGCATATGGGTATGTGTGTGCATCCAAAGCATATGGCACAATATTTGAGGAGTTGGATGTGTTTTTGTGTGTGTGTGTGTGTGTGCGCTTGCTGTGTGCACACAATGCTACCAGTCTATTGTCAGCCTGAAATATCCTGTGATGTCTTGCTCATTGAGAGAGAAATTTTGTATAGACACATTAATCTGTATTATGAACAACCAAAAGTGCCATTGATTGTCTGCTGGATTCATAATCCTCTTTGATTAAATTGCTACTGATACTACTATTTGAAAATCAAAAAATGGGTTTGAGAGTGAAAACCTTCAATAATTCTTCAGAACTAACTCACCAGGCAAAGCTTTTAAGCAACATGAATTTATTTGAACTCTTTGTTTATTTTTTTTTACATGATGAAAGGATTTTAATTGTTTTTCACAAATAGATTATATTTCCAAAGATAATAGATTTTAGTAAACATGGACTGATTTAATTCAGTTTTTCAGCAAAAGACCAGATATTTCCTTGCACTTTTTTCTAATATTAGAGCATCTGCTGCTTTGTCTTAAGAGATACCGAACCTGAATATCTTTGGTCTTATGAAACAAACAAAGCAAGCAGCAGTATTATGTCACTGTAGTCTTGGAAATTTTATGGTATTTCTCACTATTTTCCTACATTTTAAAGTGCAGGTGCTCATTCATTTGAAAAGCATAATTGGCTGGTTAACTGTTACTAAGAATAAGAAACCCCACATAAAGTAGATGACAGTTACGTTGTGGGTGTTACAGGTGAATGGAGAGACTGTTCAAATTACATCAAGCATATAATAAAAAATGTGGGCTCATTGTACATTGCAGTTTGAGCAGACTGTATTTGGAACTACTTTTTTATTACATCCAGTAGTGTTTGTGTGTGCTTGATGAGTGTGAATGCAAAACAGTACATCTTGTCTATGTTAATGAGTTTTTTTTTTATTTGTACATAATACCTGTTTACAAAAGAAATAAGGTATCGGAAAAGTCTGCTGTCATCTGCACAAAAGATGACAAAGCAGATATTATATTGGTATTATTGGCAATGAAAAATCTCAATTGAAACCTTGCTCTAACCCAGTTGTTTGCCATTGTTTGTACCAAACCCCAGCATAGGCCTGCACTCACATTGGGGGGTATTTCAGAAAGCTTAAACAGGAATTATAGCTGCCGTGAGGTAATGGAACAACAGATTGACGAACTATGGGATGCCAGCTTGACAAATGAAAGATTTAGAGTTATTGCCTGCTTAACTCACCACAAAACTTCCTTTCAGGTCTTTGATGTGATGCAGAGAAAGAAAGGATTACACAGGGTGAAGAATGCAGGCTGGTGTGCAGTAAAACACAAACCCAGTCAGCTGAGCTTCTCTGCAGTAGCTTATTTGTATTCTGCAAAGTGACAGCAGCTGGTGGCTGTTGCTATTGTTTCATTAACTCTAATATCAACTTATTTAATCAAAATGAACATCTTTGTTATCATTTAACACACACACTGATGTGTAGAAGCATGCACAACCTTGATTATAGTCTGCTTTTCTCTCACTGCAGCACACATCTAAGAATAGAAATCTACTGCAGTCTCTGATGAAATATCCAAACAATCATTTTTGGTGTGTCTGTGTGTGTGTGTTGGTGTGTTCAGGTCCATCTCGGGGTTGGTTCCAGCGCTCCAAGGTGTTGCAGATCCAAGCATGTTTGCGGATGGTGATGGAGTGGGCGAGCAGGTCCGGTCTGGGACATCTGGCTGACAAATTCTTTAATAAACTCAACAGTACTGTGTCAATACTGGCCACGCCCCCCCAACAGCTCACTCAGGTACAACACACAAACACACACACACACACATTCACTCACAATCTTGTATGGGATTGCTAGCAAGCACTAATTTAACGGCAATACTGCTGTATTAAAATTATTTTTGTGTTTAAGATCAGCTCAAACAAAGTGGGCCATCAGTTACAAAACATGGCCACTAAGATGCTCAGTCCTGTAGTCGTCCATTAAGACGCAACAAACAGGAAAGTTACGATTGTTTTTGTTGTTTTTTTAAATTTGATTTTGTTTTAACACACACCTGATCTGACAGAGCTGTTGTTCGTGACACAAGTCACTCTGACGGGCTGTTGATTGAGAACGTCCTCATAGAGGTTTAGCCAGGATCAGCCCGTGACCACCAGCACATCATCTCACCTGCTGTGATTGTTTGGCTGCACTGAAAAAAGGATCCTCCAAATCTTCTGATTCATTTCTCCCCTTCGTCTCTTCTCCTTGTCTTCTTTATTTTGTGCAGCTGAGTTGGCGAGCTTTGTCCAGTGAGCACCCAACTCTGAAACCTGTCCAGCTGCACAGGATACTCACCCAGTACCAGCTCACAGCAGAGATAGGCCCTGTCCCGACATGGCAGCCCAGCAGTGAGGACGAGGCCTATATATACAGAACAGGTACATGTTTTACTAAACGATATTAACCCAAGGCCCTCGTGTTGACAAAGGCACAAGAGTTTATCCTGTGCTTACATTTGTATGAGAAAAAAAAACATGTTTAAAGCCTGGTACAAAAAAACTATGTTTGGATCTCTATAGCTAATTTATCTTGTAATGACAACTGAGCAAGTGTGAGTATAGATAATTTATTTGTTATTTTAATGCTTTAACTAATGTATGGCTGCTTTGAGCTATAGCAGCTGCTAGCTGTCTGCTAGGCATCACACATTCATTGTAGCTTTGGGTATTCTCCATAGCTCCACACAACCATTCAAATATGGTTACTTCTGACTCCCAAAAAAAAACCAACAAAAAACTAAATGGTGGCAGCCATGATGCCATATTTAAGGCTTCAAAACAGGTTGACTAACCCCAACGCTCATTTGTCAAATCCACACATTTATGTGCCAAACTTACTTGGATTGCTACTACCTAGCAGCTAACAGCTACCATCATGTAGATAAAGTTTGTGCAGTTTTCATTGAGTTTTAGTGTGAAATCTGCAAAATGAAAAGAGTGAAATGCTGCTGGTGAGGCTGTGCAGCAATTCCAAATCAAGCCCTTCATGTTGTATCTGTTAATATGTGAGTTAACATGAGTTTGTGTGTGTTTAGTTGACCTTCTGGAAAGCTTTGAGAACCACCCTCCGATAGTGCTGCCCAGCGCTGGCTTCAGAGTGGACCTGGACAGTGAATGTATAGAAGACAGCATCTACAGACAGCTGCTCTACATTCGCCACTACCTGTGGGGACTACGCACCAAGACACAAACACACACCAGCACTGCCGGCGTGCACACACACTCCAACGGAACCAACACAGCTGACTGGCCCGACGTTCAGGTCATACAAACTCACACACATGCACATACTGTTAAATGCACACACCTAGCAGTAATCCAGGCCATGTGCCTCAGCAGCTGTGGTTGTTGAGAAGTTCCTCATAATCCCATAAATGAAAGACAAAAACCCTCTACTTCAGCCAACCCGCACACACACACATATACTCACTCACAGAAACCTAGACATGGTTAAATCATGGTTAATCTGATTAGTCTTTAGGCTGTCTAATTAGTGGGAACGGCTGACTAGACCATAATCCTTAGTGTTACTGCACCCTCATATGTTCACATACACATGCGCACAGATTTATAGATACATTCACAAAGATTCCAAATGGTAAATCTGTCAATAAGATAATTGTGCATCATATTGATCATCCTTAATTAGACTGTTATAGAGGAACAAAGCAACAAGAATGCTTGTTTTCATAGGTTACATATAAGATGACTGTTCATTCTCCCCTTGTTTTATAATCATTGCATTGCACCTCACATTATACTGTCCTCTAAAGTTTTTCTGTCCAATCCTGACACAGAGGGAGCTGTTGCCTCCGGCCCACAGCAGCCCCCGCTCTGGGGGTCCTGGGGACGAGGTGGCTGCAGAGGCAGGAGAGGAGAGAGGACGGGACAGACCCTCAGGCCAATCGCACACACACAGCCTCAGAAGAAACGGCACCATCCATCATCCCCGTCCGGCAAATCCAGACTCCTCCTGCCTCTTGACCCCTCCCAATACCCCGCTTTACCCCGAAGGAGGAGGAGGGCCGGGGCCAATCATAGGCCCCGTAACTCAGACTAACGGCTGCACCAGCAGAACTGTGACAGAATGTAAGAAGACCAACGGACTCATCACCAACGGACTGGAGGGTAGGCTGAATGACAAACAGAAGGTGGACAAAATAACACACGAGCCATAAAATAGACTCCAGTACACAAACATGACCACCATGTGATAAACACCTCTGACAGTCTCAAATGAAAAAGGCTTAATATTGTAAAACTCAAACAAGTTGTACTTTTTAGGAGAGTTGTTCTTAATCATATATTTTGTGGTGTGTCTGTTGTTTTGTCCACCCTGAATGTGCAGTTAGAATTTTTACCTTTGAGTTCATTATACACGCATTTTTTATTTGCAGTAACAGTTTAGATACCTCAGCTTAAGATATATGTCAGTACTGAGGTCTGATATTGTATCAGTGCTATCTTTTCCCCAAATTCAAAATCTGTCTCACTGTAAGTTTGCTGAAAAAAAACTAAGTTTAATAATAACATGAATCAGACTGTATTCTGAGATGATCTGTCACTTCAATGCCTTCCTCTTAATAGTTCATTTCATTTCATTTCGTTCTAGACTTTTTGGCTCGCTGTTTGCCTACACAAATACACTATCAGTACACAGTCTAAAGTATGCCTGCATGCAACTGTAAAAATAAATTGCAGCTTTAAATTGAATTCTCACTGGAACTGATGACTGTGAGAAGTGTTTACTCTCCACTAAGAGACACTTTATGTGAGAACATGTAACTTATATTATTAATAACAACTGATTAAAATAACTACCATTCTATATCATTTAAAACTACATTCATCTATTACCTCCATTAACTAATAAATTCTTATAGGTAATGTTAAAGAGGTTGGTTACTCACCAGTTTTCTCCATTTTTAGCATCTTTTGGCCCATACATTTGGTTTAACAGCACTTTTGCTGTTGTTACTGAATCAGTGCACAGCTGCAGTTGCAGTTGTTTTCTTCAAAAAGCACTGTTAAACACCAAATAGCAGTAAAAAAGTATTAATAACCAGCTGATGAATAGCGTTTCACATCTGCTAAAATCCCAATAAATATTGTCTGGAGCTAGAAGTCCCAGCTAGAGCCAAAACTACAACTGCTACTAGACTTAGTAACATTCACCACATGTCAAGTCCAGTTGGAGACAATGTTGCTCCCTACTGGACATGTCAAAAGGCAACTATTTGCCTAGATGTGAACTTAACAACATTTTAAGCTGATAACCTTTCAGCAGAGGTTGTTTGTGTTTCTGTTCGTGATGTGTTTTGGCTCCTTGTAGCCAAAAATCGATGACTTCAGCTTTAAACATGCACTTCTTCTCTGTGCAGTTCTGTATTTGAATTGCTGGAGCTTGCTGATCACCCCTGTCCCTCACATGACAAAACAGTCTCTCCTCCTGTGCCTTCTTTGGTGTATTCAGTGTGACATCTGCAGACTTGTCAGAAACACGTGTATGTGTCCAATTATCTCTGTAGCTGCATCTTTGCATGTGTGGCAGTACCTGTGTGTATGTGTAGTCTTTGCGGCAATACCTCTTGTGTTTGTCCAACCCCATAGCAAGACCCTGTGTGTGTGTGTTTGTGTGTGTGTTTTTGTGCATTTGGTTGTCCGTGTCCTCTGCAGGGTGTATTAGTGGGTGTGAGTTTCCTTTCCCTGTATCCTCCCCTGGCGCCCCTCCCCTTCCTGATGACTTGTGTGTGGTGTTTGTAGTGGAACTGGACAAGGGACCCTACGGACTGGGCATGGGACTCATAGACGGCCTGGTGAGTTGACAGAAGTTTCAAAACACATTTAATTTTCCTGTCAGTACAGGTTTCAGCAGTTGTGTTTTTGTCTTTGTGAGTCAGGAAGTCTACTACTGGCAGTACAATAAAGAAATGAAATCTAAAAACCTGATGAAGCTACATTACAAATAAAAAAAACAGGTTCTAGAGCTGCATACTGAAACTGTTTGGGGATGTACGCATTAATCATTATTAGTGAATGATGCATTTCTTAATAATGAATGATAATGATAAATTAATTACACATTTATACATATTTAGAAACTGTAAACATAGAGAGTAGTTTGCAAAACCCAGTGGAAAATAGAATGTACCTGAGATGCTGTATATTCTGTAAAAATTAACTTCAACCTCAACAGTTTATTTAAACATACAATGAAATGCTTAAAAGACATTGTACCATAAATTGATTGAAATTTGATTTCAACTGTTAAATTTCAACTGTTAAGTTTCATGGCAATTCTATGGCACATTTGTGATGCTATCCAAGATCTGTCACGGAGTCTGTCACTCTGTCACAGTCTGTATGTCTGTCACTCAGACACACACATATTCTTTTTTTTGTGAAACAACAGATCATCACAATTTGGCGTCATAGTGCGCCTTTTCCTACTTTCCAACCCCCTGCTTCAGCACCCTTGTCTGAACTTGGCCTTTATTTTTTTTTTTAACTCAACTACACACTTATGAATTCTTGTCACTGCATCTTGCACAGCTGTGTTGCTACCTGACTGACAAAATCTGCCCACAGACAGTCATCTGAGAAGGTACTCAGAAGGCCTTTTGTGGTGGTTTATGCTACAAAAGGTGTCTGCAGGAGCACATTTTGCCATGATGAGGTGGTATTTTCATCGGCTGTACTATAAAATGCCAGTCGGCTCTGCTGGGTGTTCACTTAAAAAATGGACACACAAATACTCTCACACTTCTCCCTCCCACAGCACACTCCTCTCAACGCTCCAGGCATTTACATCCGGACTCTGATTCCTGACGGCCCTGCTGCCTCCGACGGTCGGCTGAGGATTGGAGATCGCATCCTCGCTGTGAACGGGACCAGTTTGATAGGTGCAGACTACCAGAGGTACATGAGATCATGTTTTAGTAGTGCTCTTTGTGACTGTAACATTGGGATGGTTAAGATTGTTGAAACTACCAGATGATATTGACACTGATGACAGAGTGAGCACTCTTCCCACAGTGTTAACCATACCCATGGCTGTCAGCCTCTTAAGCCAATTGATTACTTTGATTGATTTATGCGAGGCCAGACACTGATGCTTCATCCGTACTCTGTCTCTGCTGAGCTTCACGTAACTAGACTCTTGCATTTCCCTCTCTACTTCCTCCTTTGTGCTCCTCACAGCGCGGTGGATCTGATTCGTTTGGGCGGAGGTCGCCTTCGTTTTCTGGTAGCCAAGTCCGACCCTGATGTCTCAGAGAAGATCAGTGCCTCGTCCTGCTAACCACCTCTGAGGTATGACTACAAGATGGCCAAGGACACAGATGTGTGCATTGATGAACAGGATAAACACAAACCCAAGCATCACGCATACACATGCGGCATGAAAAATGAATGTTTAAATTAGTGTCAGCACAGGACAAAGTCAAGCAATCAAACTGGAGATAACGCTCTTTGACTCCATCCCTCAGCTGCCAGACCTGCTTCCCTCACGCTGACTCCTACTGGGTTTGTGTGACAGACAGAATCTGTAACCCACCACGACATCAAAGGAATATGCTGCAAGGAAAGTTGCCTAATTAATTTGAGGTAGGCGAGGTCTAATCAGCCAGAATGCAGGCTAATGTGGTTTAAAGCACAATAAGATTTTAGGGTTTGAATTTTTTCCCTGTCAGCCCTTAGAGCATGTGCACACATTGGACTTTCTCCACATGTTTTTAGAGTAATTTGTATTAGAAATTAAGACATTAGGTAGCATAGTAAAATAGCTCTCAGACAAAGAGAGTCTTAAATTGTTGGACACAAACTGATAATATACTTTACAAATCTAAAAGCACTTGCAGACAACTTAAGGCAGCCTCAGCGGACACTGAATGTTTACACAGTGCTTTTTGAAGGAAATGTTTTATAAACCTGTTTGTTAGCAGCTCCCAAAGCACCTTTACTGTCTGCTCAACAAATGAAAAGATTGCTATGAATGTTGACATTTGTACTAGAAAGTGGGTTTAAAAGAAAGAGGAAGCAAACTCAAGAATGTCAAGTCAAACCGTCAAACTCTCTTATTTTACATTGAACCTCATCACTGAACTTTACCTCCACTGGAAAAGAGATGAATTCTGAACATGTACAGAGGATGTGCCGCATTTATTTATTACTGGATCATATAAACTACATCTTTGTTGTGAATATATGCTGTATGTATTTGCTTAAGAGGTGTAAATAGTTGTTTGTAAATATTAAACACTTGGTCATTTATTGTTTGGACATTCAAAAGGGGCACTGCATTTGGGGAACTACTAAATCACTTTTTTTCTGAAATAACTTTGGTCAGTAAACCCTGAAACGTACTGATGGGAAAAAAAGAAACTGTTTTCTGGAATTAAATACTTATATGTTGCTGTTTTTTTTAAGTTACTAATTTGTCATAAGTCTTTTAAACAGAAATGTGACTTTCACACTGCAGATCTGCTTATATCAGTCACACAGGTAGTGAGCTAATATTTTGCTAAAAGGGTAACTACACCTTATTAATATGTTATTTTAGTTCTCGTTATCTAGCTATAGCAGATTTTTTTTTGGTAAGAGATTTCAGCTTCCAACACAGTGAGTATAAGTGAAAGGAATCTTGTTTGTGGTTGTTCAAAGCACTGAAAAATTACTTTTAAAAACACTCAACAGCTATTTCAGACTCTTGGTAATCTGCTTACCTCAGTATGGTTTTTATACAGCTTATTTCTTTACAAGAAAGGTTTTTCAATGAAGACTGTTCACTGTGAAGTCTGTGGATCATTCAGAGACGGGGCGTTTTTCTTTTACATGCTGCTGGTGATTTTTGAAGTAACTTCTCAGTGCTGTGAGCACAAAGCCAAAAAACCATTCATGTTCATTGTACTGGGGGTGGAGGCAGAAATCTGAGACACATCAAAAAATCAAGACAAGTTAACCAGAACTATCTGCTTGGCTGCACACTAGACAGTACATGTTTTCATGTAATTTGGCTGTACTTATCCCGTTAGAACAGAAAAGTAACAGGTCAGGTTTTACGAAGTGCTTAATTCAAAGCCTAGAACACAGCAAAACAACAAAAAAAGCCATGCATAGTCAGTTCTTTGCCGCTTGGCCTTTAGTCCCGTCCTCAGCTCCATGGAGCTCTCAGGGGATGCTGTGGATCAGCATCTCATGGGCAGTGACCCTCTGCAGAAAGATGAAAACATCACACAGCTGCAGATGGAGCTGTTCATTGGCTCTTTGAATAAGAAGAGCCAAGATGTGGTTTTCACACACAACACTAAAGGACTGAGGGGCAACTGTTTGTAATGTTTACTAAGGCTGCGACCGCAGTTATTTTCATTATTGGTGAATCTGTTGTCATTTAGTCTTTGAAATGTCATAAGCTGGTGCTTTCCCATTGTTATATTGTTGGTAACTTAATTTCCTGTTTCCTCCTATTTTAACCAACGGTCAAAATTTTAATCTGAGGGTCGTTTCTTTTTTTCCATCAGCTTTGTTTTACACCACTTTTGATTCTGTTCATTTCTTTGCAGTAACATTTTGTGAATTTTAAAGTTTGGCATTGATCTCATGCATGTCTTTTTCTCTGCTTATTATTTATATTGTTATAAATGATGGTATGTAAGAATAAAGATTGCTGAATACTTGTTTTTCTGTGTTTAACAAAACCAAATGTTAACAAATGTCTAAAAAAAGCCACAACATGGCTGACACCAAGACGAAAAGACAATTAAATTCAGAAGTCAATGAGAAATTTTAATTTGTGCTACACATTTTGACAAATCACAAGAACAAACATTTAAAAATACATATTCTTCTCTATTTCCAGAATGTTTACGTATTGATGACAGCTGTTTTTACATATAGCAAAATATTTTTTCTTTTTTCCAAAATAAGAAAAAAATACCTTCTAAATAGCTTTGTCATTTAGCAGATAGAGCAGCATACAATCATTATGCTTTTTTTTCTAATAATGTGCAACAACAATCATTGAAACCTTGCGCAAATTGTGCCTGATTGCCAGCTAAAAATGAGGCCCGTGCGAGGACATTCAGAAAAGCTAAAGGCAGAGTGAGAGTGAGAGTCATAGGGGAAGAAAGTGCTGAAGAATATCTAATTAAGGCGGTGTCTGTGACAGGAATTGCCAACAGCTTGATGCCTCTGTAGAGACAGCAAAGATAGAGATTGCTTACTGAGGAGAGGGAGAGAGGTAGCCTGGGAGAGAGAGAAAAAAGGTTCATGCACGTAAGGGAAACTGAAAGCAAAATATTGGTGGGAAAAGTAGAAAATATTTCAAAAGTACCAAACAGAAACAATGAAAAAAAGACAGAGCAGTTGAAATTTGTGGTCATGTTGGTCCCGCCCTTCCCCTGATAAAACTGGTACAAGTCTACTGATGCAATGTAACTGTCCCCATTGTAGTGTTGCCGATTGTATACTGTTAAAGAAGCACTGTGTTAACAATCTAAAAAGGTAACGCTGTCTAAAGGTTAAAATAAAATGACAAAAAAAAAGTAGAAATATTTAAGGCTTTTAGGATTATTACAATAATGCTTTTCTGTGCTAAGACAAACAAAACTGTATGCACAGGCTGTTCCATTTCTCCTTTAACCACTACTGAAACAAGAAACAAAAATTAAAACAACAATCAGTTCGTCTACATTAGGTTAGCTCCACTTCAATCAACTCCAAATAGTTGCCTCTTTTTTTTTTTAAATTTGCCTTTCTCTGCTCTAACTCTGCTGTTCAGTCACCCAGATCATATTGAATCTGGAGAGCTTCACACTGATAAACAATACTGAGCTAAAGTGAAGCAAAAACTGCAAAGTCATGGTTTGTTATTCCTGGGTTTTCTCATCGCTTTTCAAAAAAAAAAAAAAACCACCCTTTTCTTTTTCTGCTTACAGAAAGGCAAGAAGAGGAGACGCCTCACATTCTGGTCTAGGCCTTAATATTAACATCTTTCTTTTCTAAGACAACCTGTTTTATTCTTTTTTTTTTGTCAAAAGGATTGCCTTGATAGAATACAATCATTTTTTTAACAGTCTTCCAAGCCCCATTAACCAGGTCCGGATACGTACAGCTAAGCCCTCTCTTTTCTGTTCACAACTGTATGAAACTGTACAATATATCAGCTCTATTCATCACAGTATCTTCTGTAAATGCAGCCAAATCTCTTAATACACATTCCCTGGTTTTAAAATCAGGCAGTGACTCATGTCAGAAGTGCAGTAAAGGTGAGTTCTTTGGCCTGAGTGACTGATGCATCTGATCCATCAACTAAAGGAAAGGTTGTGTCTGAGATTTTATCCTACGTTAACATAGTAAAAGTAGTGCTGAAGTGATTTTAATATGCATAACGCTCTCAGAAGCTTAACGTCCTTACTTGTTTTGTTGACAGTAAATGACGAAATACTTAAAAAGACTGTAAAGCTGAAAAAGTCCAGAAAATGTTGTCTCTCTTTTTACATTCAGAATGTTTTTGAAAGTTGTATTTGACCAAAATATAGGTTCCTCACAATTGAATTCCCTTCTGTTGAAAGAGGCTGCCTGTACATTTTTTTGACCATGTCGGCTGCAGTCATATCAAATGAGTATAAAAGGCGAAGCAGTTAGGGGACAATAAGGAGGCTGTCCATTGGGTACCTGCTGAGATGCCCCTGGGTTTACTTCTTATGGTCGTGGGTTTGTGATGTCATGGCAACGATGACAGGCTGCTGGGCAGACGTGACTTGATGCTGAGCAGGTTCAGTCCCACCCTCGTCCACTACCTTCGGCCGCTTGGCCTGGGGCTCCCCCGGCTGCTCAGCTGAAGTGTCTGCACTGGCCTGTCTGCTCACCAGCACTGGAGGGGAGCTGGAGGCCTGGGCAGCCAAAATCTGAAGAGGACTACTCATTCCTGCAAAAAATATTAAAACTAGGATTAATGCCTTGTTTTTATATGCCATGTCCAACTGATTGAGTTCCAGTTTATATACATGTTTGTCCAGATTCATTACATCTGTACTGAAAACTGTGTACTTTTTGTGGTAATGGCAATTATCACTATACAGACATGATAATTCCACTTAATAATTTTCAGAGACACATGCTGTCTTCAGTAAGTGTCTATTTTTACAGAGGACTGATGGAGAGGCTCATCACATGATGCATCAACAAACACCTAGAGCTCAATATCAGCAAACCCAACAAGCTTATGGTGGAGTACTGCTGTATGTCTACTACACTCACTTTAAAAGATGGAAGGACAGACGGACAGCCGAAAAACTTGAGATCTTTAGCCAAAGCTGTTACGATCATGAATATATGAAAGGACAATGAGCTAAAATAAGCAACTGGATGCCTTTACCTACTGTATCCGAATAAACATTTCAGTGCGATTTCTAAACTCAACTTATAATCAAAAACATTAATTCTTTATATATTCATCATTGTGACTAGACATTGTGTGATGCAGAGATTGCTTTACCAGATGCATTAGCATGGCTGGTTGCTGTGGAAACAGCAGCAGTGGTGTGTTTGCCATTCTGGGTAACAGCACGAACGGGAAGTTGATGTAAACCTGGTGTGAGGTTCCTCCCATCACCACCCTGCACCGCAGTGTCCACAGCCTGAATCACACGCTCTCTTTTCAGTTGGGCTTCTGGTTTAAAACAAAATCACCCAATTTAAGCATATACATACAAACTTTATAAAATGTTTATTGACGTGCACATGTGTGATCAATTATATGATCAGTCACAATTCAAGTTAATAGTTTTTAAACAGAACCTGGCTAGTTTATGTTAAGTATGTGACACAGGCATAAACAGAAATATGTTAAATATGTTATTTATTGTGTCATGTGTCAATTTCTTTGCTCATGTGGACTTGAAGGTACAAAAAAATTAGAATATAGTACTGATAGTTAAATTACAAAGTTTTACAATACTAAACTTACAAACATTCAGCCGGTTAAAGTTCCTTAGAAGTTTGACAAAATTTTAAATAACTTTATAACACCAGAGAAATGCAGCGCAATATTTATGCAGGGACATCTACAAGAGATTAAAACTGCTTTACCTCTGAGCTCACTGTTGCCCTCTGCTCCTCCAACAGAGGGGGCGCTGTACCCATTCAGTGGGTTAGAAGTTAGAGGGCCGCTTGTAACCACCCGCACGGTGGTGACAGAAGACTGAGGAGGGTTTTGGAGCATGTGGATGGGCTGGACTTGGCCGCCACCACCTGGAACTAAAGCAAGGGCTTTCCCTGAGCCTGAGGGCAGGACTGTTGGGTGGGGGGGTGCAGCCATGATGACATGCTGAGCACTGACTGGAGATCCTGTGCAGACAGACAAATAAAAACAACAGTGTTACCTATTTTATGGTGTATGTGAAAGCATTCACCTGTGCGTCCTGGAATGTTTTGCATGTGTTAATGTGCACCAGTGTTCAGGCTCACCTGGGGCACTTTGAGAGTACCTATACTCAGGTACAGATGCCAGCTTGTTAGCCAGCTGTTCGTGGTGGTCATGTGAGATGGGAGAGCCCTCTCTGCTCAGACATTCAGGGGTCTGCAGCCCACTGGATGGGGGAGAAAGAAGTCCCTGGTGGGTTGGGGAGGCAGGGGCACTCCTGAAAGAGAGGGAATGAAGGGAAGAGAGACAGCAAAGAGATCAATGGACACATCAACAGACATTAAGTAACATACAGAGCTTCACTGCCAGTACCTTCTGCTGAATATATTATCCTAGAAATAAGACTTACTTTATTCTATCCAATCAAATGATAGCCAGAAGCAGAAGCAGAGAGAAGGGAAAAAGGTTAACTGAGTCAAATCAGAAGCGACAGAGCACGTGTCTGAGTGTGTCTAACAGTCTCATTTGCGTATGTGCACTCACACATGCCTTTGCCACTAACAGCCATGAGTGACCTGCTTACCTGGAAGAAAGAGGTCCAAAAGGCGTTCGAAAGCAAGCCACTCCTCTCTGCCGTCGTTTCCTGAAGGCCTGCTCCACCAACTTGCTTTCAGACGCAGAATCCACGCGCCAAAAACTCCCTTTCCCAGGCTCATCCTGAGAGCGGGCCACTTTCAGAAAGTAGCGGTTGAGAGACAGGTTGTGTCTGATTGAGTTCTGTTGGGAGGCAAAGTAGTTTTTGATTTAAAAGGAATTATCACAGAGCTTGAGATTAATGGCCTTATATTAAACAGGACAAACATTTCAGGACAGTTTTTCTGTATTTCTTCTAAAGTTACAGCTGTGGTTAATTGATAAAACTCTCAGTAAATCTTTCTGTTTCATCAGATGACCATAATCTTATTTATATTTCGACGCTAACCTTTTCACACATTGTGACTTTAAAGTTATTGCAAGCCATGGGAGGCCTTTCCCATCCAGTTTGAGACAGAAAGACCATACCTGCCAGCCCTTGTCTGCAGTGCGATAGTAGGGGTAGTGTTTGGTAATGTGGGCATATATCCCACTAAGAGTCAGCTGTTTGTCTGGAGCAGATGAGATGGCCTGGACGATCAGCTGTGCATAGGAATAAGGTGGCTTGGATTCATCCTGCACAAACAAAACAACACAAGGATTAACATCCATGTATCCTCAAGCAACCTCCTGAAAAGCTGAAAATTATGTTTCTTTGGGGGGCATCACCTTGGGGCTGTCTCCTCCAGCTGACTCCCCACGCTGCTCACTTCCCCCACTTCTTTGCTCAGCAATGCTTCGTCTCTGCTCAGAAACAGCCTTGGCAGCATATTCAGCCGCTAACTGGAGGTCAGAAGTCACGTTGCGCCCATAGCGATACCCTGATGATCCTGCCCCTCGCGGACTAGCCGGGCAGGAGTTAGGAACACTGGCAGAGAGAGAAAATTGTTTGCGTTTACAGCTTTAAGTGATGGTTCAAGGCCACTTCTGAAAGCAATACAGTTGCAAGTTTAATGAAACATAAGCAAGAATCATTCAATCTCCTTCTTGATAAAGGACCAAGAGATGTTTGTTTACCATACATTTCCAGTTTTACTGGTCCGTGTATGGGCTTAAAATGGTTAAATTTTATGCAAATCAGCTAAACGGGCACTTGTGATTATGTGAGATCCCGGCAAATTGAAAGCATTTATCAGCAGCAACATGTACTGACACCCATGACCCAATGACACATAAATAAACAAAAATCTAACTCGTATTGCATTAACAATAAGCAACAAGATAACATGATTAATATATTTCAATGTTTGATTATGTTATTTAAAAAAATTAATGATAGCCGGACCGTGTGAGATATTTATTTTAGAGCTGCCGTCTCAGGTCTTTGCTGGTAGAGAGAAGAGAAGGTCAAATTACAGCGGTGGGAGGGGCGAGGGGGGACGTTCTGCACGGCTCATGGTCAGAGCCACTGTTGTTTACTATAAAGGTTATGTGTTTTGGGGTGAAGAGAAGACATAATGGCAGAGTCCTTAGTTGTAAAGAAGTCAAATGCAGCACCAAATTTAAAATTGCATAAGGCTGAAGTCTTATTTTATTTACTATTTTGTGTGATGCTAAACTCTGCTGCTACTGGAGATTAGAAATTTTTACACCACCACTAATACACAGTTGAGAAAACTGACTGATGACCTGTTAAAATCCTATTAATGGCACAAATAAAAAAAAAAGGATCGCGTAAAGATTTTCTATTTCCCCTTCCATATTTCATATTTAAAATTTTATTATATAGTGCTCGTATTTTGTATTCACTGAAAAAAATCAGAAGAAATGAGATATAATTTTAAGAAAATCTTACTAGGACAGCAAAAATAAAAACTAAGGAAATCCAATTGTCTCTACATCTTTCTGATATTTTCAATACAATCCTCACAAAAAAAGTAGAGAAATAGTGAAAAGCATAGTTTCCTTCGAGAGCTCAATATAGAGAAAAGGTAGTAGAGTTTGGACACAAAATGTTCTAATCACAAAGTTATCAATGAAAAAACTCAAAACATGTTAATTTTTAACTAGGTTTCAGAGTCAGAGCACAAGGAAAACCTAATAAGTTACATAACACACACCTGCTTCTGTTAGTAAAGTAAACAGTGGTTCCAGGGAGAGTCAGCGTGCTTTGATTTGCCTTTAGCAACAGAGACCGCAGTTACTGAGATTAATACACACACACACACACACACACACACACACACAAAGAGAAAGAGAATATGTTTGTGTTTCTTGGCAGGGGAAACAAGGCTGTAGGCTGTTTTTAAAAAGTGCCTGTAAGCTCAGCGTTTAAGAATGAAGATGAACAAAAGCTTTACTCATCTTTAGTATAAGAAAGTTATGGTTTCGGTAACTATTCATACTTAAACTTAACAAAAGGGTTGTGTCGGCTTCCTCTCTGACACTGACACAACCATGTCACCCTCTCTGTGTATGTATATGGGCCAGCGGTTCAAATGCAAATGCTGGTAGTGGCAAAAGAATGTTGTTATATACAATTCATTTGAGTTGCCAAACAGGAAAGGTGTTTCTCTCCCCTGTGAAGTGTCAATGTTTTTGCTTGAAGTGTGAGCACAAATGCTTTCAGACGATACTTTTTCCCTGTGTGTACTGTGTGTGGGTACTTTTGAGGAAGGTGGCTAAATAATCTGCCCGAAAAAGGCCACAGCGAAAGTTGTGGTGAGATGTATGAGCAGGCGCCTTTACTCTGTGTGTGTTGTGTGTGTCCACGTGCATGAGAACAGGAGCTGTGGGCTGAGAGGGATGGGTAGGGGGCTCTGAAAAAAGGAAACCTCGAATGGACGGAAAGACGGCAGGCAAGCAAAACACTCTGCCCTATAGCCAATCACATGCCTCGAAGCTGCAGCCATTCCATATAAGGAAGGCACACACAAGCTGACATTGGTGGGGATGTAGGATGTAAGAACCAGCACAGACCACCAGAGGGCACACTTGATATCATCACACTTGCCAGTTGCACATGCTGTATACATTTATAGAGCAGTGATTTTTAAACAGGTGCTATTACGGCTCATCACAGTGCAGGTTTCCTTCCCAACAGAAACACTGTAGCAGCTGACTAGCACAAGTGGTTTCAGGTGGTTGAAAAAACACCGGAGGCCTTGGCGTTAAAATTGGACATAAGCAGACCCAAAGGAAATTAAGCTTCATGTTTGTAAATCCACACAGATGATTGCATTAATATGAGTAAACATAAACAGACCCAAAACATGGTGAGATGGTCTATAGCTCACACACTCTGTAAAACACTTACTGTATAATCTATAAAAACCATAGGCAAAGACACAGCTGAGTTATAAAGGGCTATTTGGTAATTAGATTTTCAGTCTTGGTACATGTACCTACATCGCCGATACCTACTTAAAAATAAGCAACATCATTTCTTACCAAACAACAAGAACTTAAATAAAAAGGTAAAATGAAATTTACTGATGTTTAACTGAGCATGATAAGATTTTCATTATGGCTACAACAAGCACTTGTTCTTTTATCATTGCTTAATGTTCCACTTTTGTGTAAAGATAAAGAAAAGAGATGCTTACGAGGCTTTTTTAAATTCAAAGGTCATGCCATCAGATGTATTGTTTTGTGAGACAAACAGTTTAAATCAGCAACACTTCAAGATGAAGAAGCTTGACTCAGGGAATGTATGGTGCTTTTTGTAAATACAAGTAAAGGTGATCGATTACCAAAACAGTTGCCAAATGACTCTTTCAGTACATTAACCTTTTGACTTCTTGCAGCAATCACTATGATTTATTTGAACTCAAAACTGAGGCTTCAATCAAAGTATACATTAAAGCTCATGCAGGCTTCGCTCTGAAATGACAGTAACAACAATGAACCTAAAATCTGTTTACAAGAAACAGCTTGCAAATAATTTTCTCCTACTGTCAAACTTGGACTATCGGCTTTGCAATTATGAGGACTTTTTTGTGCTGTGTTGGCGTTCACGTCAGGGTGTGTGTCAGTGGGTCTCTGCTTACCTGATCGTGCCCGTGGGTGAGGGCAGCGGAGAACCAAACGCCCTGATGTGCTCTTCATGCTGCTGCATTGAGGGAATGCTGATTTTGAGGGGGGAAATGTGGGGCAGAAGTGGGCGAGGGGGAAGAGAGGGCTGCTCCCTCTCTCTGTGCTCCTCGGGCTCCAGGAGTGACATAAACTGGATCTTGATGACCGTACTGGGAAAACGAAACACACACCTAGCAAGCAAGACAGCAGACAAGAGAGGTGGTAGACAAAATAAAAGGCAAACAGAGACAAAGGGTGATTAGTTTCTTCTCTCTTATACAATGCTCAACAGCTAAGCATTACAGCACATAATTTCATAGTCAATGTTTGGGATCTTTTATACATAGCTTTCTTGGCAGATGGAGTGTCATAGAAATGTAAATATTTAAATTACATTTTTTTAAATAGTTTACAGACTTCTTGTCTGGGCAACTGGGCAAACTTCATCTGCTGAGATAGATCATGTCACACATTCAAATCCCAAAGAACAGCTTCATAGAGAACCTGGTGGTGAGAATTCTATGTTAACTATTTTTTTTAAATAGAAAAATTTACTAAAAATCTCCATGATAATGTTTTGAAATCTTGTCATTATGTAGTGACAGTTTTCTCTGACTAACATTGGTTTGTGTATAACATAAACTGATCTTAAGTCGAAATCTTCTATGGATAAAAGAGTGGGCTGGTGTAGACTTAAAAAAAAGAAAAAACATTATTCTGCATTTCATCTTCTTTTAGCAGGTCTGGACAACTGCCTCAATTGCAGCAAGGATCAGTCAGTCATTTCAAGCCTAAAAAAAACCCTTGAAAATAATTATGTGTATAAGGGATCGAGTAAGTATTTTACATTAAAACCTTAAAGATAAGTTTGAACAGTTTTTATTTGTCCTAGCAGGTGCGGGCAGCAGGGTCATACATTTAGTCTAGTTAAGTCTCTGTGACTGAGACCCTCCTATGAAGTCAAATATGATGAAAGTGTCATTGAGAAAAAAACTGACTTTCTCACTCTAGTGGTGCTGAGCTAAGGCTTAGATCTCTTTGTGGATATATAAAAAAAAACTATAAAAGGAACCACAAAGATTTTATCAGTTTCAGACAGCTTCACTTGTCAAGGTTTAAAATGTTTGGGTTTAAAATGTTGAAAATATAGAAAGAGATGTTCTGTGTTTCTCTTTAATTATCTCCTGAAAAATTGCAGCTGACACTGTAATATTGATGAATAGATGAATGGTCTAGAGCAAGTAAGTTTTAATCACTGAGAGCTTGTACAAGAAGAGCACAGTGTGAGGGATTGTTAAAATTTCTATATACCAATTCAATACAATGTAATCTGTTTATTATTAAAAGGAACCGGCTTTTTGCCGGTAGCATCCTGTTTACTTGTATGCAGCTTAACAGATGTGTCACTGCACAAATATCCAACATCCATAAAATTTAAGCAAGTTGTTGAACTTCAAGCACACCCATAACACAACATTCATGCAGGATTGATTGTATATATGTAAAAAAAAAAATCAATTATACCATATTAGCAGAGTTTAGATATCTGTATTTGAAAAGAAAAACTGGTATCAAAACATCTCTAGTGGTGTAAAAGAATAGAGGCCTGTGGCAACTCTGAAGGAACCTCAGGGTTTCACTGATGATATAGAAGATACCATGTATACATCAGCGACTGCTTATTTCCTTTGTAAGTCCCTGCTGTATGCCACAGCAGCAAAGAAAAAAGCCAGTGTCTTAAGAACTCACATGACACTTCAAACAATGTTTGCTAAAGGGCATGTAAGGGACAAGCGGAAGAAGGTTCAATGGCCTAATAAGACCAAAGTAAGCTTCTTTGCCATTATACTGAGTCCTGCACATCACCATAATTTCATCACCCCATTTTTGCCCTACTAAAAGTGTAGTAAGGTAGAGGGGTTATAAAATGCAAATAAATATATAGAACAAGTAATGTAGTAAAGAAAATTTGTTTACACCTGCAAAACAACTTTGACTTGTAAGAAGATGTATTTTACAGGAAAACACTAACCTAAAATATTAACACTAACTTAAAAATGAATAACTTAAATTCAGCATTGTTCAGCATGTCCAGCTAAGTCACAGTCCAGACCTCAGTCCAATCCAAAATCTAAATATTACTTATAGCTCAGGGTAAAAACTTAAAAAAGGTTAGTACAGCTCTGCAGAGAAAATACAGTCTCAGGATGAATTGAGAAAATACAGACTAAACCACACGAATCCAAATCTGTAATTTAAGGCAAAAGTCTGTCTTCTAAAGTTTGACCATGAAGACAAGCATATCATTAGTATATCATTATCATTATGAGTGTTGTGCATCTTACGGTATTTATCCTCGGTTAAATTAATCTGATCATATTTGTTGACATCTAAGGGTAAAATCACCTAATTGATTGAAAGTAATTCATAGCTGTAAAATGACCAAGTATAATTGCTGTAAATGTATAAGGATGCTTAAGGGATTCCAGCTATAACTCAGCACAGATTTTCCAGCTAATTTTGCACGTCCCAGGGCGAGTTCAACACATATGAACATGGCTGTATTGAATATGGCCTTGGTCTTGGAAGTCTTGTGTTTACTCCATGTGCTCCTGCATTGAGGATGTCATTTCAGACTGCACTTCCTGTTCAATGCACGACACACCCCCAAAACAGTCTTAACAGCCTATCAGAGAGCATAAGAGTGTGCCCCCCGCCTCAATCCTTCTCCCACCCCACCCTGTGACTGACAGACACACGCACACACAAAATCAAATCTTTTAAAATCTGACTTTGGGAATTACAGAGCATTTAGAGTATACGTGAAACAGTAGTGTAACAGAGATAAGTTTAAACCATATTTAATCACCAGATAGATCCTCTTCATACAAAAAAACATGGGTAGGGGGCACATTACATGATAAGACAAACCAAGCACACCTCATCCTATTGAACTCGTGAGCTGAACTGACAGGGGTGCGTTTGTTTACACTAATGTTTACGTGACGGCGACACGTTGACTAACAGCCTTGTTAGCTAAGTTAGCTAACATGATCACTCTGAAAACTGTCAAGACACGATTATTTACCAGCAGCTTAAGTATCCCTTTTTTCTTTTAAAAAGTGATATAAGTTCTGATATTATGGGAAAACGGTTCAACCACATCACGACGACACACATTTGGATAAATTATAAGCCAACGGCAGCTTTTGTATATACTTGCCAGCTAGCTCGTGCTATGGCTTGTCAGTAGGCCAAATTAGGCTAAACTTGCTAACGACTAAAACTAGCCATGATAAATCACTGATACACCAAGTGGGGAGAGTGTACCTTGAAGGGGGCCCTAGAGCCTCCATGCAAATGAACTTTAATTTAAATTTCACCGCTAATTTAGATGTTTACTGGGGTATTAAGTTACAGTTTCACCGTCGATACCAAGGTTACGGTACATTTATCCAAAGCTTTGCCCGATTAGACCAAATCAATCGAGGGGGTGTGATGACAAACTTTGTATCCCTGTTAGATTTCTCTCCCTTTTTGACAATCTGACTATTGGGGTTTATGTGACAACAAATTTTGACCATGTCAAAATGTCCATCACAACTTTTGATTAAAATGTGTTCCTAATACCCATTTACAATATCATTTTGATGTAAAGTTGGATTCAACAATTAGTTGGAGGATAAATGGAGGATACACAACTTTACATCGGCTCCGAGGCACTTTTGTTAATCAGCGAGTCCATATATAAACTGAAAATCACACTTTGCAAGCAGCCAACAAACATGGTACCATAATTAGCCTGTCGTTAGCGGCTATGCTAACTGATTGCACTCACTCTCTTGGTAGCGGTAGCGGCGGCGCCCCTCTCCGCTGAAACACACCGTCAACGAACACGCCATTCTTGCCCAAGCACCGGAGGGAGAAACCGTTCGCCTCGTCGTAAGTAAGCTGCAGGTGTCGCCGAGAAATGAAACTCGAGTGACCCATGTTGATATCCACCGAGCCGTGAGACGAGTTCCGGCCTATGGTGACCGTCCTCTGGCGCATGACAAACTCAAAGTCCCGGCCCTCGAGTCTGGCCAGGGCCTGTGGAGGAGGACAAGCGAGGCGCACGGGAAGAATCCCGGTATCGGCGCGAGCTTCCATCACCGGAGGACCCAAGAGTGCGAGCGAGGGCTGGTGATAGGCGTGCGAGGTCACCGCGACGCGCACGGGACTGCATGGTGCAGATTGTAAAGCAAGCAGGGCTCGAGCTCCGGTGTCGTCCCGGTAATCTGCCATCTTTTTTCAGAGGGTCAACACACTCACACGCACACACACTTTACTTTTCGCACACACAGAGTTGCAACGTGAGAGTTTTCGGCCAGGGCACTTGTTCGCTCCGTGGCTGTCGGAACAACATGGAGTCCGGGTCGCTGCAAGAACCGGACTGGAGTCTACTTAGGAGCCAAGCATGTGCTGCTTTCAGGGTCTCCTTGTAAGCTGCTGTACTAAGATAACCCTACAAGAATCAACAGTCTCAGCGCATTTATACCCCTGCATTGCAGAAGTTGTGTTTAATCGACATATGGGCCTTTTCTGTTCATGAAATATCCAGTCAACTACAATACGTTTAGATATTTTCTCCTATTTTCTTCTCATATTTTAAACCTTAAAACATAGAATAGGAGCGTCAATTTTTCAATTAAAATAGGCTCATCTACCCTTTATCTGGACAGCCAAACTCCATCAACATCGAAAACTTATTAACTGAGGTCTACTTTCCACCAAATACTGGGTGCTGAACGTAAACTTGGTTTAGCAAACCTTTGGTTCGTGACAGCAACATTAGCAACACTGCCAGTCAACTTTATTTTCATGTCACTTTATACGAAAGGTGACGATTTCAAGTGTTGTGTATGAGGCAAAAAAAACACAGAAATATCATTTGAAAATACAACGACGAGGAAAATAAAAATGAAGTAGAATAGAACAACATGGGATTTAATAAATTAAGCTCAATTCGAAAACAGGATAATGGTTTTTTATGGCAATAATACGTTTCCGAGAAAATAATAAGGGGGGAAAAGGTAAATGTCTATACAACCAAATATGTTGTAGAGAAAAGTTGTCAAAATCATCTTATCTTGTTGACAGTAGCAACTTAAATATCTTTGATACTGATCATTTTGACAGCAGAAATAAAAAGGCACAGCACAGAGGTAACAAAAGATATCACACCCACCCCCGAAAAGTAGTTCTGCTATTGTTGCAGATTCTTTTCCTTTCCCTGAACGCCACATCTGGGCAGCTCGAGTGATAGGCTGCAGTTATGTCGTCACATCAGGAAACAAGAGATTGAGTTCAGTAGTATCTCGAGATCTGTGATTTGCTGTGGTATTATTCAGAGCTGATCATTTATTGCAGGGTTTTGCTTTCTCGTATTTGCTTGTCTCATTTGAATAAGATTAAATCAGAGTATGTTGTTCTGTGATTATAAAAAAAGGCATATGAAAAACAACTTGATAATCACAAAAGTTACAGCCACTAAAGTAAATATTCAATTGGATTATAGTTCATCGTGTTGTTCTTTAAAATATAATTTGAGCGTTTGACAGAGACAAATTAAAATGAAATGGTGCATTTGATCTCAGTTCCAGCCGAAGAACATGTGGTGTCTGCAGTGTAGCTGATTTGCCACCTCGTTTTTTTTCCTTTTTTTTCTTTCTTTTTTTTATCTCTACCCTCTGTTTATAAACATGGAAAGAACAAGATGGTTGAAAAACTCGGATGAAGGATCTCTGAAGGAGCAGGAGCATAGGCATTACTTGAACAACGCAGACCATCCGCACGAGTGCGCTGTTGTGATATAAATATTAAGTCATATGGCATTAACACGCGCACACATACACACAAAATAATAACAACGTAATCAGAGAAATATTAGTAAACCACTGGCTTCAAAAGAATTCACAAATATCTAAATGAACCCCTTCTCTTCAACACTCATCAGGAGGAGCCTCGGACTTATCACACTCACACTACGCACTGAGGACACGCACGCACTTTATCACACACCTATATGATGATCTCTTACAGTGTGTACGAACTGCCAATTGCACTACCGTACGCTA
>JAQMCX010000043.1:6398879-6409043 GCA_029814765.1 Acanthurus leucopareius | reverse complement strand
ATTGGTGGCATGAAGCTCTTTAGCCCGTAAAAAGCCATAAATTAGCTGCATCATTGTTTAAGCCGCAGGGTTCAAAGAGTGTGAAAAAAGTAGTGGCTTATAGTCCGGAAATTACGGTACACATCATCCATTCACTTTGACTGCGTTTGAGTGCAAAGCATCTTTGATGTTATCACATGGTCTCACAGAGTTTTCTTGTGGTTCTGAACATGATCCTGCCATCAAGTGCAATATTGTGATCCAAGATGTGGGAGTGGAGACACAACAGTCTCTTCCTGTTGCTGAGTTAACCTCAATTTATTTCATGCATTTAATTTTCCTGTGACTAGGGAGCTAACCGCTCCGGGGGTACAGGGTGGTGTTTGTGTTCACGCCACTGTTATTGGATATTTGGATCGCTGTGAGGAGGAGGAGGGTTTTTTTTATGTCCAGGACTGAGATGGACACAGCAAAAAATGATGGTGAGGAGTGGGGAAATAATGGGCACCAAAACAAGAGTCAGACAAGTCAGAAACACATGCAGACTCAGCAGCCTCGGCAACCTCTACGGACATCAGGCAGAGGCCAGGAGACAGAGGAAGATGTTGCCAGAAGAAGTTTAGAGGTAGAAACAAGAGAGGCAAGTGTAAATGTGTCTGACTGGCTTTTTTTAGCTGGTGAGAGTTTTTTAGTAAGTAAAAGGCTGCAAAACAGATACTGAGACTTCTAGCCGTTCGACTTGTAATTAGTATCAGCTGGCTTGCTAAGTTTTGTGCCTTGTGTTGTTGCACTTGATTGATGTTTTGCTGTTGCTAAGATATGTGTTTCTCATGGTATACAGTGTTTCATTGTACCACACAACTGCATTCACAAACACTTGACACACAAAACAAGAGAACATGCATACTAATTATCTGACCTGTTTTCAGAATTCTGTAGATATGCTTCAAGATATGATTGCATCTCAGACTGCGGATGAACACAAGGACAAAAAGCAGAAAAAAGGTAGTTTGACATCACACACATACAGAAGCACAAATGTGCGAACATGTTTTGACACCAAAGGTTTTTGTTGCCTCCTTTCATCTCTCTCCCTGTTCCTGCTCAGGTCCAGGTCTTTCTGATCATGAGATTATTTCACAAGTGGCAATGTTAATGTTTGCTGGCTACGAGACAAATTCCACCACTCTTGTTTTCTTGGCCTACAATTTGGCGAGAAATCCTGAAGTCATGAAACGCCTGCAAGAAGAGATAGACTCAACTTTCCCCAACAAGGTAGAGCAGAAAATTTCTTGAACAGGAATCACCCTCTCCATTTTATTTCACCATTCAAAACCGGAGCTTTTAAATTTTAATTGTCTTTAATCAAACCATGATTTGCAACAACTTGTAGGGTGCGATCCATTATGAAGCTCTGATGCAGATGGAGTACCTAGACGGTGTTGTCAATGAGTCTCTGAGGTAATGAGCATTTTCTTGAGCTGGTTGAGGTCTGAACTGTCTGACGATGTGTTGTCAAATCACATTGACTTCATAGTAAATACAATAAAGTTTTTTTTAAAAATGCTGTGATGTTTACACAATAAAATAACTGTGTAAAGTGAAAAAGTAATTAATTGTACTGAACCCACTGAAAATCAACACTTCTTAATCCAGATTTTAGCTGCTATTATGATCCCGGTTTTATTTCCCCTGTGGCTGTGCATTTGTTGCAGTTGATTCTTATTGGTTTTTTTATCAGCTCCCCCATAGAAACCATGCAACTATTTCAAACCAGCAACTGTAAGCTACCTGCTAAGCCAGATTTTATAATTAGAAGAAGAGCAAGAGGTGTGGGGGCTGTTAAAAACTCAAGATTCACAAAGCTGTGTTTTGATGAGTTTTTTCAATCAGTCTCTCTCTGGTCCAAGTTAAAACTTACTGTAAAACTAAAAGCGAAGCCCTTGTGTCAGAGTGAAGAACATCTTTCCTTACAGGTCTAGCCTTAGCTTCAGAAAAATATTTCTAATTAACAAACTAACCTGCTGACAGTGGAATAATTATCTTGGCAATGTTTAGTGGACAACATTCATCGTGGTTGCTGTCTAAGTTTAGTGTGTTAGTATGATAATGTCACTTAGAACAAAGCTGAGGCAGCAATGTTATTAGTTTGGAGGGTATTTGACTATGAATCAAATGATCAAAAATCCCCAAATTTGACCTGAAGATCATTATAAAGGAAAGGGAACTTAGAAAAGATATTACAGTTCAACCTGAGAGGAACATGAATGTCTGAGCAGAATTTCCTGACATTACCTTCTGTATTTGCAACGTATTTCATGCAGACCAAAACATTGTTTTGCATGGAGTCATGCTGCAAATGGTGGCTAAAGATGAGAACATCACAGCTCTCCACAGTACTTCTCTCCCTATTAATCCTTTAAAAAAAAAATTAAAATGACAACAAATGTTTAAAACTTAGCACCAATAGCAAAAATCCCAAACTGTAGGGATACCAAAAACACTGTTTCTCTTTGAAGTGTGCACATTTGCAAGTTTGGTGTTTTCCAGATTTAATATTTGTGTCTAATAAAGACACAAAATTTTAAAATATAATTGTTTTTAATTGTCAACAGGCTCTACCCTCCAGCAGCACGTCTGGAACGAGTGTCCACAGAAACTGTCAAGATCAAGGGGATCACAATCCCAAAGGACATGGTAGTTATGATTCCAGTCTTCGCTCTGCATCGTGACCGTGAGTTATGGCCAGAGCCAGAAGAATTCAAACCTGACAGGTAGCTGCCCGAGTGTGTATGCATGTATAAACAGCAAATCATTACCTAACAATCAGGTTGGCATTATTCTCCTAAGCAACTTTTAAAAAGTACAGAGTACAAATGATAAGTTTTGGTCACCTGAACCACTTAAAATGTTTCACACTGACTGAGTCCATCTTATCAGTGAGCTAAATGAAATGTGAGAGTAATTTATAACAGTGGTTTCTTTTATTCATTTTTTTAAATGTTGAATTCTATTTTCTGTGTTGCCATATGATTGCTTTTCAAGATTTAGTAAGCAGAACAAACAGAGCATCAACCCGTACACTTACCTGCCGTTCGGGGCTGGGCCAAGGAACTGTTTGGGGATGAGATTTGCCCTGTTGATGGTTAAACTGGCCTTGGTGGAGATTTTGCAGAACTACAGCTTCTCAGTCTGTGAGGAGACGGAGGTATTTACATTTACATTACATTCTTTGGTCAAAATGGTTGACATGACTACTTTCATGAGATTTGCATAAGAAGAAAATTTCTGATTTTGTGAAATAACTCATTCCCCAGATCCCTTTGAAGATGAACCCTGAAGGCCTCACCAGACCCCTAAATCCAATCAAACTAAAGCTGGTGACACGTTCAGTCCAGTGCAACTAGGAAGCATTCAGAGAGATGCATCCTTCAAGATTCAAATATTATCCTAATATGCCATTTTAGATAAAAATCTATTAATAAAGTTTTTAATCTATATAATATTATTAATACAATGTTCTGGATCAGATCAGATTACTGGCAACTGTGTTGATTGTAGAAAAACAACTTAACAACATGACTGAAATTCCTATGTGCAAGATGTTAACGGGTAACAGCAGTTTGCGTCAATTAGGCCATGTCTACAAGGAGAAAAATGGTTTGAAAAAAAAATATATATAAACAATTGCAAATAAGCTTTTGGGTAGAGATCAAAATATGTCTCCTTCTGCATTTATATCTATATTTTTAAAATGACTGTATCATTGCTAGATGTAGGCAATCAATAAATTTCAGTCAATAAAAATGACCATGTCTTTTTGGTACAAAGCATATCATAATGTGTCTATTTGTGTCTTCACAAAGGTCTAAAGAGACTTATGGTGCATCCTGTGAAATAACACTTTTATGCGCAGTATTTCCGACTTTGTTTAAAGTTTCCAAAGTCAAACACTAACTTATATCCACCTTCACACACATGATTCTCTGGTTTGCATGTGTAACACAATGGGGTGGAAGGTGAAGCTCTTGTAGGACACCAACACAACTACTTGAAAACTAACAATAACAGAATGAACCAACAATCAAACCAAGGTTTCTTTAAGCTGTAAAGTGACCGTGCTAATTAATTAGCCACACAAAACTCCAACTTACAATGAACAGAGGGTCAAAAACACAGCAACAAGAGCGCAGACATCAAAGTAAGTCTCTGTGCGTAACAACCAGAAAAATATTTCAATATCTTTATGATGCAGTGCAATGAAACATCTATAAAAGTTATCTAGGTTATGTCAGATCTAAGATGAGCTTTGTACTTTGCTGTGTTGTGTTGAATTGCATTAAATAAAATTTTTTTTTTTGTATTTTATTGTATACGTATATCAAATAAGGAGCCAATCAACATCCAAAGGAGACATTAACAAACTCATACATTTATTAGAGGGCTGTATTGCATTTTAAGACACTTCCAAGTAACTTGAAGCCTTGCTGTGCCACGATTTGGCTTGAGTTGTGCTAACTCTAGCTTTAGGAACATGCCTGGGCAAAAACAATTTTATTTATCTAACTGTGAGGACTTGATATCATGGGTGAATTGCTGATATGGCAAACACGCACACACATGTGAAACAGCAGTCACATTTGTGTGGGTGTGTAAAATAAGGTGAGAGGGTACCTGGAGTTTCTATTAACAGAGTTAACTGTTGGTTTAAGCAGTTACATAATGCATGTTCATACTAAACAACACTAAACAAAGAGAAAAAGCAGCATTCCTGCTGTAACTCAGAGGAAATGCCAAAATATAACTTGAAATATTTATTTTAAATTGTTTTCTTATAAACAAAGAGGTTTAATGTCTAGAAATTTTATTATATACTACAATATAAAAACATATCAACAGCTCTGATATTAAAAACATTTCTTTAACATGATCCATAACATGTATTCACAATGTTTATTATATCAATGTGGCTTATGTATTTTTTCATTTATATAAATGAAATCCATTGGGTTGCCTTTCGAAACAGCCTTAGTGGGTCAGCAGTTAACACACCATGCTTAGACCATCATTCACACTAAAACAATAAACCAATACCACATTTGGTCATTGGCAGTGGCACAACTGCTACGCAAATACGTTATCAGGCATTTGAAGTAGGGTGAAAGGTTTCATAATATGCCCTTAAGCAAACCTCGCAGGAACTTAACAAACAGTATCACAGTTTTAAAACTAGAACCGGTTGTGATAGACACCACATCTCTCCACGCAGATCATATATTTATCACATTTTATATCATGTTAGTGATGTCAAAGTTACTGGATTAACTTTCTTAACACTGTCCAAAATATTTCAAATAAAAGTTAATATTTTCCTTGGCATTGTTATTTTCATTGTTCCTGAGATTTGGTAACAGTTTAGTTTAAATCAAATGCTCATAAAGGTCACTACTTCAATTGTGGCTAGAGGGCAAAGTCCCCAAAACTCACATTAAAGTGTCAGTGGCTCACCAACATAGTTTCATTAATCTGAAAAAAAAGGTATTCCTGAGAAGGAAACTTGCAATTTTTAAATAAGATGGCAATCTTTTATAAATCACCCTCATTCTTAAAAAAAACAATGCTCCAACTCATTCCTTTCTCCATTTCTGCTCCTTTTTCTCCTTTCTCTTACATTCCTTTTATTCTTCAATTTTGTTTCACGCTTTTTGGTTTTAAAGAAGGATTCGGAAGGGATGTGAGATATAATACTAATTCTCTCCCTCTCTCTCTCTCTCTCAAAAAAGAGAAAAAAAACAAGTACACATTGTCCGTGTGATAGATCTGTTCAGTGTTTACAGCCTAGCTCACAAGTACACATGTATTAAATAAAAACAGGGATTTTTCATGCTTTATTCTCAAAAACAAAGCAAAAAAAAAAATCACATTCTAACAGGCGGTGATATAATCCTTACTCAAAGTCAGGCTGTCAAATCAGAAGCTTGAAAAACAAGGCTATCACCTGGCAGAGGTAACTGTGTTTAATGAGTGTTGGATTATGTTGTGACCTCTGTAGCACAATTTTACACGTCTGTCTCTTAATATAGTGTAAGAATAGCTTGATATCTATGTACAAACATGAAAAGTTATCTAATCTATGATGGCACAAGCCATAAGAGATTTATTTAGAAAAGTTAAGGAGGGAAGGCAGATAGAGGGGTCACTGCAAACAGATGTCAAAGATAAAAGGAGGCGCGGAAGTCTCTCTCCCAGTTCTTATCTTTTTGCTCCTGTCTCCTTTTTTCCTCTTTCCTCTGTCCTTTTCCTCCTCTCCCCTCTTTTTCCTTGGTTGTAAGTTTAACAGCATCAGGATCCCTGGCTTGGAAGTGGGTTACTTTAGCTCTCTTAGCCTGTCCATATCCCAGTCCTTGTTGGTCTCTCTTCAGCACAGTTGACACAGGCTGTTGAGGCCCCTCGCCCTCAGGCCCCAGTCCCGTCCCTGGTTTCCAGCCACAACGAACCATCATTTTGTAGCTGTTGCTGGAGGGAGGGAGGCAGTAATATGGAGTGGGTGCAGGTCGTCGCAGACTGAACTGATGAAGAGTGGAGGAGAGATGTGATGACAGGCTGCTGCTGTACTCGTTACGACACACTTCGCACCACTGAGGCCGGGCAGCACTGGGGACAAACACAACACGAGACGACATTAGCGATGGCATTAGAAATATTAAAGAAATGGGCTTAAAATGTTTAAATTTGCCTTAAAACAACAGTCTGGATTCCACATGAACACTATCACTTAAAGATCCCTTCCTAATGTACTTCCAATGTAAGTGATGGGGCACCAAATCCACAGTCCTCATTCTTCACATAACTGGCAACCATAGTAACTCCAAATTTCTCTTCTCAGTAATTAATTTTGACAGGGAATCTTTTTTTTTGCATATTTAATTGCCTCATTGTAAATTTTCAGCTATTCACAGATGATCTGATAATTAACTGTTAATTTATTCTTCCTCCATCTTCTTTCTGCAGTTCGACATTTTCTATTTAATTGTTAAATTTCCTTCGTGCTTCTGTTTGATGGGTGGTGATCTTTTATCTGTGTCAAGGATTTACCTCAATTTGCCAATAAAACGGTCTACTGTAAAATGTCTGCAGGAATGTCACGTTAATGATTCATCGAAAGTGCAACCACTTCAGGGAATCAAGGTAGCATTTCCAGACAGTCTGTTCTGGGACATCTCTTTCTATGAAGCCACCAGCAGTAAAAAGACACAGAAGTGATCAGACAAGCACACATCATCAACTAAGATGATATCAAAATTACTTTTACTTTTACTCTAAAATGTGATTTTGTTAAGAGTAAGTGCAGAATTGTGCAGATATTCAAAAGATCTATGACATCAAATATAATGTCTTTAAATCAAAGGAAACTGAGTATTGTTACACAACAGCCATATTTTTATTTTATTTTTTTACCTTTCCTGAAAAGTTATGTAAAATTGTATTTTGGTAGAGTCTTCAGTAGGGGTAGCTGGACTATTCTTGTTAATCCATGTCTCAGCTTAAATAGTGCAAACGGTATTATCTAAACTCAAGTCATTGATAAGAAATGTCTTGTTTGAACTCCTGGTTATTTGCCAAATTCTTACCACAGATTTGAAAAAACAGACAGAATGGATAGAAAATGGATAGCTTAGTTTGCTTAAATTACAATTTTCTATTTAAAATGGCATCTCAGTGAGTGTTTACTCTTTAATAGTTGGGAGGGTCATTGTTTTTGTTTTCATAAAAGAAAATGCTGTAATCATCTACAGCACAGCCTATTTATAATTAATTTTTATTTGGTCAAATTAATGTTTCTTTGAGTTTACTTACCTGCTACTGGATTGTGTATCTCTTTGTGTACGTCTCCCATAGCTCTCCAACTCTTCCAGTACCTCACTATGGCCAGCTGTGAGAAAAAAAAATTAAAAATAAGCCCTGTTTAGTAAACACAGAAAGGCAAAATTCTGAGTAAATAGAACAAGAAGCAACAGCTGGTAGAGATTGCATTGTTTTACCTTCTAGTGCTAGGTCTTTGGCATCCCTGCCCTGCACATCAACCACCCCAACCCAGGCTGCTCCGTGTTGAAGCAGCAGCCTCACTGCAGCTGTACTTCCTGACCAGCTCGCACACATCATTGCCGTCCAGAAGTAAGTGTCCTTGAGGGTAGATCAACAGGACTTAGAACAAATATAAACAGAGTATTTTTTTTAAATTAAACCACAGAGCACTGAGAACAGTAGGTCTTGTACCTGGAAGTTGATGTCGACCCCCTTTGAGAGCGAGTCTTTGAGGCCAGAGATGTCCCCTTCATGGGCACAGCGCAGAAATCTCAGCCCCTGGAGCTCAGCGGTCCTTTCTGAATCACTTGCCTCTCTTCTTTGGTTGCCCTCACTTCCACCACCTCTGTCCCTTTGCACCACAGGATCAGCCTGACTGTGCTGCACCTCCGCAGTCCTCCTTGCTCTTCTGTTGGACCCCTCAGTCCTCTGTTTCCTCTGGTGCTTTCTGACACAGCCTTTCTTGCTTAATGCACTCCTTGACGCGTCTTGCCCTCTAACATCTTTCATTAGATCTTCGTAGAATTGCCTCGCATCTTTTCCACTGAGTAAACTGTTTGACGTAGAAGTGGACTGATCAGACGTTTCAATGCTGAAAACATCCTGTCCACTGGCAGGAGTAAACCCTAAGGTAGCCATAAGGAATAAGTGACTGTACCTTCTTGTATGACAGGTTTAAAATTCATCCAGTTTACTGTGTTGATGTCGTCTGAGTTAGCAGACACAATGGTTGCAAAAATCGTTTCAAACCGCTCTAAAACACATTTTTTTATATAATATTTGCACTTAACCTAATATAATTAAGTGTATCAGTGTAGCCACTTTTCTTTTTGTCTGAATAAGACAACAGCTGACAACCAGTCTTCGTAAACATAGCAAAGAAGCTAAAGTTAGCTGTAGCCCGAGAGTAAGCTAGGTTAACAGAAATATCGAGCTTCGGTGTCTTTAGGTATCAGCATTAGCTTTTAGACACATGAAAGCTTGTTAAATCAAGATGACCTTCAGACACCGACTCGTCGGTAACAGTAACCAAGAGCCAGTAACCAAAAATTATCCAGACGACAGAGAAAACTGACTGGTTTCTTTTAAAAACAAAAAATAAAGAAAAGAGAGAGAAATCAAGAAAGACGCATCCAGTTACAAGCTTACTTCCTGTTTGTAAACGTACGTAACGTTAGCGTCATCACTGATGGTGGGTACTGCCACCTATCGGACAGGATGTCCCGCTCTCTTTTTTTTACTTAAAAAAGCTATTTGTATTCTGTAAAATATTATTTTTCTCTGTGTTATAGTACATTCTAGGGCTAATTAATAAAAACTAAAAGGGTTAAAGTATCTGAGGATCTACTAAATCTGATTCCTTTATGAATTACACTTCATTTTCATGTACAAAAACAGAAAATTTGACAAATAAATTATACATATATTTTTACATATAGCTGACATAATCACTGCGTCCAAGATACAGGTAATACAGAATGAACATCCCTCACCTCCTTTTGATTCTGCACTGTGAATTTAATGCAATTTCTAGGTTGAATGATAAATCTGGTTTTGATATTTATTATGTCTTTGTTCATTTCCTTTACTCATCTTCTTCCTCTTTATTCTTCTACTCCTACTTCTACTCTACTTTCTCCTTCCAGCTTCTGACTCACTACTTAGCAGCAGGAACTTACATTTTCTTTTCTAAATCCTGGTTCAAATCCTGTGTGTGCCCAAATATTCTCCAACAAAGGTGAAATCCCTTTAATAACTAAAACACCTCTTGAATGTGGAATGTAGATAAAAAGATTTAATTGTAATTTTTCCATCTGAGATTGTTTACAAAAATGCTGACAGTCAGTAGCAGAGTGAATAATAGTTTTATTTTATGGCACTTTTCTTGATTTAGTTACAAAATGCTTGGTTACAGAGTTGAAGAGAAGCTTCAACAACAGGTTTCAAACAGTGAAGCAAAGCAAACATTTCACAACCACACATACTGGGTCGGGGGGGGGGGGGGGACAGACAACAAAAAAAAAAAAAAATAATATATTAAAAATTTAGAATAATTTAATTTATTATAATAAAAAAAAAAAAAAAAAGAAAAACATATAA
>JAQMCX010000043.1:6347940-6398176 GCA_029814765.1 Acanthurus leucopareius | reverse complement strand
CCCCCCCCCCCCCCCCCCCCCCCCCCCCCCCCCCCCCCCCCCCCCCCCCCCCCCCCCCCCCCCCCCCCCCCCACAGACAACAAAACAACTTAAACATTATGTCTGAAATCTTTAGTGTCTTTTAAGTGATTATAATAATATCTACAACAAACTGTAGAACATATAAACTTTGGATTAAAAAAGAGTCTTCAGCACTTTGGTCAGCCTGTGTGCAGAAGTACAACCTATAACCCAAATATAAATATAATGATAATGATAATAATAATAATGATGATTTGTTTATGCAATTTTTGAAAAAACAAAAAAACAGGAGAACCTACCTAAATGTTTGCTCTACTGTCAGTTCAGGAATCTCTTACACACACTTGCACATGATTTTGATAGTGATCAAAATGATAGAAATCTCATAACAATCCAGTAACAAAGCTCCCTCATTTAGAATTGACCAAAATGTGTTTTTTTGGACCAAGTATCAAAAATGGTCCAGTATTTGCACATATTCTTCACATAATCCTCTGATTTTTTTATTTTTGACAATTTCATTCTGCACTATATTTTTTTTAAACTGTCTGTGTAAATAACATTTGAAGAGTTTGGCAAGTACAGCAAAGGCTGTTATGATATTTTACTAGTCATGTATTATATCTGCTACTACGTACGAGGTTGTGATGATGATTGAATATTCTTTGACTGACTGAATACTTTATAACCTTGTAGTGTATTTCTTTTCTTCAACAGAAAATATCAATATTCTCCAAAAATAATTAGAAAACCTCAACATTCAAGACAATTTAGTGTACGTGGCAGCCCAAATCTGTTAGTGTAAGCTTTTAGCATATCAGTTCTTTTTCTTTCTCCAACAGTGTAAAAAAAAAACAAAAAAAAGACTGAATTGCTACGTTCCCCTTCAAACATGCAGAACCTCTGAAACAACCATTCAAATAACAATCAAAGCTTCATTTGATTTGACTACCATAATATCAAACTAGTGGTATTTACTTATGTGTCTGTTTCTGTCTCCAGTCTGTGTAAACGTCTGTCCGCACTGAGGGCAGGAGTACGGCCTTTCCCCTGTGTGTACCCGCATGTGTACGTTCAGTTTGTCTTTGCTAATAAAGCGTTTGTTGCAGCAGGTGCATGCATATGGTTTATCCCCCGTGTGATAGCGCTGGTGCATCTTTAGCTCTGTCATGCGGCCGTAAGTTCTGCCGCACTCTGGACACTCGTAGGTGGGCCTCACCTCCATGTGCTGTCTGCTGTGCAGCCGCAGCCCACTGGACGACCTGAAGCTTTTGCTACACTGCGAACACTGGAAGGGTTTCTCCCCGGTGTGGATGTGGATGTGCAACTTGAGGCTGGCGGCCGAGGAGAAGCCGTTGCCACAGACGGAGCAGAGGTGAGGTCTCTCCCCTGTGTGGATGCTCATGTGCTTCTCGAGCTTGTTCTTGTTCAGGAAAGTCCTGCCACAGACGGGGCAGTCCAACGGCTGCTCTCCCTCATGTGAGCTCATGTGCTCTGTGAGCTCAATTAGTGTTGAGAAAGCATAATCACACCGAGTGCACGAGTATGGCCTCTCCTTCTTGAATTTTCTGTGTTTCAGGCAGTGTTGCTCTAGATCTTCCTTCTCCTCAAAGGTCTCAATGCAACAGGTGCACTGGTACGGTCTTTCTTCCGTATGAGTCCTCAAGTGATACTTAAAAGCTGTTAACTGTAAAAAGACGCTGTCACAGTGTGGACACCTTGATTCCCGTCTGTCGTGGACCAATATGTGCCTTTTGTAGTGGGACAGCTTGATAAAGCTTTTTCGACACAACGAACAATAATACTGTTCAACTTGGTGACCTTGCTCATGCTTCTTCAGAGCATACTCGACCTTAAACTTCTTCCCGCAGGTGTTGCAGCTGTAAGACTTGTCATGAACTCCCATGTGCCTGTCCAGTTCTTCTGGACTGCTGAAGGTTTCGTTACATTTCGGACAAGTCCCGCTGTTCTCTTTGACATGAATCTCCAGGTGTTTGTTGAGATCCTCTGGAAAGGCAAACTTCTTCTGACAATCAGGGCACGTGTAACACTCGCCATTTGATCCTTTGCGGTGAGTTACTATATGCCTTTTCAAATGATACATTCGACCAAACACTTTGCCACAGTCGTCACAGATGAGGCTCCGAGGGTTAGACTTGATCTTCTTGTGTAATTTCAGGTGGCTCACAAGTGCAGTCTTTTCCTTGAACTGTTTATCACATGCAAGACACGTCAGGCCTTCAACTGCATGTGTCTTCTTATGTGCTTTCAGTTCCAACCAGCTACTTGAACTTTTCCCACATTTAGAGCAGATGTATTTTCCCAAGTCATGCTGGTTCCTCAGGTGTCGTGTCATGTGGTAGGACTGGCTGAAGGTCATAGCGCAGACTGGGCAGCTGAACGGTTTCTCTTTTGTGTGTGTCCTCATGTGTCTAGCGAGTTTGTTGGGCCCTCTGAAGCGCCTTCCGATGCAAATGGGACAAAAATGGCCTTTTGTTTTAGTTTTACAGGTTACCTTTTCTGTCTGACTGCCTCCATTCTGAGATGTAGTTTGGTCAGTGTCCTTGTCTTCAGTCCCAACACAAACTTCAGATTCTTTATCTTGAGAATCACTAGAAACTGAGTCGCCATCATTTCCAGCAACATGATCGCAATCATCACTCGCATGATTTTCCTCGTTACATGATTCAACTACATTCTGTTTATTCGCTTCATTGCCCTGATGGGAATCTTGTCCGTCCGTCAGGGAAGGCTGGTCCTTTCCATGTGACGACATGTGACTGAGGAACGCGCCGTTGTCAGTGAATTTTTCACGACAGTCAGGACACGACAAAACTTGCATCGTATGTGTCCTTCTGTGACTCTGCAGCTCAGCAAAGCTCCCCAAACTTGTCCCACATGTGGAGCAGACATGGGGTCCCGCGCCGTGCTTGTTCCTCAGGTGCCGGGTCATGTGATAAGACTGACTGAAAGTCAGGGTACACATGGGACAACTGAATGGTTTCTCCTTTGTGTGCGTCCTCATGTGTCTGGCAAGCTTGTTTGCATCTCTGAAACGCCTGTCGATACAGATAGGACAGAAGGGGCCTTTAAGTTTAGTCGAAGACATGACAAAGTCTTCGTCTTCATCATCATCATCATCGTCATTACCATTAACACCATTATCATCATCCTTCTCAGCACCATCGTTAGCTTTGTCGCAGCCTTCCTCTTTAATTCTCTGTGATGAAGATGACAAAGTCCCATTATCATCATTATCTTCTTTGTTGTTGGATTTATCACAAGTCAGTTTAGTCTCATGATCTCCATCATTATCACTGTAATATAACCGATCGCTGACATAATAGTAATTGTCCTTGTATTTAGATAATGTTGTTTGGGTTTTAGTTGAGTGTGGTTTTCTTTTCGGTTTCGCTCTTCTCTCCCCACGCCGAGGCCTCCCTCTTTTTGCTTTTCTTTGAGCAGGAGGGTCTAAATCGTCCCCAATGTCCACGCTGACCTCGTGAATACCGAACAACTCAAATTCATTTAAAGCAGATTCAACCTCTTTACTGATGACCAATGCCTTGTCCAAGGTCAGAGCGTCCCTTTCTAGCAGCAGCCTCTCTTTAAGTTGCAGACAGTTTGTTTTCTCTACAAGCTGATCCAGTATAAGTTTGTCTTTTGAGTCCTTGTAGTTGCAAGGCCTCAGCAGTTCCTCCAACGCAGACACAAACTGATCTACAGTCTCTCCAGGCATCTGAGCCCTCTGATGGAAGTTCAGGCGGCACATCTGCGAGGTGTGATCAGAGCTGAAGAAAACCGCCAGGATCTGGATGGCTGCCGCATACGTGGTTTCACTCTGGATCAGTGTCGTGAAGATCCGCTGGCCCTCGAGTCCGAGGCAGTTCTGAAGGAGCACGCACTTGCTGGAGTCGGTGAGCTCGTGTTCCCCAAGCGCTTCCATGTAGTGTTCAAAAGCTTTGAGCCATTTATGCCACAACAGGGTGGGTTCACCAGGGACAGGTAAGAAAGGTGGAGGTGGGGACAGGATTATTAGTAGTGGTTGTGGGAGCGGCTCTGATGAGAAGTCCTGTTTTATCACCTCCTCCTTTACTTCAACCGTCACTTCACCCATTTTTAGTTTCTGGCGTGAAATTTTTTTCACTGAAGCTTATTTCAGTTCTTTTTGACTCGAGTGAGAGTCGCAGAATCGCGATGTCTTTTGTCTGTGTTTAGGTTCATCGCACTCTGTGCAGCAAAACTGTGAAGGAGACAAACATGAGTTAGTTTCAGTTTCTTTAAGGGCACCTTTTCAAACCAATGCAGTCTTATATAACAGTGCTTTAATAATTAAAATTCATAGTAGGTACTAAAGTAATTTCAGCACCTAATATGAATTTCCATAAAAACTTCATACCCACAGTTTGTGCCTATTTTCTTTAAAAGTGCATGAATTTAAAATGAGTTTCATTATCTGGTAGTTGTCAGATTTATTTATACATTTATTTTTTTGGCCTGGAATATCTGTAATCATTATGTCCAGTCAGAGCGTCTCTAAGCAAAATTTAATCAAATTATAATATGCAAAACTTAAATTTCTATATATCTTGTAGGGTTGGCTAAATGCATTCTGGGGTTTTTTTTACGGCATTTTATTTTAGTAACTTGAGGCTGAATAAGTTTGTGTTTAAAAATCAAGACTGTTGGGAACTGAGGTGCATCTATAAATATTTTGCTTCACATGTGTATAGATTTTAATGCTGTGAGACTCTTTTAAGTCATATATTTAAGAGTCAAAATCTTTATTCTTGCAAATGCACTTATATACATTTTTGACTCAAATGCAGCTCAACCATGTCATGTAATATGCTACTTCAGGACTAATTAAGATCAAATCTTACAAGGAACACAACGGAAATGCACAGATGAATATTTAAAACATGGGAATTTACATTAGAGACACATCAATGACAAGCACTAGGTTTCCATGTAGTTTTATTAGGAGTTTAACAGTTGATCCTGTAGTAACTGGGGCCCTGTCAGGGGGATTTGGGGCCTTTAGGGGGCCCTGTGCTGGTCAGGGATTATGGTTATTGTTTCACCCCCACTGGTTTGAGCTGCTATCAGAGGGGCTTGAGCCTCTAGCCTTGTTCCTGCCAACCGAAGAAAAAAACCATAGACTGCAATAAGATCTTTTTGGACTCGATATGTGACTATAACAAGCTGAACGATGCATTATTCGTGTGTTTTGGATCTATAAAAACAACTTTTTTTTTTTCAATTCCAACACTAGGCATGAGAATAATGAGCTATGCTTTGCTGACTCTTAGGTACCCTTGTGCAAATTCAATACAGTATGCATTATTTCTTTTAACCATCGTGCAAAGCATGACGTCTGACATCTATCCTCCATTAAACCTCAGACTGATTCTGACAAAGCCTGTTTCAAAAAATGATTGTCACTCTTGCTTTTTTCTATTCTCCATGGTTTCAAATGAAAGCTTTATGACTTATACATCTAAAAGCCTTTCATTGTCACAATTCTCAATCCCACATCAAATATGCACAGTGAGAAGTATAGCACTGAAGGTTGAATTGTTGATGAGAAAATGTGAATTAAATGCATTCAGCATTCAAATAAAACTATTTAAAAAACTTAAGGTGTAGGATTAGGATGCATCTAGCATTGAAATAAAACCACAGAGCATGCACGCCACTGACTTCTGGCTAAACTCTGGTTTAGCACTCAGGTATTGTGACCAGGAATAAAATGATTTAATCCTGCTGCTGTGGTAGACTTTCCAAATTTTATTACACTGAAAGACTTAAAATATGATTCTAAAAGGAGAAATCTTGTGGGGTATTGATGCTTAAGATTTGCATATAGATTTTCAGCAGCTTTCTCCCCTGTGTAAGCTTAAGGAAAAAAGTGCTTTCTGGCCCCAGTGCATCCTGGTAAACCTTCCTTTTCCTTCTGTGAAGTTCCCTGTACTTCCTGCAAGTAGGATTGCTAAAAAAAATGGCCAATTTTTATTTCACAATATAGTGACATAACATGTGAAATCAGTTTCTAATTCAATATATTTTGAACAATGATGAGTCAATTTATGATTATTATAATCACTGGTATATATTTTTTAATTATGGTCATATATACTATATCATTTTTGTAATGATCGTAATAATAATAGCTTTTATAAAAATAAATAATTTTCCAATGAAAGAAAACTCATAAAAGCTGTAAAATTATTCTGTTTTTGTGCGAGTCAAACTTATTTTTCTTAATTATAATCAAATTTAAACTTTCTGAAGCGCATTTGGATCAGTCAAACTTCATGAGCTTTTCTGTGTTTGGTTTAATATTGTTAAATAATGGCTGACATACTGCATGGATGTTCAGTGTGTTCACATAAACCAGTATGTTCTGAATAAAAAACAGATTGATCTTTTATTATCATTTGTGACGCTCGGAACCGCAACAAGGCCATGTCACGACAATTACCCATGTGTCAACGGGGTTCATCCATCGTATTTCACTTGAAAAACGTTTATTATGTGACAGCCACGACGCCAGACTCACAGTGTCCGACTCCACATCGATACAGCCCAAAGCTACAAAAGAGACGAAGTGAAAAATGAGTTTTGAGCGATCATTAAGGAGGAGGACACGAAAACTCACCACAGCAAACTGGGTCACAAGTACCGACTTTAGCAGACAGAGAGCCAGACAACGTTGTAACGCTGCTTCAGCTGCCAGTCTCGCGATGTGAGAGCGGCCGTTACGTCTGAAAACACAGATTACTGCGTCGCTAACGTTACTGTTCAAAACACTGACCATTTGTGTCACATAGTTATAGCAAAACACTGAAAAGCAAAGCATGAAATGAAAATATATCCGCCATGCAGACAACCGTGTTTCCGGACATCATCACAGTACCCCTTGGGTCTGACTCAGCGCCACACAGCGCCCTCTGCTGGTCGGGAGACGCATGAACCGTTTCTTTTCTCTCTCATCCTCCTTACTCCTCTAAAATTGCAACCAGGAGCAGCATCATTGCCACGATTCGTCTTGTTTCATTGTATGTCTTTACTATTAGTCCAGATACTTACATTTTTCTCAACACAGAGAGAATTTCCATATTGTTGTTAAAAAATAAATGTTTGTGTTGTCTCTCACAACCCTTATCCTTGATTTTTTTCCTTTCTAGTTGCTTCCTTATTACTTAACCTCTTTTTTCCCCCTTCGATTTTTTGTCTATTTCTTTCTCTTAAGAGGTAAACAAAATGTGTTTTATAATCACTTACTGCCATAAACACAATAAAAATAAAACACAATAAAAGTTTGTACAAAAGTCTGTTGTGGCATTGTAAGTATTAAAAAGAAGCTGCGGTAGTGCCGAGAAATTAAAAAAAAAATACTGGATAACTGAGCTCACATGGGTGGATAGATTATGTACATTATGTGCAGCTTGGAGAATATATTTACAATCATTTACAATAAGTAGAATATATTTTGACAGTGAGAGAACTTGACGATATGTATGTTGAAAATGGTTCATTTGATTGTACAGTTACTTTTCACAACTTATGAACTGAACATAAGTAGATGCAATAAGATAATGATAGTAGATATATGATAGATTAAAGATAATGTTTAGTGTTTTGACACTACAGGTTTATTAACACAGTACAATTGATTTAAGTGTTCATTAAAATGAAGATCTGTGAGAGAAACTGTTCTGGATGTTATTTTGTTTGTCAGGCAGTTCGAGATCCACCGACAGATGGACACAATGAACTTGGGAAGTGGTGCAAAAGTAAGTAGAATGAAGTTGACTGTTAAACATTTAACTATATTTTATAAGCTCATTATAGTAAAGTAAGTTGTTCCAACAAAGAATGTTGAATAAATGAACGGAGGATCAAATGATGTCCCTCATCATCAAGTCTTCAGGAGGATTTATCTCATTGTTTCATAACAGGCCAGACGAGATAATGAAGGTTTCACAACCTTCAAACAAATAGGATGAAATATGATTGTTATAATCATATTGCATAACATCTAATTACAATTGCACTAATGACTTCCATTAGTATAAAGAGTTGCTTCGTTAAGTGCTTGAGTAATTAGAGAACTGAGCCATATATTAAGTATGTACTTGGAATTAGTGATGGAAAAACAAAGGCCTTTGTCTAGAAATATAAATATTATTAAAAAAGAGTCATTTTCATTTCATCACTGAGGATTACATAAACTGTGAGCTGCTCAACTCACTGTTGTAGTCTTCATCAGTGACAGCAACGCTCGTCCATATCTCATGACACTCAGGTAAACAAAATTACAAAATGAACATAGGCCTTTAATGATGATTAATAATTGCATTTTTGCAAACATTTTTGGGAATCTTGTGCTTTTTTCTTGCACAATTATTGACCTTTGGTGAAAGTTAACATGAACTGATTCTGGAAAGACACATACTATGATTTTTCAAGCAATATGTTTAAACACTTTGACCACAACAAACAATATTCCTTCATCTTTAGTGAGTTGGAATAAAGGCAGAGAGAGAGAAAGAATCTTAAATCTTGATGAACAAAACCAAATCTTGCTACAAAACTTCAAAGGTAAATGAGGAAAAAAAGATAAAATAAAAAATAAATGAGAAAATTTCTTGTATAGTTGCTGAAACAATCACATATTTGACAATGTGACACCATGATAGTAGTGTAAGCACTTTGCCTTTACTGAATTATCTCTTACATAATTGTTTAATAATTCAACTATCTGCTGCCATCAGTTTCCACTAGAGCACAGCTTTATTCAGGGTAAAGTATCACACACAGAACACTGAAACACTGGTACATAATAATTAATAGACAACAACTGTTAAGCTCTGCTCCTTTCCCCCTTTTTAATGCTTTAATATAAGAAACAAACGATGCTCGCAGGTCTGGTGAGGAGCTTCCAGCCAGACAGTTCAGTTCAGGGTCACTGAGGCAGTTGCAAAATGTTAAGGCACATCTTTAATTCAGTTAATGTAATGTAGGCGGTGATCCTGGGAGACATGTTCACTGTCCCAGAACTAAAACAGACCACAAAGACACACGGTTAAACAATGACCATTTATTCACACACTGTATGGGACTCAAAACAAGCGTGACAGAGTGAGGGATGCTGCTGGGAGGAGAATCTATAAATAATACATGAGTGAAAAACTTGCAAATGATTCCTGTTTGCGCTTGAAGGTACAAAGAACGGGTGTGTCTGCCTGGCTGCTGGAGGTGAGGCCAGGGTCCGGCGCCTTGAGACTCAAAGTTCAGTTGCAATCTGTCTAAACAATAATGATTCTGAAACATCCTGTAATCTTGTTCTAAACTTGATCACTGCAGCTTCTTTTTTAGGATTCTTGTGAAACAGTCTCACTCCTCCTCTCCCGCTCTCATTGCTCTGTGCAGCTGAAGACTTTCTCCAGTGCTGCTTCACCTTTTTGCTTTGGCTAACACAAACATGGCCAAACTACATACAACAGCGCACAAGTAAAAAGAGCTTCCCTGTACAAAATCCTTCTTAAAAATACAACATACATACGATGGCACGCTTTGCTTAGCAACACAGACTATGAACAGGCTTCTGGGCTGAGCATAGAGCCATTTAATACACACATGCTTGTGTGTCACATTTAAACACACACACACACTCAAACTTATAAAAAATTAAATTGTGACAGAAATAAAATGAAATGCGTGGGGTTCGGCTCAGTGCAAGCATTATGGCTTGGGAGGCTGCGGTAAGGAGCGCTGACGACAGGCAGTAGACGGTAAAAAAAACACTGTTTTCATGTTTCCAACCTGGACCCCGAACATCACAAATCGCTCTCAGGAACCATGCAACACTCTCTCTGAGAATGCCTCGAGCTCTGAGGAACTCCTGCCCACGCTCGCTCCCCTTCCTTTGACAAGTTCAAAAACTGTGATTATTGATTGTTGTTCCTTTCTTTTCCCCTGTGTGGTGGTATTTTAAAGCTGGCAGCTTCACGTCTGTGTACATGAACCAGTCTGTCAACAAAAGCTGCTCCCTTATGTGCCAATGTTAAATAATTCTCCTCAATCTTGAAGTCCTTCTCTCCCAGTGGGAGATGCTTGAATGGCGCTTCAGCGAGTGCAGGTGTGTGTGTGTGTACTTGTGCACTAATGTGTGAATACAGAAAAGAGAGAAGAAGGGTTGTGCAGAAAATCCAGGTCCCACCGTGTCGAGGCCGAATCTCCCCCTCGACATTTTACACAAACTGACTCACGTAGTCGCTGCTCTTAGCTCTCACTAGAGAGTCTCTGGAACAGGCATGAATATCTGGTGGTGTATCCCGATGTGGATGTGTGTGTCTGTGTGTGGAAACAAGAACAGTAACTGTGTGTGTAAGCACCGTGACACACAGGCATAAAAGAGAAGGAGAGCAAAACACACACTCGTTTGACACAGTGAGGATCTTCGTGAACGAGGGGAGGAGGCGAGTGAGAAGTGCAGATTTAGTCCTTTGTTGCATGGAGGGCTGTTTCACCACCAGTCCGTCCCACGTCTCCTCATCTTGTCCTCCTCTCTTCTCCAAACCCGCCGGCTCTGTCTCCTTCAGTCCACCGGCCCCCCCTCCTTTGTTTTATGTGCGTGTGTGTGTATCATTTTGTGCAGATCTTTGCTTTAGAGTCAAACGAATGATGAGAACCCCGTCACAGGGGTGCGCGACCCCGGCGGGTTGGTGTTGGGGTTGACGTGTGTGTGCGCGGGCTGCCCTGTGGGTGTGTACGCGCCGCCCGTGCTGTGCTGGGTGACCACGGTCTGATAGTAGGGCTCTGCGTCTGCAGTGGCGCACTCCTCGTAACCAAAAGAAGTGCCGATTCCTTTGAGGCCTTTGGGCTGCCGCTTCCAGGAGTTGTAGTAGGTGGGGTCGCTCATGTAGTGGTTGACGAAGGAGTGCTTGGGCTGCTCGTCCTCGTAGTCACTGTCTGTGAGCTGGAAACACACACAGTTTGTCAGAGAGAGAGACAGATATACATATATCACAGATTTTTAGTGCTGACATTAAAGCTTGAGAGCAGCTGCTCATCTGTGCCTGACTGCTGCCTTTAGTTAGCATCGTTTCTGCCTTGACAGCAGAGACAAAAAGGAGACAAGTGAAGATAGAAATTAAACTGAAGATGCTGAAAAACCTGGCATTCCCTTTCAAATAACTTAACCAGCACATTAAATATGAAGTGGAGGCAGCAGTCTAGCAAGAGCTCAGGGGTTTTTTGCAGTTTAATGTAAATAATCTTTTGTTTTCACCTCCATCTTTTATTTTCTCCTTCCACAACATAAACCAACAAAAAGGAACTACATTTCAATGTCAATCGTCTTTCCATCATATTCACAATTCATATACCGAGAGCATGAAAAGATTGTTTCGTCGTAGTTCAACCACAGTTCATTTCATAGTGGTTTAAAAATGGTAGGCTGGTTTGCATTTCTTTTTTCTGTGCAACATTTTTTATTCAAAACGTAACAAACCACAGGCTGTCTGCTGGCCTGAGGGTCAGAGCACTGACAACACCAGCCTCACTTTGAATCCTGAGGAGTGAGGACATAAATGACTCCAAACAGGAGTTTGTCTTTACATGATTAAATTTTAATTGTTGGTGCTATTTTTTTGTTGTTTGGCATCTTTGAATTTATTGAAACAGCAGTAAAATAACATTGAATAATGAAAGAGATTTGGAGTGTCATGCAACAGCAGACTCTGGCCTCAATCTCTGGACACAATAATTACTTATTAAATGTTTTTGGCCTCCATGTTGTCCTGTCTGATTTTGTGTTTCTTTTTAACGCTGGGTCCTTCTTGTCAGGCTAACAGAGAGAGGAAGACAGAAACAGACAGATAGAGAGAGAGATACCTCTGACTCGGACACCTCGGTGGGTTTCTCTGTGAGTGTGGTGCTTTCAGTGAGAACAGCTCCGTTGTAGTTGTTACAGATGTCCTCGTCAGAGTAGTGAAGACCACCTGGACTCGGCCTGGGAGGAGACCTGGATGCACACAAACATCAACAATATATATAACTTCTATAACAAAATAAATAACAAATAGAGAGCGGTGTGTGTGTGTGTGTGTGTGTGTGTGTGTGTGTGTGTGTGTGTGTGTGTGTGTGTGTGAGTACATGCCTTGTTCCATTCTTTTTCAGGAAGGAGTTCTTGGTGTTGAGCGTTCTGCTGTTGAGCTCCAGAGCAGTGAAACCTCCGTTGTCAAGTGTTACCGACTCCTCGGCTGTGGACATGTGCTTCCCTGAAAGTGGAGACAGAGAATCAGACAGAAGCGATTCAGGTTAATGCTAAAACTCAGTTACATGTATGAGTCAGCTGGTAGAGGGAACGGAAAAGATTTTATTGATATCAATGCTGATATCAGTTCTGCTTATTGGTCTGATTCTTCAATGACTCCTTGATGATTCCCTTTTTGCTTCCTGATCAGTTTTGGTGCTTGCCGTAGCCTGAGGGCTTAGCTGTAGCAACAAACTCTCTGACATCATTTTAATTGGATGAAATTACAGAAGCGTTGTGTGCCAATCAGTTTAATCAGTTTTTCTTTGTGAAAGAACACAATCTGCAAATGAGCTTCTAAAATAACTTGTGACTTTCTCCCACAGCGACGGACGGGAAGCAGCGGCACTCGTGTGTCAGGTGTTAATTGCATGGCATTCATGAAACTGAGGCTCATGTTGTCTGGAAGACGTGTCAACGAAATGCTGCTGTTTCCACTCTCACCTGAACTTGTCATTATACAGAAAATACAACAAGAACTGTCCACTTTGTGAAATGACGCCATGCTTTGGATCTTGTCTTTCTCTTTTGTCGTTAACCCTTCTTGTTGCAAGTTTCCAGCAGCGTAGTAGAATGAGTTTGATCATGTTGTTTGCAATGAGCAACTGTCAGAAAAACATGGCAGCGTTGATAAATGGAACTGATAAGCTCAGAGACATATGATTCCCACTGACTGGACAATTTTTAACCCGCTGGTTCTTATTCCCATACCAGAATTTTGTCTTTTGAATTTTGAGTTTATGTGCAATCCCTTGTTTCATTTATGATGTGCTCAGCTTCCTCTCAGGCCTGAGAACAAGGAGAAAATGAAACTGGAATGCATATGGCACTCAGGAAGTAACCACAAAAAAACAGCTTCCAGCTATTTCTTCAAATATTAAAAACAACAAAAAACAAAAAACAAGAAAATGCAAGACTAAGGGAAACATCGTCAAAGTGCTGCTGGCCACCGACTCTTGCTCACTCTTCCCTCTGTTGTACGTGTGTGTGTTCATCGTGCCTGCAGTGTTTCCCCTCCTACAGCACCGCTTTTAATCTGTTTGCCCCAGTGCCCAGAGGATGTGCCAAGGTTTCCGTGGCAACTCAGATTAACAGCTGTACTAATGTAACCTGCACTAGGGCTAACTTTTTATCACAGCTGTTGGCATGAATGTACCCACCAACACACCCACACACACATGCACACCCATACACACACACACACACTCCCACACACGGTGGCTGTAAAAGCACTGTCTCGCTCACACCTGAGAACATCACAGGAAGCCAGAGAGTCAAGAGACTCAGATGAAAAGAGGGAAAAAGGCCTCCACATGAAAACCCTGAGCTTTAGAAGAGTAACCGGGCAACACATCACAGAAAACTAACATTTTTTTTTTTTTTTTGTCATACTGAGGAGGGAGTTTGCCTTTAACCCAAGCTGGTGAGCATCACTGAGTCTGACTGTGGCTCTGAGCTGCAGAGCATCCTCGCGAACCCTGTGGAGATCCAGGTTTGGGTTTGAAAAACTACAAAGAGAGTTAAAGTTTTTCCCTGTGGGATCTCTTGATGTAGGTAGCATCTGATCCGAACATGGCGTCGGTTAAAATACCAGAAATGAGAACAAAATTTCTGCAGAGCTTAGAGCTTTATGAGACCTAATAAAGGCAGTTGCTGATAAATGAATAAGTCTCAAAGCTGCTCTGTTCATACAGTAAATTAGAAGTCGGGTCCCAGATACATGACTTTGAATTAGCAAGTCTAGTTTCATGTAAGTTACAGTTGCAAGTTGTAAATTTATTAATTAGCTGCCTTAATTTAAAGTTATACCAAAAACTTTTCTTGCTCATTTTTAACGTTATGTTCAAAAACCTGGAGAAATGACAGCGAGGCTTCAGGGAGATCACTTCTGCTGAGATGCTTCAGGGAGCAGTTTGCTCTGAATCATGCTGGTGAAGGAACAAGGCTGACCTTGTTTTCCTCTCTCATACGGCCTCACAGGTGGCGTTGGGAATGAGATCGCTACAGGCAATTTTGCTCTACAAGCAAAACAAGCGAACTGATCCATGTTTCAGCTTTTCAAAATCACAAAATGTGGAGTGCATTGTAATAAATCACCAAAGACATTTTCACACAAGTGAATATCAGCCTGTAACAGCTTAAAGCCTTAGGTTAGGGAGACCACTGGAGCCGCTGACCTGTGCCACAGGCCTTGTACTTGGTGTTGTGTCCATGCAGCAGCAATGTGAAGACCACGACCAGAATAAGGATGAGTCCAACCAGAGCCATGACCAGCAGGAACCACCACTCCTCATAGAAAGGACGCTCTGTCAGCGCTGTGGACAGAGGAGTGAAGAAGAGGGAGACATGTGAGACAAATATCAACTTTTCTTCAGCTTTAGTTCAAATCTGAGCTGTGGTTCATCCAACAGGACCAGATCACATTCTTCAAAGTCTGTGAATGAACTGATAACCACTTTTAAACTGAGATACCGGTTTTGTCGAGCTGTATAAAAACTCGCCCTGCTGATTCAAACAAGGAAGATCAGTTTATGAGTTAAGAGAGGAGAAGAGGACTGATTTTCTTGCTTTATGACATTTTTCATTTATTATATAATTAGGTGACAGTGATCTGAATATGGTATTGTGCCTCAGATCGGAAAAAATAGAGGTATGCTTCCATGCTCTCTTGTGTTTGCATAAAAAGCAGTTGTAGTTGCGTGACTCTGCCTCTGGGTGGAGACAGACACAAAAGCATGTGATCACAGTAACCTCCTGCAGAGTTTTCAGCTGACTATAAATTTAGTCTAAAACCCAGTCACACAAGTAAGATCACCCTGAAATTGTTCTTTAACCTGATCTCCATCAATGTGTGTGAGTTTACCGGCGAGGGCAGCAGAGGGTGTGCTCGGCTGTCCGTAACCATAGCGATTAACAGCGAGGACTCTGAACTCGTAGCTGATCCCCGACCTCAGGCGCTCGAGTGGCACCGAAACAGACCTGCTGCTGGGAGGAAGGAGTTTGATGAAGGAGTCCCACACTCCCTCATCTGCAGAGAGAGAGAGAGGGGGGAGAGAGAGGGAAGACGGGAGGGAAGAAGGGAGGGAAGAAGGGAGGGAAGAAGGGAGGGAGTAAGTGGCAGATTAAAATAAGAATGAAGGTGCTTTTGAGAATTATTCTACTGATTAAATGAAAGAATGAATTAAAGAGAAGTATAAATCATCAAATAACTTTTAAACAATGTAATAATGTTACCGTGGTAATGATTACTGTTATTATCAGTAATAAAACGTTTCCTTTTTACACACCTTAAGATCTTTCTTAGAAAATTGCCTCTGACTTGATTTCCACAGCAGGTCTTAATGAATCAGGTAAAAGCTGTGCTCAGTGAGTTTTAGAAACAACGCTTGAAGTACTTGAAGTGAAATTTTGGCTGGTTTTATGTGAATGTCCAAACAGTGTTGATGGCTAATTTATTCTATTATAGCAATCAATTTCTGTATTTGTACTGAGTGAGAAAGTTGACTTCTGCTGCAAAACCTGTTGTTCCAGCACAAGTGACAAAATTAAAACGTGCAGTGATGCAGTTGAGCAAAAGAAAGAGCAACAGGTTCATTTGTTTTGGATTTCCAACCTCTGAGTAAACCCATTAGGCTACTTGCTGCTAAAAACAAAATCTTGTTCACTTAAATTGCAAACTAGCTGCTGTTCCTGCAGTAGTAATGGCAGCCCAAAACATGAGTCAGGCGATGTTATGGACGAGGTAAAATTATACAGTGTTATGGCTGACTCAGATATTCAGCTGCATTTATTTAAGTGTATGGCTCATGATTTGCAGTGAGAAGAGACTGAGACTGTGTTAGCTCTGCAAAAGCACAAACAGAGCAACTTATTTCTTCAGTTTTCTACAGTAACCATCTGATTAGACATAAGTCGTGGTCAATTTTTCCCATGATGAATGAAAGGTGCATGTTTGTGTCTTTTTGTTTACCTGAGGGACGAGACTCAATAATGTATCCAGTGACAGGAGCTGCGCCAGTGTCTCCCTCTGTCCAGTGGATGGTAAGCGCAGAGGAAGTCTTGGTGATGGACATTTCCATAGGTGACCCAGGGGAGCCTGTGGTGGTAAGGACACACAGATACTTGTTTTTAGCCCTTAGGAGGACACTTCTGATGTTCATTCCTTCCTAACCTCTACCATAATCGGTGGTTAGTCTGTTAGTTTACTGATGTAAATGTAACAACGAATGAACGATGATTCTTTTAGGTAATTAATAATCTATTAATTAATGGGTCAAAATAATTTATCAGCAACTATTGTGATCAGAAATGAATTTCAATCATATCATTACAGTAATTTTCAAGTAAAAAGGACATATTTGGCAGTTAGAGCATCTTAGAGTCTGAATATCAGCAGCATTTTTTCATTTCTGTTTATCTTTGAATATGTTTTTGCTGCTGGTTGGACAAACAAATATCAATAAGTCACCATTGGCTCTGTTGGATGAAAATGTTGAACATATTTCACTATTTTTTTGGCATTTCATAGACCAAATAAGTTGATTAACAGCGAAATTAATCGGCAAATAATCAATAATAAAAATAAGCACTAGCTGCTGCCCAGGTTCAGGTTCAATTACGTCTGTGTAAATATGGTTAGAGTGTTTGAATATTCGTTCCCACGGCATGATTAACAGACGTGAGACGTGGAAAAACACACACGGACACTCCTACCTTGCACAGGCTGAGCAGTGATGTTTGCTTTCATTGCTGGTCCGTAGCTGACTGTGAGAGCCTGAGCACTGAACGTGTACGTCGCTCCTTTTATCAGGTCTCGAACCTTCAGCCATCGCTGCCAGCTGCCTCGCACATCCACTGTCACCACCTTACTCACCCCTGCTCTCACACAGACCAGTTAGAGAAATGTCAGCGTCCTCCTCAGCGGGTATTTGTATGTGTTTGTTCATAATATAAGTGCTTGCATACCTTGTACAGGAGCAGTGGGCTGGTAGATGACCCTGTAGCCTTCTAGTTGTCCATTAGGAGTGAGTGGGACTCCCCAGGACACATTGACACTCCCCTCTGTCACCTCTGAGAAGGACAGGTAGCTGGGCTGGCTGGGTGCTGTGGGATACATGAAGGATTACATATGAAATAGGAGGATTAAAAGAAAATAAAAAGAATATATTATGACTCTCCACTCCCTACCTGACTGCAGGGTGCGGGCCCCTCGGGGGTCACTGGGTGGCCCGTCTCCAGCTGTGTTGAAGGCAGTCAGAGTGACCAGGTAAGGTGTGTAGCTGGTCAGGTTGGTGAGATGCACACGGGTGTCCGGGACAAAAATCACCTTGACTTTCTCACTCTGGTTCTGTTTGTCTCTCTCCCAGTAGTGGATCTGCAGCACAACAAGAAAATATCAACAACACCGACTCTTTTCTACACCCAACAACTTCCACCGCTTTTATTTCCTTCTTTTCCTCACTTTATTTCTTCCTCCAACTATATATATTTTTTACCTCCTGGCCCTTCCTGCTGAGGTCCCCAAATTGGTCCATATACTACAGAGAAAGCCTGTGTGTTGTTTTACAAGGAGGAGAGTTGGTTATGGAGGGATTTGTTCTGTTGCTGACAGTTTAACAGAAAAGTAAAGGAGGTGTAAGTTCTTACCGCCGGTACCTTTGTTCTGGTCTAAATGTAAATGCAGTACTTTTTTGCAAAAATATCTGAACATAGTTGGGAAATAAACACATTTCCCTCCCACCTGCTTTAAACTTTGATCAAGCTGATAACAACAAAGGTCAGTGTAAATACATTTATAACGTCATATGTTGAGTCATATTAAATCACAGTTGTCATAATCACCGGTTCTTAACTTCTAAATAGCATAATGTCATTTGCTCATTGGAGCCAATTCAATAATTAAACTGTCAGAAATGTAGAATGTACTCTGTGAATGTAACATGCCAATCCCTGCTGTTATTTAAATGACTGTCAGTGCTGGAACCAAACATCATGGACTTTTCCATGAACTTTCATGACTCTGGCCAGTAAAGAAGACACACATCCTTTTTTGGGTCAGTTCCTGTAAATTCAACAAATATAACATGATTACTGAATCCACTTGAATGAAGTAGGTTCAGACTTCAGACTCTGTGTTAGTTCCCATTAAATAATGATGTTTTTGTGTCTTTTTGGTTCCTCAGACCAATTTATCATTCTTTGCTAGGTTTCAAACTGCTTGTGATTCGAGAAATGTGTTACTTTAATAACTCTGATAGTTCTTGAAATCCTGAGTGTGTGACTTTTAAACTGGAGCACAGGTCAGATACTTTTGAAGAAACAGGCTACATAAAATGAGTGAAAAGACTACGAAGTCTGTATAATTACTTTATGATTTCCTGTAAAAAGTCTATATAAATTCATATACGGACGTAAGGTCTATGTGATGCATTAAAATGGCTTGACCCTGACATTACCGCAGTAGACAGGCTCACATCCACTGAAATATTCTTTAAAATTAAAGCTTTAAATCAGTTAATGGCTGAAAGCCCAGCAAAAAGGGCTTGTTTTAATATGGGATCTGCCTTTACTACCACATATACAGCAATATTGCACACACACTAACAGCGAGGTTACAGAGGTGGACGAGCTTTATGCATAAGAAACGATTCAGAAGCAATATCTTGTATACACCAGAGCCTTCACTAATAAAAATAATTAACCACAGCTGATGTCATACTTATTCAAAGATGAATTCAAACGTTTTGGCTCTGAGTGCAAATCAACAGAAGAGCAAATATCTATCAAAGAGTGTATGACTGTGTTCATTGACAGCACATGGATGTTTTCACCGAGAAGCATCCAAGTACCTTATTAAACTGCACACGGTTTTTCAGTTTATTTAATTTCATCAGCAGTTTTCTAACAGTCGGAGCAAATGTGGACAACAAAACAGATACTAAACGAGAAACTGACAAATACTGATATGATGGATTTGATCAGTCAACAGCAACATGCAGCAGTATGTTGTTGCTTCCTAGTTTTCCTCCCATCCTCTATGAAATATCATAATAAGTGTAGGCGTGTATTCTGTGTACCAACAAGACAGCAAATACACCAAGTTCTTTAAAGGGAAAGTTTACTGAGTTTCAACCAGATCTCATTATAATGTGGGTTGCAAAAAAAGGAAGGAACAGCATTATACTTTCCTCCATCGTCCCTGCACCCTGAGCTTCTCTCTCATTTGCCAGAAAAAGTCCGCCGCTCTTACTCCTTCTTTCAGATCGTGTAATCAAATTTAGATGAGAAAATACAAAACAGCCAGGGCCGATCAAATCTGTGCAAAGATTCTACCTGCTTTTCCTTCTGCTGTCCGAAATGTTTTCGGAAATATATTCCAATACTGTTTAGCTACAATATGAGATCATACGTGACAAGGATGCACTACAATACACAATATGCTATATTTACAGCTTCCAAATTTAGAAGTAGCGGCTTAAAAGTAGCACTTGAGGGCAGCATTATACCATCTCTGTCCTTCAGTGTGCTCTCAATAATAATGAGATACAGACTAATTCAGCCATATATTCAATTTAAAATCAAAATGTATTGCCCTCTGCTTACAAGAGGTTTTTCTATTCAGGAAAAATCATTTGTGAAACTTGGTTTAGTGCAAGTCCAGGCCATTTTGTAATCCACTCCACTGTTGTTTGGAAGATCTATTTTGGTACTCAGTAAGAGTGTGAGATCAGGATGAGTCAAAAAACAACAATTTGAAGCTGTAACAAACATGATTAATATGATTTGAGGAGACTAAGAACTTTAAAAGGATTTGCCCACAATCTCTTTTGTTAGAGAGTTTGTTTAGCATTTTAAATCTTGATGAAAAACAGCAGCTGGACATTTGTTTGGCAAAGGAGGAAACGGGTTAGCATTTTCAGGCTTCTGATTGTGTCTGTAGCTCCTTTTGATGGACGTAACTGACCTACTTTGGTATGAAGAGTTCAAGGGATCTTTAAGTTGATAATGATCTTTTAATATTTGATAAATTCTTAAGTTGATACTTCGAGAAAATCTGCAGTAGCTGATGATTGCTACACTCAAAATAGAAATGACTGGCTAGTATAAAATATGTTCAAAATTCGCACAGATTCATATGTTATATCCTTTTGTCTTGTGTAGTGTGTTGAATGTTTTATGTTGGACCCCTCAAAAATGAGATGGTTCATCTCAAGAGGCTATCCATTAAAAAAAAAATACTGGTTTGTCTTTTACATCTAGTGTTCATGAGAAAATCCTCGTTACGACTGGCATTGTTTGATATTACCCATTACACGTCATGTTTAGTGTGTTTGACAAGCTGTCTTGAGCGTTTCCTTTGACATAAACTGTTGAAAAATACACTTGCAGTGAAGTTTTCCATCAGCTCTACATGTCATCTGTGCTGCTCACTTAACATCGTAGGAGCGTTAACAGAAGTCAGAACCCATCAATTCATTAAACATTCTTTCTTTGCTCTGTTTTTCTCGCCTTAATCTCATTAACCCCCTCTGCCTCACAATTTTCTCTCATGTCCATCCATCTTTGGTAGTTTAAACGTATTCCCTCCATCCTCTTCTCTAATCAGGATTCTGCGGGGATCACTTGCTCATCTCATTCCTTCACTCTGCAAATATTACATTCCCTTCTTTCTTCTACATTCCCTCTCTACTCCAGCAGAAATCAATGTGTCTAAAGCAGGACAGATAACCTTGTGTTTGAAGTACTAAGAGTGAAGGGGTGGGATCAGGGAGTTGAGAGGAAAGACAGGCAGAGGAGTGATATTAAAACCATTAAAGGATATTCAAATTCCTCTTATAACTTAATTCTCTCTCTCTCTTTCTTTTGTCTCTATAGGACACTTAAATGTGAAGCAAAGCAAAACCCCTTCAAGACAAGAGGAGAGGCGTTTTAAACACAGACAGGAATGGTACGTGTGCATTTTAATCACATGAACACTCACACTAAAACACTCGTCTGTGTGTGTTTGGGTCGTTTAGGTCCTTAATGTGTCTGCCACAAGGAATTTGTTTTCATAATGTATTCATGTGTTTGTTTCCTGCTTGTCACCTTGTATCCTTGGATGAGTCCATTCTGGGTCTCGAGGGGGGGTGCGTCCCAGGACACTTCCAGGGTGGAGGGAGACACAGCTGACACTCTGATGGACTGAGGGGCCACCGAAGGGGCTGCAGAAGACGAGGTGTTTCGTTAGACTGCTGCTGCTGATTATGTGCATGCGTGTGAGTGTGTGTGTGTGCGCAGCTGGGTGTTAGTGGGAAGTGGGGAAGATATGTTCTACCTTTCCAATTAGAAAGGGCCCAAGGCACTACCTTGTTACCCCACTGTACCACACATATGCATGAACACTCAGCAGTGTGCACTTGAGGCTAGAGAAAAGGCCATATCACCCTATTTCATCATCTCCCTCCAGCCCTTTCTGCCTCCTCCTCCCGCTACCCCTGCTTATCCTCACCTCTCACTCCTCTGCATGTCATATGTATGGTCTACACGCACACACACCACACACACCACTTGAATATCAATGTAGCGTTGGTCTGACAGTGGGAGTGTGAGATTTTGAGAGGAATTGCAAAATTTGTGTGTGGGTGTAATGATCATAACATGCAAATCTGTTTACCTGTGCTCTTGTTTGTATGTCTGTCAGCCTTGTAGCAGTAGTAGTAATTTGTGTTTGTGCACTCACACCTCTATACTAGTGAGAACCAATCTGAGTTTAAGACCTTGAGAGTGAGGAAATTTTTGGAAATTTAGGACATTTTGGCCAATCCTCACTTTTGAACCAAACTTCAAAGGGCTGTTTGAAGGTTTAGATTTGGTTTTAGGGCTTAAGTTTAGAATTAGGTTTGGGTTTGGGACTACAAGCACCAAAAGGCATCTGAGAGGCTGCGGCTCAGTTTACTCTCTTAATGTCAGTGCACTACCATGTTGGTAAAATCTAAGTAGAAGGTTCAGGGTAAAGATTAGAGTTAGGCATTTAGGTATGATGGTTAAGCTTTGGGAAATGGGCTGACCATGATGTCAATGAGAGTCCTTACAAATAAAGAGGTACAAACATGTGTGTGTGTGTATGTGTGTGTGTGTGGATGTAGATGTATTGTGACTGTATGTGGTCTGTATGCGGTCTTTGTGTAATAGATCCGTGGTCTGACTGGTGAAAGTTAAAAAGGGGTTGGGCCATTGTTACAAAATAGATGACCTTGTTCGGTTCTAGCTGACATTCAGATGTATCCTTATCATCACACTTACACACATCAACACACACACAAACACACACACGTGATAAAAGAGCACCAACGAGCCTCTCAAAGGCAATGTCACTCAAGGGGCAGCGAGAGCAAGAGAGGAGGCGTGAGCAGGATAAAAAAAGACAGACGAGCGAGCGAGAGAATGACATCACCAGACAGAAAGCAGACAAAACAATCCTAACTCAAGGTCCCCTAACCAGCTTCAACCACATCACAGAGCCTTTGAAAGAAGATAATGGGCTGGATGAAACCATGACAGCAACTGAGCTCGTATCCGAACACGTCCATCTCCTGTGCAACACCGTGTTATGATGTTAGAAGAACAAGTAATTGGACTATGAGATGGCTCTTCAACAACTCTCTGCAATTTGCTTTCATACTTAAAAAATAATATATTCACTAAGTATAAATTAAAAGAAGAAGAAGAGGGATCTTTATACCCCTGAGAGGTAACTTAGAATAATGACTAGCGGCTGAACTCCAAAGGAAATGTTCCTTAATGTGCCCAAAATGCAACTCTCTACCAATACAACAGAAAAGAAGCTTGAAAAACAAAATCCATTTAATATTCATAAATGACACAGATGATGTGAAGATGACACACTGAAAATGGGACCAATCGACCAGCTTCCTCCTACCTGCCTCTCCCACAGACACCTCAACTGGAGTGGAGGGTGGGCTCTCTCCGATGATGTTGTAGCTCGTCATAACAATCTGGTAGCGTTTGAACTTCTTTAGTTCTGCAAAGAAATAATAAAAAAAAAGGAATTCAAGAGTCACATTTTTTACAATACTCATGCAGAACACATATGTCAGTTGTAGTTGCCACTAGTTCTTCTTTTTTTTTTTACAAGCTTGTTCTACCAAGTATTCTTGAAAAAAGTTCAAATATAAGAGCGATCCCAGGAGCTTTACTTCCCAGTTCTGTCTTAAATTACTCACGTGTCAACTCGAACTCTGTCAGCGAGGCACTGCTGACTGTCTTGAAGGTGCTTTTAGCTTGGGAACAGTGAAAGAAAGATGGACGGAGAGTAAATCAATATAGGTTTCAAGTTCAATAATAAATTGTGCAATTATCATGCCATTCAAAAAAAAAAAAAAAAAAACCTTTGAGAGGAAGAGGTTCAATACTATTGTCAAGATAAGTGGACAGAATTGTTATTGTCCAATTTTGTCGAGCACATACTCAATGTAATACATGTATGAAGCCCTTCAGGTTGTACAGTGGATAAGAAGTTTTTAATATTGATGAATTTCAGTGCAACATGGACGGTGTCAAAAGATAACAGTCTGTCATCATGGCTTCACTCTCATCCCTCAGGGTTCATGAGATTTTTTTAGATCAACATTTAAGCATTTTTAAACACTCTTATTGCAGCTAAACCTAAAATCCCAAACTCTCTGAGCCTTTATCATCACATTTAATTTGTTAGCATAAATGCAATTAGGCAAAATAAAGTTTTAACGATTGCTTCATAACAACAGCCGTGAATATATATTGTCACTGTTTATTTTACCAGCTGCTGACTTTGATTTTTTTGAATAGATTATGATTATTCAGTGCCTGCCAGGAGACACTGGGATGCAACAAATTAAATGTGAAGACCTGATTGTTTTTCTTCAAAAATGTTAACGATTTTTTGGTCTCATGACTGATGTAGTAGATCAAACACTAGATTATGTTGAAAACCAAGTACTGGTTAAGGATACATTGAATGATAGCATTTCCATACCTTAAAAAAAAGTAGCATTTTTTTCTTTTGGTAGGCAGTGTCTTTTTTAATTATCCAAAACCAAAAGTGTCCATGTAAGACATGAATTTACCAGTAATAACACATCCACTATTACGTATTTTCAGCTGAGTGTGAACATTGGTCCTGGACAGTTCTGTTAAACCAACCAGTGTTACCTGAGAGAGCTCAAAGTTTGCCAGCTACAATACTGAGTCCTCATCCTAGAAGCATTTTGGTTTTTAGTAGCTTAAAAGTGAAACAAAAAGCATTTGTGTTGTAATGTTAAAAGTAAAAGAGAATAAGTATGTAAGCTGTGCATAGCCAACATCACAATATCACAAATGTAACATAAAGAGAATATTCAAGACTTTTCTGGTGCTCTGCTTATAAAAAGAGTCAGCTGGAAACAGTAAGAAGTCGAACACAGAATGTGTTTTTAACCAACTCATGGAGCTAATGCTCAATTAGAAATGAAAACTCTGCTTTTGTTCAGTGTCTGTAATAAACAGTTCAGTAGTAACCAGCAACACACAGGGTTAGGAAAAGGTTAAAGCATTGAATCTAAAGTTGTAAGCCCTGACAACTGCATAAAATAGTCAAGCAACATTTGGTTTTCAGACTGTTTACATTCCCTTTGGGAAAGCGTAAATTGTTTTTTGGGACGCTTGTAAAAATGGTGAAGTAGTCAGCACTAGTCTAAACATCTGAACTCTTTTTTTGGCAAGAATTATTCTTTTATTATTGTAAAATGCACAAGTGTTGTGCAAGGACAGACTGTCTGAGCAACACAGCATCGGTCACTGAGGGAGGTCGAGTTTAGCAAACAAGTGACATTACTATCAGTGCTGCTTACCTGTTATGAGGGCACTTGTGGTGTTGTTTTTGGTGGCCTGGACTTCTGCTTCAGTGGAAGTTGAGGTGTTTATTGGGAGCTCTCTATAATACAGCCGGTATCCAGTCAACATCCCGTTGATACTGTCTTCACCAGGAGGCTGAAATTATGTAAACAGGCACAAACAGGCACATTTGAAAAAACATTAGTGTCTTTTTTTTCCACAAAGAAACTTCTAAGAGTTCTCCACTGAGCTCATTTTCATTTTTTTTTGTATCGTGAGGTAACAGACAGGATGCTGGCAGGCTGGCAGAGCAGTATTTTATCAGCAGAGTCCACTTTGAAGCACTAGTGAATTGGTCTGGCTGTAACCTGGACAGACAAAGTGATGCTTCTGGGGGTTTTGCGTTCTTGTAAAGGATGATGAAATTGCTGGTGACTTTGTTTTTCATTGCCTCCTTCAGCTTTGGCAAAAAGTAGTTACAGAGGACACTTCAAAACCGAAGAGGAAGACTGACGAGCAGTGAAGCACCCAGGCTTTATTTACCATCTTTTCACATGTCACTGTTGATCTAAACCTCCTCTCATTTTTCCTTAGTTGTTGTACATTGCTGATGTTGCTGCCTTTGCCCTTCCAATATCTCCTCTACTGGTAAATCCTCATTAAGATTTTGATCATGTCTCTCACTCAGTCAAGACTCTCTGTCCCTCCGTCTGTCCATCCCTCCCTCTCACCATCCCTCCAATCTGTCTGTGCTGCCCTCTGACCTTTGCTAGTTTAACAAATAATGTTAACTGCATCCACAAGCACAAACGCACACAAAGCACTAACACCCGTTTAAACACTGCATACTGTAAGCCTGTGGAGGTCTGACGCTCCATGTGGGTGATTAACCTGCACTCAAAGCTTCGCTGTGCAGGTTTGTATAGAATGTATGAGTATGTCAAATATCAGTGTTGTGTTACAGGTCTCAAAATACCTTCCACTGCACCAGGACTGAGGTAGTTGTTGTTGGTTTCACTGCGAGGATCACTGGAGGCTCATCAGGCACTGGACAGAAAACACAGAAAAAAAGCATGAGGGCAAAAAGACATACTGACAGACAGAATCCTTCAACAGTAATACAATACAATAAATAAATCCACATATTTTTTTTGGCTTTCTTGCTCCATCAGTGTCCCCAGTCTCTCACCATCCTGCAGAGTTGTAGCAGCTTCCGTCTCTTTGCTTAGGACACTGTCCCCTATGTCATTGGTTGCCAGCATCCGGAACTTATATGATGTAAACGGCTTTAGCCTATGGACAAAAACAAACGGATCCATAAATATTTTTGGTTAGCTCTAAAAGCGCCTCTATCTAGTTGACAGGGATTTTTTTTCACTATTGTCTGTGTACATTTATCATTGAGAATTACATTTCCACCTTATTCAAAACACATTTTTTGTCACAAATCAGGCAATGCTGGACTTGATCCTCATGCAAGATCGACATTAACTTTCAGTGCAGATTTATTACCAAAATAATTGATGAATTCATCACAATTGTAATTCAGCCAGAAAACTAAACCACTCAAGGTTTTTCATCACAGAGAGTGAGACCTTGCAAATTTGTAAGCGTTCTTTTAAATGTTTTGACTCTGTACTCTATCTCAGCTTTTTGTTTTCTTGCACCTCTCACAGTTCTAACTCCAGTTGTTTTTTTTTTCTTTTTGTCCTCCACTCGACTTCAAAACCAGGGTGTTTCAGCTTGGAGTGTTTTGCATAGTGATCTGCTCAAGTTTAATTGATTTGGTAACTTTTATGTGATTTTTGTGCTTCCACCGTAGCAGAGCAGACTGTGCAGCTGAATGGTTTTTCTTTATTGTGTGTTAAGTGTCTGTTTAGTGACGTGATCCGATCGGGATTGATCCTCCTTCTTCTCACCGACATGTTTTGTTCTCTCAGTGGCCTTTAAAGAGCAGACAAGGTCTTGAATAATAATGATCTCACACCTTCTCTTATTGTCTCCCCTGCCAAAGTATTTTACTACCAAACTACCACAACATCTGATCTGCATTTCTCCTCCTGCAAGGTGAATGCAATACTAAGCACAGAATAGCAATTTTCATCAGTCTTTCTAAAAACATTTGACTCTAGAGCCCCTTACAATCAACCAAACAAGCATGCAGTCATTGTCAGGGACTAGCTGAACAAGCATGCACCATGTTTCCTTGCAGCATGCTAATAGTTTAAGTGTACTTGCTTCACCACACCATGGGAAATTAATTAAAATTGTATGAGGACAGTCACAGCCAGTCATTTCTCCTTATTGTTTATTGCTCAAACCTATTATTAACAAGAGTTAAGAGGAGCAATTTAATAATTTGTGACAAGAAGTCATTCCAACCCCCTTTAACTGCTGCTCGCATACACACTACAAGGTCCATCTCTGGAATTTATTTCCGGAGTGCCTTACAGACTACAGAGGGCCAGTTACAAATTCAGTAGGCGACAGAACTGCTCAAGCGTCTTCTTGTATAATAATGAGCGGAGCCCAATAAGGGACAAGAAAAGGCCCTATGGGGTCGTGGGTATCGAAGGAATAGAACATCAAAGGCACCGTACTCAAAGAGGGTGGAGCACCAACACACTGGGAGGATGTTAAGGACAGTGTTTGAAAGTATGTGCATACTGTAACTGTGTGTGTGTGAATGTGCACACGAGCCTGGGGACTTCAGTGTTTTGGTTCCAAAGATGTCTCGGTGGAAAACAACAATTAAGGATAGATAACAAGTAAGTATGAGTGAGCATGTGGAGATGTAAGCTAATTCCTCCATCCAGTGCCGTAATGAGAGCATTCAGTGGCAGAATGAGCTCGAAATCGGCAACAAAATAACAACAGCAGCACCACTATCACGGCAGATAGATTCTCCCTGAGGCAGGTGGAAACAGGCTGATGCAGACACTCTTCAGCATCTCAAATAGCCCTGTGAACACTCAGAGTGCTCACAAACAGTCACGCAGCAGAGGACACACTTGGGCAACGCGCACACACACTGTACGGCTAAAGCCTCATCACAGACCAGCTACTCAGGCTGTTAGGAGAGTTGGGGTAGCCGTCTCATTTGACCACTATCACCTGCCATCATAATGACAGTCTCACCAGAGAGAAGAGGATGGAGTGATAAATGGGGGGTAGTGGAAAAAAAGACTGACATCCTCTTAAAGGGGATAAGTGGATGTGATGCTTGCGGATGAATGAAGGAAAAAAACATCCGTCTTATGGTTTTTGAAAGAACTGGGGGTTGATGGATGGATTGAGAGGGGGACGAGGATGGGCAAAACAAGAGGGATGACAGATGAAAGGTAAAAATGGTTGCAGAGAGGGAACAGTGGACAAGCAACACACACACAAACTTTACAGCTCGAAGGCAGAATGAGAAGAAAAGGTATTAAGAGAGAAGAGATGGAGAGCAGTTCCCACTGTGCATGTGTGATTAGGTGACTGAGATGCTTCACGTCTCTGCAGTGATTATGATTACTTTGCTCTCCCTGGTGCTTTTTTTGTGTGGATGTCTTTTTGCTCCACAAACCTTTTCTGTGTGTCACGTGCTAAATAAATAAAACTTTTCATTTTTCTGTTATAATTCTCTGCTGTTTGCTTTGATTACAATTCACAGCATCATCCCCTCTTGTCCACTCTTCTCCCCGAGGATGCGTAAATAATACAAAACACTAAAAAACATTACATTAGCTGCTCTGACTAATGCAAGTCTAGCATGTCATTCTGAACAAAGTGTTCATGTTTGGGCTGTAAGGAAAGCAAAAGAAGTATTGTGGAATTTGTATTCCTTTTTTCTCAGGGGATACCTTAAATGGTCTTATTATTGTGACTTCATTAGGCAGTGCTGGACCCTTCTAAGATACCGTCCCCATGCCTGTCAAGCTTTCAACACACATGAAGTTTACAATAAAATGATCTTTGAAATTTTAGAAACATTAAGTCTTTCATTTTTAGACAGAGGTAAACAACCAGCAACCATTAATGTTGTCTTCTGAGATGATAAATGCTATTTAAGGACTGGTCAGCTGTAAATAGCTAGCTAACTAGTCTGTTGTTAGCTCACACACACACACACATACAGATATGTGTATGCAGCTATGGTTAGATTAGACAGTCACCTGTTTTGGGAACAAAGGTTAGTCAGTTAAAACTTCCAAGACTGTTGCAACACAGAAAGATTATAGTTATTATGTGTGTGTAACTGTACAGATGTGTTTATGTGTACCTGTCAACAGTCCAGGTGGTAACGTTGTATGAGATGTCAGAGGTGTGTGTTTTCCACTCCCCGTTGGGCAGCTCTTTGACCTGCAGGGTGAAGTACCTCAGTGGGGAGGAGCCTGAGCCACCTGTCACCCAGTGGAGGCGAAGGCGGCGAGATTCGACCCCGTCCTGAGGGGCAGACAGCTTCCTGGGAGGCTGGGGTCGCTCTGTGGATGTGTTAAAGTGGGCATAAAAGGAGTGAAACAAAGAAGAGAGTGGTAGGAAACAAAAGAGGCAGATGAGGAAGAGAAAAGGCAGAAAAAGTGATGGATAGAAGAAGTGAAAATAGGGACAGCAGGTGGAGGCAGCAGAGGGAGAAAATGAATAAGTTATTTGTTTCGGCAATTTTAATCAAATTAAAAACTATACTTATTGAAATTGTGATAAAAAAATTTACATCATTTAGCATTTTAACTTTCTGTGATTGTGTTTACAGCGATATTTGCTCTGTCTGAAGTCTTTGTTTTACATATACATGCAAATATGTGTCTTATTAGATTAGAGACCAGGGTACACATAACCCTGACATTTAAGAAATCAGTTTACTGCAGAGAGCCGACTTAAACTGGCGTGCTTAAATCTATGTAAACAACTTGAGTTCCTGGCATAGAAACATCCACTGTTCATTTGTTTCTCCACTTATTCATCCAGGTTGTTTCTGAATTTTTCTTTCCATTTTTAATTATACATGTTGAAACAAATTGTCTCCAAGACAAATGGAGACTATCATGGACCATATGCTGCAAATACTCACACCTTGTAAGACAGGACATGTGCAGTCACATATGCATTAGTGTGACTGGTGCACTGCGTGCATATGTTTAAATGAAACAGGACAGAGAACCACTGCAGCATCAACGAAACAATTTCTCAGCAGATTGTGTGTCTGTGTATTTGTCTTTGCTATTCAATTAGAAAATGAAAGATGGCTCTGGGAGTCAGTATCTGTACAACTGTGTTGGCAGTGGCTGTGTGATTAGCAGACGTGTGTACACACATGCCTGCACACACTCATGGCAAGCAAAAACACAAGCTCGTGGGGGGCTTAACTGTTTAATTTCAGGGGCATCACGTTATCGATTAGGGTCTAGAAATAAAAGCATTATAGATTCTCTCTGAAGTTTAATTAATCTGCACTTATGTTCTCAAAGCACAGTCACACACACACACACACACACGGCCTCGCCTTCCTTCATTTATCCTTATCACAAGTAATTTAAGTCAAATCTGTTTGCCTCCCTTCTTCCCTCGCGCCCTTAGTCTTCAGTCCCTCTAAGATTTGACTATTATCTCCCTCTGTCGTTTTTCCTGATACCATCTGCATCTCTCTGTCTGCGCTCCTCTTGTTCTGTTTCACAGTTAAGATCAAGTTCAGAAGATAAAATCATAATTGTCAGAACAAGTGCTGCCCTTTCAGCAATTACAAGACTGTTTACTGCTGCGCAAGGGACACGAGATGAGTGCGGCAGAAGAGATGCGTGGAAAAGAAGAAATGGTTCTGGAGGAGCGAAAAGAGTTGGTTAATGGGGAACAAATTCTGTTGAATATTCTATTGCATGTTGTCCATCACCTAATCAGTTATCACCCTCTAAGAGACAAAATTTAGCAGAGATAAATCTCTCCAGAGGGAGGTGAGGTTTTCTTTAATTCATTCATGCACATGCACACAGACTCACACACATACACACTCATGCTAAAAAAGCCAATTTTCTTTTTCCAGGGATTAAGTTCCTCTCTTCAGCATCATCTAAAAGAAATCTCTATTAGGCTATTCTGTCTATCTCTGAGTGAGAATGGGCTATTATGTTACTGAAGTGGAACAGAGAGCCACTGAATTCTATTCTAAAGAAATCCTGATAATGATGCTGCCTCTGTTATGATATCTGATCCAATTAAAATGCACTACACAAGCTGATAGCTCCAAACAGACATCATGATTCCAGGTTTTCATAAGAAAAAAATAAAATAAAATAAAATAAAAAAATCACTTGGCTGACATATTTTAATATAGGGAGTTTTGTAGCATTTTAATACTCTAGCAGAGATACAAGGTGCTGGTTGGCAGAGAAAACTGGAGAGAGAGAGATCAGGGATGACATATTTCAAAGGCTGTGAGCTACATTCAAACAGAAGTTATTCATGCGTTAACCTACAGAGACATCACTGTAAATTCATTTTTAAAGTGATATTTCACTTTGTCAGGAAAACTCAGCTCTGAAGTGGTCAAACTTCGATACCACCTGGCACTCAGACCTTTTTCATGTCTCTTCATAAAGGGGTTAAATTTGGTTTCGCAGCAGTCGTTGGAGAGGAAAAAAACTAAAAAAAAAACCTAAAAGAGACTGAATATCAGACTTAAATTTACCAGGTGAACACAAACACCACCTGCAAAATGGGCGATAATGTTGCGCTATTACTGCTGGATGTGTAAACATGCAACTGTTTGTCAACAGGTTCGTATAAATGATGCTTCACTTTAGTGGGATGGCTTTTCTCAGCTCAGGAGTGGTCTGACTTCACCACCTGGCACTTAAAACCTTTTTCTGTTTCTCTTCATCAAGGGGTTATTTTACCCAGCTCACAAAATGTTATGCTAACACACTAATGCACACTATGTCTGCTAAACTTTATTTTATATTTATATATATGCAGTATATATGTTTTATAACGTAATGTAAGCTTTTCAAAGCACGCCACAAAATCAGTGTTTATCTTAAACAGAAATTTATATTATTTATATATAATTACAAAAGTACTTGAAATTAAAACAATACAGTGTAATTCATTAAAAGTAAGTAAAAATGATGACAGAAAAAAGTTCTAGTCCTAGTTTCTAAATTCAAATATCTTTATTTAAGGCATGATTCAGAGAATAACTCAGCTCTACAGTTTGCCTTGACACACACAGCATTTTAACATCTCTTCACTCACTTTATTCTACAGTTTGCATCACAGTTCTGGTTCACTCTCATAACAATCATTAAAATGATATTTCAACAATAAGCTCTAAAAAACTTGCTGTGAAAAACCGTCTTTGCTGCTAACGAAAAGTAAAAAAAGTATAAATAATAAAGGCTGATGCAGACTTTGTTGTAAGGAGGCAAACAGACAGTGGTGCCTGCTTTCTTATGCATGACAACTTAATTATGATTAATTTTTGCACATCATGATGAAGAAAACAGTTAAAAAATTGTTAATGGTAGCAGCATAATTTTGCCTTGCTTTTAGAAAAAAAGGACATGATGGTTTCTACAACACATTCTTAAGACTGATTTATGGTGGGTCACTTGATGCCGCTGGTAAATTTGCTGCTCGACAGAAATGAAGGCTGCTTTCAATTTATGCTTCGAAGAAAGGTTTTCAGTCATCCCTATGGTAACCAAAGACCCCCTGCTCTTTTTTTTTCCCTGTGTCTATTTCTGTTGTATTTAGTGAAGTGTAATCTGCACAGATTGCTTCGTTTAAGCTAAATAAATACTGTCTTATATGTATGTTTTGAACTCATTAACTGCAACATCCGATGATCCAGACTCACAGTCTGTCTGTCTGTTCATCTGTTTACTACATGATGATTCACTGGATACAGTGAGCAGGGAAATGAAATCAATGAATCAAAAATTTTGAAATTTGTGTTGGCTGTTAACCTGGTGAAGGCTGCTGACATGCTGCAAACAGGAAAGTGCTGAGTGTCACTTTTATGTCCTCTCTGGCGAGTGACACTCAGCAAAAGTGTAACTGTTGTAACATAAACATGCCTTTAGTTATCAAGTGTGAGATATACAGGCACATCTAGCAACAACAATGATGAAAACTTTTAAAGATAAGCTAAAAGACCAAGGACAATATGTGTTAATGCAGCTGTACATGTATATGAGTGACAAAATAGCTTACTGTCTTTTCTTGCCTTTTTTCCTTAATGGCAGAATTAACAAAGTAAGTTTACATGATGCAAATCGAAAATTGCAATACTGTCTGCGTCATCTGGTGTGCCCTCTTCTTGCCTACAGTCCTGATTACTAATTTACATAGGCAAGTATGTGAACAATCTAATTTATCATGCAGCTGGTTGTTTACATGAAGACATGGTTAAAAAGCACATGTACAACTCCATCTTTAGTGTCTTTTGAATGATTAAATACTAAGATTGACTTTTCAAGTTTCAATTATTTAGAGAAACGTTCATATTTACACTGTGATTTGTGCTGTCTCCTGCCTTTCCTTGCTTTCCTGTTGTTAGTATAACACAGGAGCATTTTAAGCTTGACATTTCTTGTCAGTATTCTCCAGTACAAACTGTGCTGTTACCTTCTCTTGTCATTTTTCGGTAAACAATCTTCCAATAGATGCAACAGAAAATAGCCCCTGTAATACCAAGTCTATGTGTAAACTCATATTAGTTGCCTACATCTTTGGCAGATAAGCTTCTAAAATACTCAAAAAAAAGAAAAGGAAGACATTACTGAACACTGTGATTATGATAAGTAAAACTTTTTCTCCAGTGATCTGTGAACTGTAACCATTGAAGAAATATTAAAGGATAGGATATATATGTATCTTAGCTGCCTCATTCAAAGTGAGTGGAAGATATAAAGGTAGTTGACTTAAGGTGCAGAAGCCTTGGCAAGAAGGGAGAGCAGCATCACAACCTGTAAATCTCAGGAAAATAAAAACTTGACTCTTTATTTGTTTGTGAATTGAGAGGAAAGAACTGCACTGCTCGCACTACTTTACCTCTTTAAAAATCAAGTCACTGTTCTTCCTTTTTTTGGCCACCGACTGTGTGTTGGAGGATTTACTTCTGGTACAGGTTTTTGGAAACAAAACTGTCTTAGGAGAGTTACTGTCACTGCTCAGCCTCCTACATCTAGCCATAGGCATGGGCTGTCACACTGTGTGTTTGAGCGTGCTTCTGTTTTAAATGCAGTTTTCACAGTTTTTGCCGTATGATGAGGCCAGTGCCTACTAAGATCTGAACCAATGCTAAGAAGAAGTTGGATACATTTTTGTTGTCCCGAAAGAAAAATAACAATGGCTGCAGGGTTCTAATAGAACTATTGATGAATAGTAATTACATGGGTTTAGAATTTAACATTTATCGCATTCAGATCTTGCTTTCTGCTCTTCCCTCTGGCAGGAAAAGACTTTCACTGCCACTGCCATTTTAACACATTGCTGGCCGTGTTCTCTTTCTCACCCACTAACTGTGCATTTTTCACCCGCCTACAACAGAGCATGGTGTGATGAGAAAGTGGCCAGTGTTTGCGAGACAGCTGAGTGAGAAAGGCTAATAATCCTTGTTGTCTCACTCAACAAGTCAATTAAGCCTGGCATGTTTGCTGGATGGTATTATTAGACCAAATGCCATACTTGTCTTTCATATAACCATCTATTATGTTTAGAATTTAACAAACCTGGCTAGGTGAGCCCCTCCTGTTTAATGGATTACTGTTACACAGACCCCCAGGCAGTTTTTGGAACTCCTTACTCTCACTGTCTCCCTGCAGGAGGGCTGATACCTGGTGAGTTCAATATCTATATTTACTGCCAAGCAGCTCTTCATGCAGCATTTCTAAATGTCATTTTGTCTTGTTGTACAGGTTCTACGCGTTGATAAGTTCATTCTTTTTATTAAAATTTTGTGCTGATATTAGGAGCAAACTTGCTGTTGAAGAAGTGAGAACCAACTTGAAGCTCCTGTTTGCTTTTCTTTCTCTAAGTTAATCTCCGGGAGGACTTCACATCAACCACAACTCATTAGAGTGGGGCTTTCAATTTTCCATTCCAAAGTTAATTTAAAAAGAGAGGACGAAAAAAGCATAAAAAGGTTGTGGTCCTTTCATGCAATAAACCTTCCTAATGGCAAACGTTTTGAAAACACAGGTAAAATTAATAACATTAATCAAGTCACTCCTGCTTAAAATTGGCCCATTTACAGAATTGCATGTCTAATCTGATTTATTTAATGCGGCTAATTCTTTATTCATTATTATAAACTAATTTCAATGTCATTAGAGAATATTACATTGCTTTGGTTGAAATGCTACTCAAGATACATACATGATAGTTAAACTGTGAGTGCATGAAAAAAGCAAATTTTACTCCTCATTAGTCAAACTTTCAAGCTTACAACCTATTATTCTTAAATGATTTAGTGATATAGAGAAGTCCCTTTGATAAAACGAACAAATTGCTTTACTGGTTCCATTTGCATGTGGTTCAGTATTGATTTAGAAAAAAATCATACTGTTACCTTTTATACCTCTGTCAATATAAAGAGAGCGAACAATGAGAATCTGATATCACAGCAGTGCCATGCATACACACACACACACACACACACACACACACGCACACGCACACACACACAGACTCACAGACCACAAATTTTAAAGTTCTTTTTACTGTTTCCAAAAAACCCCATTAGTAACCCATCAACCACATACTATTAATCCCTGTAGGCATTTTTCACAGCTGGAATTTTGATTCAGCGAAAAAAAAAAAGAAAGAAGTGCCACAAAGAACATTACTAAAGACTCTGCTCCGTTCAGACTTTTAAACATTCATACCAGTAGTTATGACTTTACATCTCCTAACATTTAAAATAAAAGGCTAGGAGATTTTCCAAGGTATTATTAATAATGAAATAATGACAAAATAAACCCTGTCGGTCTGTACTGTACGATACGTTCTTCCAAATAAGATCTCAATAAAACATGAATCACCCAGATGCATTCAGGAATGCATTGTTTAATAGGAAAGTTTAATATCTGCGTGGCTAGATTGATAGCAAACGGGATACCATGTGAAGCTTGAGTGTACGTGTGTGTCCTTCACCTCTGCGTTCAGTGGTAACAACCAGGGCTTCCTGTTCTTCCCCCCAGCCCACGGCGGTGCGAGCAGTGAGTCGGAACACATAGGTCTGCTCATGGGAAAGTCCTGTGACCGTGAACTGCCGAGCGTTGGATCCCACCTCCACTGTGGTCCAGCGCTGAGGGTCCCTGCTGTCCAAGCGGTAGGAAATTTGGTAACCTGGTGAGGGACAGAGGGAAAAACAGACGGGGGAGGAAGACAGTTAAAATTCTTGTGAAGTTCTTTTGTGTGAGCGTGTTTTTGTGGCCTAGTTTAGATCACAGAGCCCACAGGAAGACAGCACAATATGAGATTGTAAAAAGCCTGAAAACAATGGCATACACCACGCATCCTCATTTCCACGGTAACACTGTCAAATAAACGCTGTGCTGCGGTTAAACTGTCCTTATCTGTTCTGAGGTGATTTGATCCATGAAGCTGCTTTGTTTTTAGGAAATGTGTATGTGTGACACCCTTAGACACTGCATGTACCAAAAACATCAAAAACATACACAAGGCTGAAGAAAAATTTGGTCATTGAACACACTACACACACACGCACGCACAAGCAGGCACAGACACATACACACACGCGCACACAAACTGATATCCCCCTACATACACAACATAAAAACATGCAACCTTTCATCTGTCCCCTTGGCCGTGACCCCTCGTGTACACAGCTTGTGCCTGTGTCTCTGTCTCATGTGCAGTAGGCCATGTAATAACACCAACACCCTTCGACACATACACACACACACACACACACACTCAAACCACTGATCCCCAACCATGCTTTCCACACGCCACTGGTCACTCACAAAGGCTCTCAATATGAAGATTGTGTTTGTCCACCGAACACACACACAACCACACAAGGGTGTGAGGGGTGATTTGTTCACAGTAAGACTGTCAGGGTGGTAATCTGCTCAAAGGCATCTAATCTGGTTGTGCGGGTGATAATCTCATCAGATAGTCTGATTGTATATTAATGTGAACACAGTGCGAGGAAGAATATTGCATAACTGAGAGATAACAAATCCTCTCGCATCTAAACAATTGGGTCAGAGCGCAGCATTATCTTCTGTGTTGAATATCATTAGGACATCACTCTGATCAGATACATGAGGCTTAATCTCCATTGCAAAATTAGTGTGCCATGTTAGAGGAAGCCCATCTCTGTTTTCCACTGAAAACCGAGTTTTTAGTGGAAAACAGAGATGAACAGTTAAGAGTGTTCATTATATTGCATATACAGTACTGTATATCTTATACTGTCCTCTAGTTTAGAGCATTCAAAATGTGTATTTATACACACTTTTTTGCTTTTACTGCTCAATGCTCACTGACCTCGTCTCTGTTAATGAAAAGCTCACAGCAGTGACAACACAACTAAAAGAACAGAGACGGACAAAACAAATCGGTGCTGATAAATTATCTGCTTATAATGAAAAAAAACCCAATATCACAATGTTTAATTCCAAATAAAGAAAATAAGCCTTTTAAAAAGAAGTAATAGTATAGAGCCAAAAACCTGCATCCCAACTTTTCTATTTATTATCAAGAAAAATAGTCTACTAACTGTGTTTTGTTATTTTGTTTTATCTGCAGATGAAGCAGCCATAAGCTTCGGGTACTAAAAAAGGCCTTTATTTTTCTAAAAGCATTTAAAAGATTGACTATTTGATTTGAAAGATTATGTCAAAACATTATATTGAATTTATTTCTGAGAAAATTCAATTACTAGGCAAAAATCTCTTCAAAAGCTAAAGTATGCTTTTGAAGTTTTTGGAGATACTTTGCTAGAAAATAAAGACACATTTAAAGCGTCAAAACTTTTTGTTTTTGTTGTACAAGTGTTATTTAGATTAAGCAAAACCTATGTGATATTAAATTGTCAAACTTTGCTGACTACAGTCAGTGAAGCTAGCTAGTCTTTCTCACACTAAGGTGTGCATAAACCACAGGATGTAATTTAACGGAAAACTGTTAAATCGTTGGTAATCTCATCTCCATTGGCAACGAGAGGCAGGGTGTGATTAGTTACTCTTACTGAATAAAAGAAATCTATACTGTGCATCTCTGTGAACGTTGTGCCCCATTTCTGTACTTCATACAAATTGTATACAGGGTTTAACTGCATATCACAAAAGGGAGCTTCATCATAGTTGTCACCATACGCAAGATCTGAATAGTTTTTCACTGATGTGCTGAAACACCAGCATGGAGGATAAACACAGCCCCTCCCTTAGGGCTTAATGGTCTTTCCCTTTCACACCATGACTGAATACTGAACACAGGGACAACCTATGCAAGCCAAAAGGAGGATTTCAGACTCAGAAGGTGTTCCCACTGTTCAGGTGTAGGTGAAAAGAGTTTAATGTATTTTTTAGTTTACATTCATACATTATATTCAAATAAGAATCTATGTTTAGTAAGCCCAGATGATATAGCAAATGCTGAGATTATGAATGGAATAGCTGGGCTAAGTGGGTATAATGTTAACTAATTTACTACCTCCTATTTAATTTTGTGTGGTTTTCTTGTTGTTTTCCTTCTCGTTTCTAAAATAAAAAAAAAATCATCCATTCATTATAATTCACTTGCCATACTAAGAAATTACCACACGAATAAATTGTTGGAACAGCTGTGCACATCACACCAGATGCAAGCGCCACCACAACACTGTAGTTTTCCCATACGGCATCAACAACTCATATACTGTCGGTATTCTACGATACAATATTTGCAAAAAGTATGAGCGGTGTAAAACTTTGAGCTTACAGGTAGTGTTGCAATATGTGAGATGTTAGCAATCAAACTGCAACTTTGAAATGCCAAAGTCAATTAAACTTCACAAAGAGACATATGTTGTGCAGCTGTGAGAAGCTGCTGCTTTTTCTTTGAGCGTTACATTGTGAGAATGCAGCACAGATCAAAAACATGCTCAAAAATCAAGCATGTTTTAGTATGCAACCTGACTTCACTGAGTACTTCATTTTGCACACTGAGGTGTATGAACACACTGCACACTCCAAACTTTGTTATAACTAGTAAATAGTAGGGACTGAGGATGCAGCCTGTATCTGCCAGCCCGTATCTGTGTCTGTATTACATCCACAGACAGGTCATGTGAAAACACAAATGTCTCACTTTGCCGTGTGCCAAATTAGATTGTGCACCTTCTGTGTTTTTTTTTTCTCCTCTGTCCACCGTCTGTGTCAGTCCCCTATGGGTTGAGAACCCAAGGAGAAATGAGGCAGTCACTAAAGACACGGGTGCACAACAGTTATTTGTATCTGCATAAATACACACACACACACGCACACACACATGTACTCAGCAAGGACACAGCAGGAGAGCCTGTTTGTGTGTGTCTGTGTGATCCAGAGAGAGAGATTTGCCCTCCCACTCATCCTTCTGTCACATATTGGTGTCGCGCTAAATGTCCTCCCTCTTCCAATACAGTCACACATCACTCACACTGTCCTGCTTGACTCCCTCCCCCACTGAGAGGACAAATACGACTCCTTTCTCCCATTTGTACAAAACACACACACACCAACACACACACACACGCACCTGTCCCTCCTCTCACCTCCATACATCTCCCCTCTGCTGTCTCTCCCCTTCTGTTCTCTCTGTTTCCAGCTCAGCAGCTCTCACATTCCTCTCGCCTCTAACTTGCCTCTCTTCCTCTTCATTAATGTACTTTTTTTTGATTCGCTCTGCATGCTGTGATTTGCAGTTTCAGAAACAAGTGATATGTGTTTATATATCAGGCTATGTATGCATTCCGAAGGTGTCTTGCTCCAGCGACTATAATAGCCTTACCCTGGGTACAAGCTTGATCGCTGACTCTCACACACACATTCTCACGCACAGGCATCTATGCACACACTCGCACACGTACATAAACACAAGCAGAGGTTGGCACTGCGCTGAAGTGCAGAGTAGCGAGGAGAAAGCTGACCCTTGTTTGAAAGCTAAAAACAGAATCAGCTCTTTTCCATTTTATGGCTTTACTTCCTTCCTTCCCTTGAAAGAACACAGCAGTTCGTTCGTTTTCTGTTTCTCTGCGTGAGAGTTTAAAACTGCTAACTCATTCTCTCTACAAGCTAAACTCTGTCCCTCAGTAATTGAAATTAAATCTATTGTCACTACAAGCTTTAAACATTGGATTATGCCTTCAATGTTGCACTCAAATATCCACTTTCTTGTATGTGTTTGTGCTTGTTTTTGTACCTAATATTATGCCGTTGGGGTTTGTGGGTGGCTGCCAAACCACCCTTACTGATGACAATCGAACTTCTGGAAACACCATCCTGACAGGTGGGCCTGGGACTGCAGAGAAAAATAGAGAAGGGAGTTGGCAGCAGAATAAAACTGTAATAATATATACAAAGAGCAGCGGACAGAAGCACAAAGGGACTCCTTCATTACTGTAATGAAAAAGAGAGTATTTCAACATCAAGCACTTATATTCTAATAAGTTAGTCTGATGGTACTAAGGCTCACAGATGTATGTGCTTTCCACACACACACACAGGGACACACACACATGCACACAGAGTGAGTGTCTTATACATTTTTAAGAGGCATATCTAAAAGACACAAAATAGAAAATGTAATTTTCTTTATTAAATGTCTTTCCTCCTGATAAGAGCACATGTTCCACATGACCAAATACATGTCAAAGCGAGTGTGTATGTGTATGTGTATGTGTATGTGTATGTGTATGTGTACAGTATGTGTAAGTGTGTGTGTAGCTGACAGACAGGACGGAGGTTCATTATACATTGCCGGGAATTGGCTTCCCTGTTCTTGTTTCATCCTGAAATGAGAAAAACTTTTCAAACGTGACACTGTTTGATAGGGGATGAGTGTGAGTGTGCACTTGTAAGTCTTGCTGTGTGTGTACTTTTGAGTCTCTCCGTGAGTGTGTGTGCATGTGCCTGTGCGCTTGTGTTTTATTATTCAAAAAGAGGAGACCAGGTTCCTGGCATCCTGAAAAGTCTGCCATAGTTGCATCGGAAGAGATCTGCGCACATGTTACAGACTCACACATGCATACACAATGCGTTCTCCATGTCTGGGCTGGGGAGGAGGTCTGAGGGGTGAATGCAGCGGTTGATCAGTGAAGTGGGGGAAAGAGGCTGCTGGCTGAGCTGACAGTGGAGGTGTAAAGAGGTGAAAAACAGCTAGGGTGAGAAGGAGGCAAAAGTGTTGAACAAACTACAGAACAGAAAGGTCAGTGATCAGACCGAAACAAGGAGACAGATCCTACCATCTTCCTTGGTTCTGAGCAGTATGGGGTTGCAGGGGGGGCCGTCACCAATCTGTGTGTACCCTAGCACCTGCAGCATGTACACCGTGTATTTTTGTAGAAACCCAAGGTGCAGGGACAGACTCCCCTCTCCTCCTACCACCTGAACCGTGGGAGGACCTTCGGAGTCTTTCTTGCTGTACAACACCTGGACACAGACAACCAGTAACAGACACACGTTACACATTTAACAACAAAAAGAAAGATAAAAGATAAAAATTGAACAAATACATGGCGTTAGATCCTGTAATGTTACACAGTCAGGAAGTTTAGTGATTTGAAAGCTTGGCGTTGTAGTTTTTAGTCAATGTTGCTCAAGCATCAGGAAAAAAAAGTTTTTAGGTCTATTTTCAGCTGCAGATTTAGAGTGCTGCGAGTACATGTAGCAACTGAGTTATGTATGTGGTATTGACTTAAAATATACTGCCCTTGTTTATCATAGCCAAGTCTTGTCAATTTTGTTTTATACACAGCCCCAAATCACATATCACACATGAGCTACAGCAACAGCATCACTGGGAATGAACATGTCAGCCACTATAGAATGATTGGCTCATTTTTTTTGGACAAAAATTGAATAGGCACAGACTTACAAAAGCAATTCCTGTTTGTTTTTGTTTTTTCATTGGATTTAATGGAAAAAAAACCAGAATTTCATCAGACTTGTTCTTAATCTGAAATAGCTTTCCAAAACTGATTTTGACATAAAAATTATACTAGTGCCCACACATACACACACGAAAATAATCAGGCCACATGGTGCATTTTGCCTGGCAACAGGAATCAGCGTCAAGACTTGCTTTTTCTATATCCTTCTCTTTCATTTTTTTCATATTCATGAACTGTCTGCTACACTTGAAAACATTTTAAGAAAAAACATTGGCTCTTATGTCTCTAAAAAAAACAGAAAATATATAGGAGCAGTGTGTGACAGGAGGCAGGAAAACCTTTCAACATCTTCTCTGAGATGAAAGTTGTTGAAGGGCTGCTACTGGCAGCCACTTTCCATCTGTTAAGAAGGCAGTTCAACAGGACTCAGTGTGATCCTCAGAGAGCATAAAAACACGCAGATAAAAAGTGTAACAGGCTTTGGGCATGTTGGACCATTTGACCACCCTGCCCAAACCATATCTTCCTGTCTTATGTATTAAGAGTATCACTTGGTATAACTAAGGATATTTTTTCTCCCCTTAAAAGCTTTGATCTGCTATGTGTTTTGTTTTGGTAGCAATTAAGAGCTGTACTCAATACCACCTTTTATTAGCAGAAATAATTCTCCCCATTCCTTCTTTGTAAAAAAAAGTTATTTTTCTAAGGATGTAAAGGGGCGCTACTTGCCATATACGGCACTGAGCAAGAAAAGCAAAAGTACAGATAACCTGTATGCCTTCTTCTTACTTGAAATCACGCTCGGAAGTGGAGTACATTATAATAAACCCCTGGAGGGAAGCGTGGGAGCCCACAAATAGCAGGTGGAAACACGTGGAGTGTAAAAGGAGGGATGTGACTCTCACTAAGTGATGCACTCAAGCGAAAAACGAATGCACCTTGCACGTCATCATCAACAGCATTTACCCATTTTTCTTAGAAAACTGCAGATCAGAGTCAACTACTCCACCACCCAGAGGTCACAGCATGACAGATTTCTCCAACTTGGTTTGAAAATATAAGAAAGGGATGAGCTTTCATTTGGCTTATGTGGATAGACTGAAGGCTATGTTGCTTTGGAGGTTGCAAGTCTAGACTTATTGATGGTTTTGTAGAATCTCCAAAGCATATTCACATAAGATACACACATACATGTCCTCTTGCCTCAGTTGCACTTTATGCTTTAAATTTTAAATAAACAAAATGCTTTTTGAAAACAACATGCCTTATAAATTATTGGACATCTTTCTTTTATATGTAAATAAACATGAAACGAACTGTTGCTTTACATATAGGTGTTAAATATTAAAGCCTCTCATATGCATGCACAATTTTACACACACACACACACATACACATACACACATGCATGCACACCCACACACATACAAACAAACACAATGTAGCTATATATATATATATATATATATATATATAAAGCAGTACTATAGGAAGAACAAACTAGAGCAGTTACAGGCATCACGTCACATTCTTCTTATATTAGATTTCTGTGTAAATCTGTGTGCATCTGTGTGTGTTTGTGTGAGTGTGTGAAGGTGCTGGAGGAAGTGATAATGGGTTGAGGAGGTCAGATGAAATGCCAGGGAATGATTGTGTATGTGAGTGCTGGTGTGTGTGCTTGAGTATTTTATGCACCTTATATCCAAGTATAACTCCGTTCTTCTGTGTCACAGGGAGAGGAGACCATGTGAGCAGGATGCTGGTTGAACTCACTGCCTCAGCTGTCACATTCACCGGAGATCCAGAAGGAACTAGAAAGTGCACACGGACACACGGACACACACACACACACACAATCATTTCTTCATTATCACGTAGTACGATACTACATTCACTAAGCAGGGGCAACCCTTTCTCTTTTTCCAAAACACAAAAATGGAAAATTTATATTTATCTTTTATCATCATATAAGCACAAAGCGCTCCTAAATGTCCATATAGGATACAGACTTAAAAAGGGAAACAGATAGGTATAAAGACTTTCTTGACGTCTTGATGTCTTTCAAAAATGGATCACTTAGCTAAATTGTTTTTAACATCTGTCATGTGTGACAAATATTATGAAAGCAGTCACAGTCACTTCAATTTAGTACCCAATAATTGAAATTTTATCACAACAGCAGACTAAAACTTTTCTTGTTATGTAAAGCTTTGAGTTCCATCGTAGTTATGCAAAACTCTGTCGTGATCTTTTTAAGGATTCCAATTTTAAACATAACTGTGATCAAACAAAAACTGATAGTATGTGTTACATTTTAATTTCTTTTTGCTTGTGTCTTCTTCTGTTCTTCTACATCCATGTGTATTGATGAAAGGGAAACTCCTGCTCATGTGTGTCCAAAGTCATTATTCTATGCAGTAAATGCTTGTGGAAACGGAGGTTCTGTAACATCATGAATGTGCCTGTCGGATTTCAGAAAAGGACAGTTTCAAAGTTCCCAAACAGCCATTTTGGAGTACCTGTTCTGTGAATAGAGTCTGAAGGGATCCTTTGTGGTGATTCTGTTAAATCACAAACTCTGCTGCATATTATCAGTTAAGAAAGAGTGCAGGCCTTTAGCTGACAACAAAAAAGCCCTTTAGAAAACCCTCTTGGGTTCTACAATATGTCAGAGCATCATTTTTAAAGTGAATTCTACATGCTTAGCTAAATATTTTCTAGCAGACTTCTTTGTCACACAGGTCTCTAATTGTCAGGATACAGCCACCTGTATTATGCTCAGCAAAACACTGAGTAATGAGGGTTTTGATTACTACTGGGAAATGTATCTGTGTGCAAAATCACACAGGTATCTGCTCCTGACAGGATTGATATTAACATCAATGAAGCTCTCCTGGAGGAACATCAACCCTCTAAATGACCAATCATTTACACTAAATCTTGCAGTATTAGTCTCAGAATGAATAGTTATACAAAAAGTAAAGTGAGGCTGACATTCTTAAAATTTAAGTGGAGTCGTTACTTAGTGATGTTGATTTTAAGATTTATATCATAGCTCATCACGATGTTTGCACACTTCTCCTCTTCATTAAAATCTACAATACAAAGCAGCGAAGCCTGCTTGGTTACCCTGATTATAGAGACCTTAGACAGTTTTGAGAATAGCTGTCACACATAAATAGTCAGTCAATATACAAAACCAAAGTTAGAGTCTGCAAAAACTGATGTGAATAAAGCACCCTCTTTCAAAACAGCAGAGAAAAAAGCAGCATTCACCTGTCAAAACACTGCAATTATTTTTAACTAATAAACAAAACTGATAATAATTATGACATTTTATTTTAGGCAGTTTGTTTACAGCGCCATATATATATATATATATATATATATATATATTTATAAAGTGGTAGCTCTCCACTCATTATACCGGCAGCAAGACAACTTTGATCAAAAAAGTTTGTGCAACAAATTCAACCACAGCTTGATTGCATTAATCAAAGGTTTCTCCCATGTCTGTAACTTTTTGTTGGTACGCTGAAAACTATCTCATAGAGGAATGGTGAACTTGACAGAAGACCGACCTCCTGGCTGGAACTAGGGGCTGGACTGAACATGTCAGTGTCCAAAATCATTCTCCCTGCCTCCCTTTTTATGATATACAGCAGCTGGTTTATTTTACTTTAAATAAAGGTTTGTTGTTGCTGCTTCAGTATGTTTCTGCCAGCAGTTTTGAAGCTCTTGCTCCTTGTGCTGATCTCAGGTACAAAATCTGTGGGAACTCACTTACAAAACAAATGTTACTTCCTTAAAAAAACACTTAAAAAAACAACTAGAGTCTTGGACTTAGTTCTGCTACATTGTCAATGCACATAAATTTTTATTGCTTTAATCAAAACAATGAAATCAGAAAATATGAAGAAGTATTGAAGTAGTGTGGGATGATGTTTTGTTTATCTCATTGTTTAACACGCACCACTGACGATGGAAATGTATCAGACTGAGAGGACAAATGAGGTATTGTATTTAATTATTTTTTACAATTAAGTAACATCTGCAGACTTCCTTCATCACACTCTGACTGCTGTTACCTCAGAAGTAAGATCCACTCTTAGTGAATGTCTAACAACGTCGCAGCCCACTGTTGGACAGGTACGCAAGTGAACGCACCCTCACACACAGCTCACTGCTACTTCACTCTCTGAACTAACCTTCGATTTTATATCAATCATCCCCCAACCACCCTTGTCAATCTCCTCACTGAGGGAGAGGGAGAGCGTAAGGGGCAGAGAGAGATGGATGAGAGGAGACTTAGGGAGGTAATCGGAGCACTTTGCTCCTCATCCATCTGTCCTCTTATAACCAGCTTGTACAATACCTGCCTAGAAGATCTGCACTTGCAGCGGGACGCTTAAAACAGGATTTAAGAAAGTCTGTGTTCGTACCAGATTCAGCGGTGCGTACAGCCACAGTGTTGCTCCATGGTCCAGGTCCTATGGAGTTGTAGGCCTGAATCTGAACGTGGTACTGGGTCCAGGGATTCAGGCCTTCTACTGTGGCCTCACTAGTTCCTCCTGTTCCCTCCACATCCTGAGTCCTGTCCTCCCCCTGGCCATCCGTCCTCCATACACGCAGCCGGTACCCCACACTGTCTGGACTGCTGTTGTACTCAGACTCTGGAAGAGGCTGGATGGCAACAGAGAGTGATAGGACGGTCATATGATTTATATGGTCGCAGTATATTAACTGCTTATATAAGATCATGTTCACTGACAGTGTTCACCTGCTGCATGATGAAACTGACATGAAACATGACCACTCCAAACAGCCCAGCTCATATATTACATATGTCCAAAATATGTAATTTTGTTGAGCATAAGACTAAAAGTCAGTTTAACTTGAACCAAATCATGTTAATGATTTTTAAGGATATTTTTTGCATTTTGCACTTAATTCCATAATAGCTCAACAAGTAAGTGCTAGTGTGCTAATCCTGGAATGTGCATGTATCTTCTGAAGTGTCAGCGTTGGGCCTCTCTGTGCTGTCACTGCTCGGAAATTAATTAAGTGTGACTCTGATTAATGGAAGAGGAACTATCCATGCTTGGAAAAAGCTAAGAGGATGATTGAATGAGAAACCAATTTTGGTAAAACTGTGATCAATAAAATGATAATTTTATTAATACACAGGACCTAGTTGTTACATGAAACATATCTGACACAGTTAATGGTAACCAATATAAAGTGATACCCTCAGTGTACTTATGAGAAACATATTCAATACAACTTTGGATCCTTAGATGAGCATGCATTTTGGAAAATCAGGATACAAAAACACAAACAGCAAGAAAGACATACACAGCTAACTCAGCGGGTGGACCTGGGCCTGGACCCCCAGTTCCCTCCCATGCCACCAGAACTGATCCAGAAATAAGTTTAAAGTGTATTTTTTGGCAAAATGTTTCCATTATGTTGACATGTGTGATTCCAGTGAATAATTTCAAAGGAGAAACATGCTTTCTTTACTTAGAGACTATATTTACAGAAGAGTACAGAGGACCGATAGAGAGCTTTGTCACATGGTGCCATCACATACACCTGTAGCTCAGTATCAGCCTTTGACCTCTGACTGACTAACTCCGATCAGTTCATCCTGAGAACATCATTTTGAAATTAGACATACTTTCCTCAAGGCATTTTGAAAACATCACACTCAAAAGAATTGGACGTATGCGCATACATACAGATGGGCAACCTGACAATAATGCCCCCGGCCACAGCTATTGCCAGCAGAGGCATAAAAGAACCCAGAATGTAATTGGGTCCTGAAAACATAAGGGAAATATCAAATTTAGGTCTTCAGAATCTGATATAAAAGCACACAAACCCACACACTCAAAAGTGAAAAAACATTTTGTTGCTCTAAAGATTATGGTTATTTATGTGATGGTGTCAAACTTTAAAGTACGTCCTAAAAACCTTTTACTGTCTTCTCCCCTATGACATACCATCTTCAGATCTTTCTCTCCCAATCATCCTCTTTTCCCTGTTTTATTCACACTCTGTCATCTTTTACTTCCTTCCTCTCTCATTTCCTGTCACCTTCTTTCTTTTCCCGTCTATACTTTTCTCTGACACCTCATCCTCTGGACTCTGCCTGTGAACAAACCATGTCATTATATGTTATAGCCGCAACCGCCAATTATTCAGTTTTCTAAAATCATACAAGTTAGAAGTTCAGTTTCCTCACAATATATAGTTCCACAGAGGATTTTCACCAATATCGTACTGTTGATGCTCTGTGCTGAGAGGCAGTTAAGGAAGTGAGCCAAGCAGTCATTTTAAATACCCCAGTAATTTAGTTCAGCTTAGCATTTAGGAGCCATAATACAGAATGTCACATTAGCTTTATTACCCTTAATATGCAGCTTAGAATAATAACCTTAGCTAAAACTATTGTGATGGTTCCATTACAGCAGACAACCTAGCATAGCTCAGACTGGGCGCTAAAATGCAGGTTAAATCCCATTAGCATGCTGCACAGGTAGCCCATAGCGCCTCAGTGTCTGTGTCTGATCTGACAGGCTCTTTTTCTCATTCCAACTCTTAAATGGAAAATACTCTGCTCTCCATTTATGCTATAATGGGAGAGGGGAGGGGAGAGTAAAAGAGAGAGGGAGGGAAAGAGAGAGGGACGAGGTGGAGGAACAAGAGCAAAAAAGAAAGACAGTAAGGAGAAAATTAAATTGCAGTTTGTGCTGCTAGCGGTCCGCACTGTGAATGGAAAATGTGACAGATTAGTGTTAGCAGTGATAACAAGGAGAGACACTGATTATAGGCTGTCAGCCACTCAACCTGTACAGTCCTGCTGCTTGTGAGCGTACATAAGCACACATGCACTGATACATAAATACAAAAAAAAAAGACAGAGATGCAAGAGCGAATAATAACAAGGAAAATCAGTCACTGTTTGAACAATTCTAGAGGGGCTGAGTGAGGAAAGAGTAATATGTGTGGGGTGTAGTCGTGCTTCAGTACCTTCCAGTTTAAGCATAGGCTCGTTTGTGTTGCAGACAGCAGGGTGAGGTTGGAGGGGGGGGTGTCAGGAGCAGCCTGTAGAGTTTGTATCAGCCTAGAGGGGGCGCTCATGGGACTGGTGCCGACAATGTTCACTTGCTGCATCCTGAACCTGGTAAGAACAGAGAGCACAGCCACAGGTGAACCAATGAACCGATGAATTTACACAAGTTAAGCTTATTTATCACAAAGAGTGCTACTCTGCCTTTAAAAACAGCTGTGTTATTGTACTGCAGCTGTGATGGGTGTCCTCCAAAGTTTCAAAATGAGCAGTGCTAACCTTTAAAAACTTGGAGACAGAAGATTTATATCAGACAGTAAAAAATGGGGGGTATGTACTTCAAACCACGAGGCAGTAAAGGCCTTTGTGCGTTTTATGTGGTTCATGATCATAACTAAAGAAATTTACTAAATGGAATTTTTTTAAATAGAACTGCACCAGAAGAATTCTGAAAATGTCACTGACAAATTGCTAAGTTGTCTGAGGATGCCAAACATTCAGTCATTCATTCAGACAAAGAGACATAATACAGACCAGTCAAACATACACACACACACATTCAACATGCACACAAACTAAACGCAACCACGGTTCAGTGAGGATGGGAGTGATACAATATGTGAGTGTGTGTCAGAGACTACATCTATGTGTTCTCTTCCATGTGTAGGGAGACAGAGGGCAGGGTGTAAAGAGGGACTTAAAGTGGCGGATAAGAAACACAGACAAGTGCATCACTTCATCTAATGTATCAGTGGTGTTGCCTGTGACAACATAATCCCTGAGTGTGCAACACCTGCACACACACACACACACACACACACACACACACACACACACACACAGTGAGGTCAGAGGTCAGAGGTCAGAGGTCAGTGTGTGG
>JAQMCX010000043.1:6320491-6347840 GCA_029814765.1 Acanthurus leucopareius | reverse complement strand
ACACACACACACACACACACACACACACACACACACACACACACACACACACACACACACACACATATACACACATATACACACATAAATGCTTTGTAAATATGTAGGTTTGTAGCTAAGCCAGTGGAAAAAGTAGCAAGTGGTTCTGCATAAGTAAAAACACAGATAAATGTATAAATATTTGATAAGGCCGTAGGTCAGGTGTTAAGAGTAAACAGGTCATCATCAGTAGGGGTGATGACACATTTCATGTCTATTTCTACGCACATTTTACGTATTTCTGTAGTAAAGTATGCAACTCTTGTCTTAAAAAATATTTTCCTTGATTTTTACAGACGTGTATGGCACATTCTTTCCTGACAGGGGAACAGTATAGCATTTGAAGCAGTGCTATGAGGTCGGCTTGAAGCCAGGTTACAAACAGGAGAGACGTGCAGAGATTACTACACCCTTTACAAAAGTTCTGCGTGGAACTACTTCAAAAAACTGAACAACAATAAGGTGCAGTGCAAAGTCTGCCAGGTGAAGCTAGCACATCACATGTTAACACAAACTTTGCACAGTCATTTGAGAGCGAAGCACACAGCAGAAGAGAGGGGCTGTCCACTGATCAACCCCAGACAGAGTAATTTTGACAATAAACATGCAAAGAAATTGTTGAACCTCATCTCTTTTGAAAAACAAAAAACACTGTTGAAATCGATCACTGAAGAAACTTTAGAATCATGATGCATATGAGCTTCACATTCAGTTGATAGTTTTGAAAAAATTCTCCCACCACAGGTTTATGAAAAGCACTTACAACAGATTGGAATGTAACGGCCACCTGCCTTTGAATACACTACTTGGAAATACTGTAGACCAAAACAATGCAGCAAGCTCCTTAAAACATGTAATAAATAAATGTAATATAACAGGAATGTACTCTTAGAAATAAGTCTCCTGCCTTAAAGAATGTCTACATAGAATAATAATTTTAAATAACGTGCTTACCTTATACATATTTCATACATTAAAAAAAAAATTCTGTTTCACAGAGTATCATTTATGCAGGCTATCTACTGTACAAGGCAGATAAACTATGCATAAGAATTTTACTTTGGTGAGGAGTCACTTAAATCACTTTTGGATCCTGAAAGAATAAAACACCTTCAGTGCCTGGTAGACATCCCTGAATAGTGCACCTTCAAGGCCTTTGCTCAAGTACATGTGATATAAATGTCCACTTAAAGGGATATATGGCCCGACCAGACAGAGAGGTGTAATACTACTTAGGTACTGTACATATCTGATGGAGCCGAATGGAGTAATAATCCACATGTCAGCATTTTAATATGGAGCCTATTGAGTGTAACAAGATATTCCAACATTTCACCTCGACGAGGCAGCGCTCGATCACACCTTCACTACACACTGAACTAACTAATACGCAGAAACACAGATGCACAAAGTGAAAGGGAGCTCGAGGCTGACAGGGGATCTCCGTAGTGGAGGGGAGATAACCCCTTCTTCCGCTCGTACCACCTGACACACTGACACTTACACTTGGGGAGGAGAATGGGTAGAGGGAGGGGGGATTGATGGAGGAGAAAAAGTGGAAGATGATAGGAGAGAGAGGGAGGATCTGCCTGCTAATACTGTGGGGAGAAATGAGAATCCAGACAGGAGGGCGGAAGAAGGTGGAAGGAGATCCATCCTATACGGCTGAAATGATATGGAGTTGAATGACTGCGTATTTCTATTTTTTTAACTGATTACTAAAGTGGAGGTAGATGACACACTGAACAAGCATAAAGACCTGAGGACTTCTACTGCAATTACATGCCAATGTGAGGCAGCTGATGAAAGTTTGATTACATCAAATGTATCACACTTAAGGTAGCTATCAAAGTGAAGGACAGACAGTCAAGGACAGCAGGAGTGCCCATAAAGAGCACTTGTGTCTGTGTAGGAATGTGTGTGATTATGTATTCCATAAAGACAGAGAGACACTTCTTTTTTTAAAAACACATTTCATAGGTTTTCTCTACACTAGGCTTGCAAATGACAATTCTTTTAAGTCTTTTTATTCTTGGCATTTTTTAGTCTCTAAATGTCACAAAACAGGGAAATCACAATATACAATAAGCTAATAATAAGGTATATTTTCAGTGGTACAAAACAGTAAAAAGGAGAAAGTCCTCAATATTTAGAAGCTGGTACACAAACTCAGTAGTGTGAGTTTTTTGGTGCATGCAAGTGTTCCCAGTATTAAAGGTCCAGTGTGAGATTAAGTGGCATCTGGTAGTGAGGCTGCAGATCACATATGACTCAATATCCTTTTCCCCATCTTTCCCTCTTAAGCCTGTAAGAGACAACGGAAGCTGCAAAAAGTATGAAAAACCCGCTCTAGAGCCAGTGTTTGGTTTGTTTACTTCAAACGACTGTAGAAGCATGGTGAGGCAACATGGCAGACTCCGTGGAAAATGAGTCTGAGTCTGTAAAAAAATGCTTATTATGAGGTAATAAAAACCCAACAATATATATGCCAATAAATTCCTCTGAATCTTACACACTGTGCTTTTATTATGTTATTAAGTCTTCTATGTATGCATGTATGTGTTTCTGTGTGTGTGTGTTTTTACCTGAGTACATATCCTCGGAGGACCCCGTTGAGCTGGGGTTCTGGGGGAGGCTGCCACTGGACCATGATGGACTGGTTTGTGCGCCCACTGGCTACAATATTCTTTGGGGGAGCGCTGGGTGCTTCCTCCCTTAGCATCAATCTAATGTACAAGGAACCAGAGAGAGAGAGCAAGAGAGACAAATGATTTTTATTTAGCTCATTAGGCGTCCTGTAATGAGAATATCAGTAATGCTGAGGAAGTGCAGGCACAGCATTTGTCCTTTTCATCTGCTCTCCAACATATCACTTATATGGAAAGTTTCCACAGGAGCAGTATATTAGCAAAGTAGGCTATAAAGGAATTTCATAGCAATTCCCTTTCCTAAGTACCTCCATCTTCTCTTGTCTGGGGGTCAGACTGTTTACAAACAAATGATCATTTTTGTCACTGGAGATATACGGGACAGAGCTGCGACTTATTATAGCGAATCATCTCCCAGCTTAAGCAGCCCTGATGAATTTTTATTGAATTCTGTGCCTATCTCTCTCATCCCTCGCTCTCCTGGTGCATCATGCAATCTCATTTAATACATTTGCTTTTCATCTCTGGCTATATTGTTCATTTATTTCAAACGAACCACCGCTGCTGCTGCTGGAAACGTTTAACGCATCACTTCCAGTGTGCCAGAGGATTTCTCCTGGGAATGACTGAGCTAACACCGGGTGCTTAAAACAACAAATGTAAAAGCATTCACGAACTCTTTCATTCACTGGCAGCTTAGAACAACAAACAGGCATTTACTGTCTGTGTGCTGCAAATTACTGCTTATATTCTGCTTCATATAGCTCTTCTTAACTTGACTTTTCTTACTTATGTTTCATTTTAAAAACTCTAACTTTGACAGAGCAGTTTTTATTTAACAGGGTGACAACTACAAATAGTTAAATCACTGTTGGCTGAAAATGAGCAAAAAGCTCATTTTTTAATTTCCAGTGAGACAGTGTGATCCCTCACTCTTTCCGCCCTCTTCAACTCTTTTCTGTCCCTCCAAACCTTTTTTCCCATCTTTCCTTTGACATTTTGATCCCCTTCTTCGTTTTTTTTTCTCCCATCTGTACACCTTCACCTCTCATCCATCATGTCCTTTGGCCTCAATTATTTCTTACTTCTATCTTTTCCTCATCTCCTTCCCTCCTCTTTTACTCCGCAGCCCCCCCTACCCACACAGCCCCACCCGTGATTAAAGCTCCCAGCCCTCTCATGGTTGAGAAAGCACACAGGCTGAGCTGGTCAGCCTCTGGCTTTACTGTAAGCAGCTCAGCTAACGTAATCAGAGCCATATGTGCTCAAACACACACACACACTCGCATTAATACACCAAACAAATTTCTCTCAGCTTAAGACAGACTGCTACATCCGATGGTCTTTTCCCTTCCATGGATTATGTCTGGTGATTTACATCACTCCAACCTCCCTCGCTTTCCCTCTGTGCCCCATGTCTCCCTGAATGATTCCCTATGAGCTATCGAGCCATTAGCTGTGGTATGGTTCCCTGTATATGTGTGCGTGGTTGTGTGTGTGTGTGTGTGTGTGCGTGTGTCTGTATCTGTATGTGCCTAAAAATGTGCTTGTAAATCTGTATGTGTGTATTTGTGTGATGGCAGGAGTGTAAAAGCTGTTAGCTAGAGGCTTGCACAGGCGAATATATGGCACAGGCCAGTGGTTTTACAGCTGTGCTTTACTTCCATTAGGCTGGGCACTGTCACACAGCACCAGGTGCTGCAGGCATACACATGTTCACACATACACACACACACACACACAAAGGCTAATGGGCCTTGTGTGAATGGGACGGGCATTAGTGTAGCCATCTAGAAATTGGGTATATATAATCCTCAACTATGCCACAGCTTTTGACTCAAATTGATGATTCACATTTATTCATTTATACAAACTCACTCAACACAAACACTGATGCAAACATACAGCACTGAGCAGGTGCAGTCATTTACTGTTTTATTGCAAATAAAACACACACAAATGCACACTGACACACATAAAGTATACTGGACAGCAGAAACTCCCTAAAAATCGCCCAAAATTAGAGATATCATACACTGGGTTCAACATGAGGACATAAACTTTTAACCAGCCATTAAATATACAAAGTCCAACCCACCTACTAACACATCGCTGCACATCCACCCAAAACACCTTTAAACATTCACACCAGCATCCATACATGCACTGCGATCAAACTTTGTCTCAACACTGTGTGACACACTTTCTCTGTCCCTTGTTATTAAGGAAAAGAGGACATTTTCTGCAGGAGATGTCCATGTTTTTTTTAGTGTGTGAGACAAACTTTGTGTGTGTGTGTGTGTGTGTGTGTGTGTGTGTGTGGTGCTGAGGGGGGCATGAATTTTGTGAGTCCGCATACTGTGGGAATTACTAAAAGTTTCTATCTGTGTCATTCTCCACAGTTTAATGCCCATTGGCTTCTCACTAAATCCACATACACACAACTCTTAGGTTTAATAGCGTTACTGGGGTGTTAAGTATGCTTCTATTCGAACAGGATAGTAAAATGTTTATCCAGTAAGAGAAGGAAATGGAGAAAAATGAGCAGAGGGCAGCAGATATAAAAAGGAAGAGAGAGAAACCAGATGTGACATGATTGGGAGAACCAGCCAAGTAGATGAGCTTATTTTCTTCCTGTATGACACTTTTAGTCTTGTCTGCTTTAAATGTTGTGCTGTTTTGCCCGGGGCTAAAAGCTGCACAAATGGAGGAGCCTGACACACTAAAGAGACTCTGTCGGGGAAATAGAGGAACTTTGTACATACTCTCACAATGAAAGGCACACACAGCTGAGGCACACAATTTATTGTATATGTAGAGATAGAAATTGAGAACCAGAACCGTTAAGAACAGGTTTCATATTGTCTGATCCAACAGAATTGTGTGCCTCTGAATTTATCAGTTCCTCTTATCAAAGCTGGCATAACTTTTTCAGAGATGCTCACGGCAAAATAATGATGCCAAAATTAGGCGTTTATGCTGCTGAAAACCTGCAACAAGAAGGAGTCAGAGTGGAGTAGAAGACATGGCTAAACGTGGCTTCAATCAGGAAAATATAAATACAGATGGAAACCCCAGCAATGTGTTGTGAAATCTTTCGAGGCTACATGGACTTGGGTTCCAGAAATGGATGGGACACTTCATGTATTTAACACTGAACATAAGACTATCACTGCTTCATAAACACACAGTACCTCTGTTATCCAGGGTTAATATTACAAGTTATAATAATATTAGTGCAGGCAGGCAGGTTTAACTGATTTTTTTTCCTTTTACTGTTTTGCTGCATCAACTATCTTTCTGCTTCAGGTAAAGAAAAGTGTTTTGGAAGTTTTAAATCAATCGTTAATTGTCTTTGGCATCACCAAGCAGTGATGTTGCCATTGCAAAAAAATAATGTGCACATAACATAAGGAGGGAAGAATGCAGACTGAAACAGTCACCCAGTGGCAGGCATAAAGCCACCAATTACTTCCAGTGACTTTTGACTAGATGAAGACAGACTGACCACTGCTCCAGTTAGCTCTCAGGCTGCAGCCAACTTGACTGAAACTAATGAGGAATTAATAAGGGAACCAAAAAGAATTGGACCAATAAGCAGAATGGACTATGGCATTGGTATCAATAAAAATTTGATGAAGTATTATGTACATGTGCTCTGTGTTTGTCATGTGACCAAAAAATTGACTTTTACTCACCTCATCTCATGGTCCACTAATTTTTTATCTCATATCAGCATCTATGCTCTAAAACAGTTAATTTGACATGAAACTAGATATCATCATGTCATTGTTAAAGAACATAAACAACTAAATATTTATGATCAATAATTTTAAATATTAAATTAGACAAAGTCATTAAGGTAATCTAAACCAATATATATACATGTATGTAAAAATATATGTATATTTATCTCATTAAAGCAAAAAGATAATCAGTTTATCTGTTTGCAGGCTTATTAGAGTGTCTACAAGCAATGAGTTTACATGTAAATATGTAAGTGCCAAGGACAGCTAATTTCTCTTTACGTTGTTGGAAATGAACAACATTCACTGTTGCTTTGGTGCTCTTTTCTACAATAAGCATTTAAGATTTTTGCTAAGTCTTTGTTACATGAATTTTTGTTTTAGCATGGTTTAACTTCTGACATAATCGGACAAAGCCTGGAAAGGCTACTGATCTTAAAAAACAGCTTAATGCTGACTTTGACCGAGAAGTGCATGGTAGTTGCATAAAGCACAATCATAAGCTATAACTGTTGCAAAACAATCCTCTTCAAATTGCTCGCACTATTCTGTTTATTCATAATACTAAAGGCACACTGAGGGCACAGCAAGTGCTTTCTATTCAGCAGTGTGGAAAGGGATCTGACCTGTTATTCTGTAGGTTAATTAAAATAACACAAATGAATAGTAAAAAAAACAACACTATTATTGGTGTAGTAGAATTATGAGTATTTTTAAAATTATTTTTACTTAATTTATTTTAAAAATACCCTGCATTGACTCGAGTGGTGTTCATGGCAGAGGTCTGATTTCTTTCCCTGTTGTGAGCCCATGAACTATATTTTCCATTCCATTTAGTCTGGTGAGCTTATAATTGCTAGTCCAAATACATCAGGTCTTTGTTTGCTGTAATTCTATTCTGTATTCATGTTTATCTTGGACAACTTCCAATAAGTCAACCTCTAATTGTGGAAGTTACTTCACAATAATTACAGAAAAAATAAATTGTAGAAATACTGTATGTTCTTGTGTTATTTAGATTCACCAGGTTTTTGGTTCTGGTTGAATGAAGTGAACATATGTATGTAGCTTTTATCTACAGTGTGCCAATAATACTTTTATAGCTTGTAAACTCATATTTTGGTCCTCTACATCCCTACAAAAAAGTTAAAACACTACAGCAACCTTTTTGACCTAAAGCAAGCATTTATGAGTTTAGGCTGATTGTATTTACGTGTAAAGTGTATCCCTAAGTATATAAGTATACAATATTGCTTTTGCCTCCGGTGTGAATAGGAGTAATCTGTAATGTAGTATCTCTTCCTTAAAAATATCAACTAATAGGGACTATGCAGCATAGGTGCATACAGCAAATCTGTGACGGTGACATATAATTGAGCCTTAATTGTATTTCCTTCCAATGTTTTGTGTCTTGGTAGTCGTGACAACATTTAACAACTTGGAGAAATGCTTGTAATCAATACCATGCTGCTGTGCAAACAATGACTTCTTTCTCATTAGGCAGAGCCTTTTTTTAGTCTTCATTCAAGATTTACATGTTTGAAATCACAGGGCAAATCTCCTTTAAATCTTTAAATCGCCTTATGAAGCTCCCAAAGCATACATTTTTTTATACATTGTGAGACTTAGTGTGTGTAAAATAGAAGGAAAAAGTGAGTGTTTTATCACACATCCCATGTTAAAGTCTGCTGTGTTCAGGTTCAGATTAAACAGCTGGAATGAAAAAACAGGAACAAAGGCAAAAAGACCTGGGACAGATGCTTTTATGTTTTGATGTTCTCCGGTATTCAAAGCATTTATGCATAATCTGTCTTTCCTCTGTTAATGCTTCCTCTTTAAAGGCGGTAATGGTGTGAGTGTAGGTCATGCATAAATAACTGTTAGCATGTGTGTGTGACACTCCAGATGGTGTAATTGGATTCTTCAAGAGAGGTCTACATGTAGATATAATGCTTTTTTTTTTTGCTTTGATCACAGTTATTCATGTACTCTTGGTGGATGATCATGTCATTGTGCACTTTTTCTAAGTGCCACAGTGAACCTTTGCAAAAAGAGAAAGTGACAAAAGAATGACAGGGTTTTAGCATAAAAAGGCAAACAGAAAGTACAAATTCTTATGATAAAGATCCTAATCAGGATAAGAACAAAATGGGAAAGTGCAGGCGCAGCTGGAAGTTCAAATTTAAAAATGGCTTTTAGTCATCAATATTACAAGCTTCTTCTTCACTCTGTGTCCTGCTCCCTCAATCTGTCTACATTACTGCATTTTGTCATCCTTCTCATTTAGAGCACTGAGCTTCTGCAGGACTTTCCCTTTGTGTCTAGTGCCGCACGCGCTTTGGCATCTGCCACTACTCACGTGCGTGTCTTATCCAGGCAAACATCCAGCAGACGAAAAGCAAAGTGCGGATGGTTACGTATGAGACAAACACTGAAGATGAGACGTATCCATCTGCTCTGATACACTGACCAGTGATGAATTGTCTGTCTGCCAGACCTTCATTTAGCGAGGATCAATTCAATCTATTCTCCAGTGCCTCTGAAAAAACAACTTTGGACTGTGGACCACGTTGGACTCAAACAATACACTGGTGCATGCAGAAGAAGAAGAAGAGAGGAACAGGAAGGAGAAAAAAAAAAGGAAAGCAGAAAATGGAAGAATTGCGTGGAGAGGAGAAGGAAACTGACAGGAAACTGTAATCTGAGGTGTGTAAATGTGTGACGGCAGCATTCACAGCTGCTGTTGTTGCTGAGAGTCTGTTGGCAAAACTACAACTGGCGTGTGCTTATAGTTACTCTCTTCATCCGGCCAAATATGTTGGTGTGTGTAAGCGTGCGTCCACCTTATAAGTCACAGTCACAGCTGTTGAATTGTGTGTGAATGTCAGAGATTTGGTGTATCAGTGTATTCAAGGGCTAAATTGTTCAGAGGCCTGCTGTAACTCCTCTAACCCTCTTTCACTCAACCCAGTGGCAACAGAGCTATGGCATCATAATTACCCCCATTAGTGTTTTCTCTTGGGATAAACATGCAAACACACACACGCGCGCAACAAGGATGAAACATCTGCACAGCAATCTATTTATTATTCAGGCCAAATCACACTTTCCCTTTTTGACACACAGTTAATTTCACAATTTTTGCTTTTTTGTCCACTGTGTGGAATGGAAGGAGACTGACAGAAAGACACACATGTAAATACACACATGCATAGAGACCATCACAGAGACATTTATAGCATGGATTTGATGAATATAAACAGCTCAATGCAAAGTAAATGGACTCTGAGCAGAACGGCCTGCTCCCTTTGCCCTTGCCTTGTTAGAATCCATCCATGTCCCCATCTATGCTCATGGCAACACACACTTTATTAAAAACACACACACACTTACATACATAAATTAGAGGGTGTGGGTGTACATACACTGTGCCTTTCAACCAAGAAAGGATCCAGTTTCTTCATTTTCAGTTTATGTAAGGCAGTGTGACCAAGTCTATTACACAGCAACGGAGCTGGCTAAAAAATTTTCCATTTCAAACACATTACAGCATGTTCTACATAAAAAGAATGGTTTCATGCTTTATAGAAAACTTCAGTGTAATGACAGTTTGGCTTTACAAGAAATATGTTTGAGTGTGTGTTGAATAAAACTGGTAGCAATAAGTGTGTGTGTCCTGGGTGTGTGTGTGTTTGTGTGTCAACAACCAAATGTGTCTTTGAATGTGCACATCTTGCTCTTACCTCTGCGTCTCAGTGCTGTACTGACCCCTGCCCACTTGATTGACAGCACAAAGTCTGAACTGATAGGTCCTGGCAGGTGTGAGCCCGCCCACAGATACCGCGGTCACTGCGGGATCGACTTCTGATAGGTAGACCTTCCACGGTGAGTCTAGACACGAGACACGAAAGATTAGAGGCTGATAATATCTGGCTGAGGCAGGACAAACAGAGACACGGGGACACTCGGGGCCCATGAATCAAAAGGAAAGAAGGGAGGAATAGATAAAAGAAGCAGGGAGGGGAGGTAGAGAGAGGGGTGGGGGTGGAGGATACGGGTAAGCTGGATAAAATTATAAAGGAAACAAGTACCACAGGATGCAACCGAAAACAACGTTTGGAGGAAGGAGGGGGATTAATAAAGAAGCACAGATGCTTCTGTATGCTGATGCCAGGTTGTTGCCATCTTATCTTTCAGTCTTTCTCCTGAAGATACCACAGACAGGTGCACTATTATTATCGCACCAGTCACATGCATATCTGTGTAAGTGAGGAAGATAGTGTGCGTCATTTAAAGTGAGCCCAGCAAGTGTATTAGAACAATAAAGACCAAAACATTTGATTTCTAGTGGCCCACTCTCTGTAGACCAACCCCAAACAGCTCATTTATTACACACAAACACACTTGCACACACACACACACACAAACAAACTGGTAATCAGTGTGCGCAAAACCCTTGTCCATTCCTAGCCGTCTGGATTCAGTCTTAACTGAAATTGACTGGATGATTGCTCATTTTTTTTCTATCAGTGTTTTGGTGTATCTTCGTAAATGCTACAAAACAGCTGCTGAAATGGTGACAGAAGAAAACTAAAAGTCCTGTTCCTGCTGTCTCCCTACAAGTTATCGGAATGAAGTTGACTTCAAATGTCAAACTACATAAACGTTTGACACTTGTCCACTAGTCCATCTGTGCCAAGTGCTTGGCTCTTCATGGAACGTTCACCAATACATCCCCTTAGCTTACAGCAGGACTGTAACTGCTCCACAGCCATTTCCCTCCAATCTGTTTCCCCTGTCATTCTTTTTCTCAATCTCTCTCTCCCTCTCTCTCTCTCTCTTTGCTATTTCCCATTTGACAAAGAGCCAGCCTTCTGTTAAAACATCTGTGGCAGAGTGATGGTGAGAGAAAGAGATAGCAAGAGGGAGAGGGGGTGAGGGAGGGAGGAAAATAAGAGTTTATTTATAGGGAACCTGGATGTACTTTTGCGCAGCAACACCGCTCTCCATATGTCTGAGTCTTGTAAATGAGCGTGTGTCAGTGCCTGGTAGACAGCAAGTGAACAGCTGTTTGCCACTAAGGGACTATAAAGCACCCCCCACCCCCCACCCCCCAACACAAAAACACACACACAAAAAAAACACACACGTACTGTTCTCAGAGAGCTCCAGCAGGTAGTACAGGAGCGGGGAGTTCCCATCAAAGGGGCGCAGCCAGGACAGGAGGACGGAGCGGGAGTCTGAGTCGTTGAGACGGGCGGTCAGAGAGCGAGGAGAGTGCGGCAGCTCACTGGACACAAAAAAAAAAACAAAAACAAAGGATAAAGACCCAAGTTTGACAACCCATGCTTGGCCTTTTAATTAAAGTCATTAGAGGCACAAAATGACATTTAAGGGTAAACAGTTAGAGCTCAGTGAGAGGATGTTCGCTAAATATGATGCCACAGCCACCATCAACCAGCACCTGAAAAACTCAGTGACAAGCTGTGGTTTCACAAGGGCTCTTCTGCTGTACCATTTCCCTGCCCTGAGAAACCATCATGCTATCAGCAGGGACTTTAGAAGTTACTGCTACAGGCTAATTAAAACACATAGGAACTGGAGAACCACAATTTGACAATTTTACATTTGTTTTTTCTGTGATGCCAATCCGTTTTGGAACCTTTAATACCAGTCTTAATACTTATTTTGGCAAGAAAGTAAAAAAGTTTTTGTTAAAAAAAATGTCTAAATACTCCTTTGACATTCACATCTAGACAAAAAGGTGAATCTGAACACGTAATTACACATTTATGCATTTATGCATTTGCGCTTCATAAACACATCGGTGACAAAGTGCCAAGACATTTAATTAGACAGATATTTGTTTCATGCTTTTTGTGTTTCTATTAAATATAAGCAGTGGAAAAATGCTGGCTCTGATGCCCAGGTAGGTTCCTGGGACTGGTCCAGGATCAGTTCCAGTGGGAGATATCTTTTAAATATGGCAGTGGTTTGCATATTTTTTTATTGTGATATTTTATTCTGTGTGAGATCTGGACCACAGTGAATATATTTCAACCCGTCTATTAAAAGAAATTCTCCAGACATTTGGCCCTCCCCCGTGGGTATTTGTGCATTTCTACCTGATAATAACAAAGAAAAAAACACAAATATATTCATGAAAGCAATAAAGAGCGTCCAGACATTTGATTGTTCACATTTTAGTGCATCATAAAAACACTTGGTTTGAAGAGGGAGAAGGAATGAAAAGCAGATATTGGTGTTTCTCTATGTGAAGGCTACAAGTGCTAGCAGAGAGAACCAGTGAAGATATTTACAGACCACATAAAAGAACAAAATAAAAATATATTCACACTAAAAGTATGACAAAAGAAATGCTCCCTTGTGGCTAAACTAGCTGCTTTTCATATTCATAGACTCATTAATTATTTCTAAACAGTCATGAATGTGTTAACATCCTGTCCAAGATGAATTCATCAGACAGTCAGTTTAATCAGGACAGATCAGAATTAAAATGATGTGTTGGTTTTTGTTTTTTGCTGTGTGTTTGATTTTACAAAGTCATAAACAATGGTGAAAAGAGGTAATGAGAATGGAAAAGGGAGAAAGAAAAGGAGAGAGAGAGATATGTGTGAAAAAGATGACGTACTGTTACACCAGCAGGGAGAGTCACACACACAACCAAGAAGAAGAAGCAAGGATAAATGAAAAAGAAGGGGAACAAGGGGAAATGAGAATGATGTTTTCTTTTCTGAGCTGACATGATCATATTAATTAATGGATGAGCTTAGAGAACGTTAGAGCAACTTCCTTCACACAGCCCACACAAAACACACACACAACCGCACAGAGACACACTCATGAGCACATGGATGGGTCTTGCGGGAGTTGAACCAATAACCTGCTGGTAATTAGTCTGTCTCCTCAGCCGCCAGCGTCTGTTAGCCTCTGTGACCCATTGATACTGAGCTAACGAGAATGTCAGTCACACACGTGAACGCACAAGCCCACACACTCGCATACACATACGTAGTTGTGCAGAAATCCCTCGGTTTCCTATGTTTTCGCACAGCCATAAACAGAGATCCACGTCTTCCCTCGGAGTTTGACATATGTAACCTTGTGTCACTGTATAATTTAGATGTATCTCTCCTACCCTGCAATTGTATTAATACATCATAAGTGCCTTTTATAAATATAGTATACAAGTGCTTATTATTACATAAAGGTCTCTATCTGATAGTGTTCTCTCACAGTTGCTATAATGAGACTGTGCAGTTCTTAGGATACATGTGAAATATGCGTGTGGCATTAATCTGAGCATCAGGACGGTCTGATCATTTCAGACACACAATGGAACCTATGTGAAATGTGTTCAAACAAACCACAAGCAAACTGTAAGCACACATTCTAAAATCAAACACTAACATGGCCATAGTTTCACAGATAAGGAAGTGCACTATATGCAAGGTCCCTCAGATTTGACCTTACATAACTACTATTGCTGTCTGATGATAACACTAACTAGCCACATTCTTTCACCTTACAGTTTTAATGATATGACATGTATTAGGTTCAAAGGGTATCTGACCCCTGACAGAACATATTATTCTTGGAGACAACCAATTACTTCATGCAAAAAATTGCTAATAAAAGCTGATGCTTGCCAAATTAGTGAGCGCTGCTTCTCCTGAAAAATCACATTCTGTACAACATTTGTTTGTAATGACGCTCGATCCAGAGGCATCTTCCTTGTTAATCATATCTGTATTTCATACTAACTACTTGCACTGGATGCTTGTTTTTTCATTTTATTGCAGCACTTAATATCCAAGTCGTTGTTATCTTGTTCTATAATTCACATTTAATACTCATTATAACCATAGAAATATTATATAAAATACATTTTAAGAAAACAATTTCCTGAAGGTAATGTATCATATTGTATACTTTATGTACAAAAAAATATGGGAAATGTGCTTACAAGTTCATGAAGAAACAAAAATAGCCCTGTCTACTTTCTTGCCAAGAGTCAAATCAGAAGATTTATAACACTCTTGATTCAGTGTGTTAATGTGAATCTTGCAGCTTTTTAGCCTAAAGACTAGAAACAGGAATAAACAGCTAGCCTGGATCCGTCTGAAGTTACCAGAACCCCTTTATCAGCACTTCTAATGCTGACTAACATCAAACAATGTAGTTTGTTCCATCCATAGAAAAACTGAAGAGTAAGAGAAACAAGTTGTAGTTTTTCTGAAGTTTAAGTGCAAGAATGAAACAACAAGGAAAAAATCAGGCAACATGCTTAAAATACAGTTGCATGTCTCTTTGAACTCACATGACTTCGAGGCGTGCAGAGTGCGAGTCATTGCCAGCCTGTGATGTCACGGTGCAGGTGTAATCCCCAATATCACCTGACCATGTCTGGCCAATAGTGAGGGAGCCCTGGCGCACAGAGACACGCCCTCCACTGGTGGAAAAGACCGGGACACCACCACGTTCCCACTTGAAGCTACAATAGAGGGAGAATATAGAAACTCTGTACTGCAGTAAAATGTGCTTATTCACAAGCAAAAAGAGATAGCATTATTAATGTATCTACACATACATGTAAAAACAGTACTGCAAACGTGCTAAAGAAGATAACTGGCAACGAACTACAGACATGAACTCTGGAAAAAAGTGCTGCACCGTTGCCTTATAACACTATTGTAAATGTACAGACGAACCTGATGTTGACTCTAGTGTCATGTGTAGCGTTACAGTCCAGAACCGCGGTGGTTCCTTTGATAACGCGTTGGTCTGTTGGAGGCACAGAAATGAGTGTGCGACCTGCAAAACATTCAAGAGAAAAAGAAAAGAGAGAGAGAAAAGCAGTGACACAGCTGCAACTGTGATAAGCATTCTCCTATTTTAACATGTCCTTTTAACAGTCCTACTGAAATATAAACATTTAAATTTAGATTGGTTTCTTACTGTAAAAGCTACATACAAGCATTCTTTCTCTTATACTCACATACAACACTAGCAGGTGCAGGCACGGTTACAGTACTAAGTCTGCCACATTATTGGGGCTTTATTTCACTCTGGTTTTAGCCTTTCTAATGTTTTAGAATACGGACATAGAAAGTGCACTAAAGACAGATAATGTAGATGCAGAGCAGAGGTCATCTGTTGTGTCCTTAACTCGGTCACAGCTTATTTGGGATGTGACCAGGCGTCTAATAAAAGAGCAAAGTTTTTATTTAAATCAGCCAATCAATACGTTTACCAGCTAATCAATCATCCTGTTACAAGAGGCCAATCAGAAGATTATATCACTGTTGCATCAGACCACTGCATCAATAACCAATCACACTGTTGTTCATTAGTTTGAATTAATTCAACTGGACAGTAACAGATAAATTGGTGTTACATGTCTGTTTAAGTCTGTTTAGCAAATGAATATTGAGTAGTTTAAGTGTGAATAGGACGTGTGTCTATGTATCTTACTCCAGACGGTGAGCGTGGCAGTGGCATTAATGGTTCCTTCTGAGTTGAAGGCGATGCAGGTGTATTCTCCTGAATCCTGGAAGCTGACTGGCTGAATCTCCAAACCACCTGACTGCAGCAGTGTGAACCTGGGAACCTGGACAGAGCCGCTGGCTAAGACCTGTGATCCTACAGAGACAGAAAACAATAAAATAGCCTTGAGGAGAATGAAAGTAATTAAGTCATTAAGCCTATTTTTAATTACAGTACAAACACATCATGTCGGTGTGTTTGTGTGTATGCTCAGTGTGTTATAAAAGGCGTGTGTTCTGTTACCCTTCCTCCAGGTGATGGCAGGCTTTGGAGCTCCGCTCGTCTGGCAGGTAAACAAAGCTGTGTTTCCATCAGTTACTGTTTGGTCAGACGGAGGGAATGTAAATGTGGGGGCCACACCTGAAACACAGGCAAAGGAAATGAGCGGAAAGAACACAGCAGAACAGCTACTGAGAGCAGATTGGTGGAAAAGAGTGGAGGAAGAGTGAGGCTTAATGGTAGAGCAATGGAAAAGAAAGGATGACAGTGTTGATCTAAACACAAATGCTTTCTATTTGATCAATGGAGCCTTTATTCATCACCTAGTGCTACGTGTGTATGCATAAATGGGGAAGGTGGTGGTGTGGAAGCCCCATTAATTCTGGAGCTTACTAAATAGAACGACAATATACAAAGAAAAACACAACCATATGTATATGGTACATGTATATTGTGTAGAATTCTGCAGGCAACAGGCTCTGCAAACTATCAAATCAAGACAGAATGTTTAATTGACCATCATCTACATTTCAAAAACAAAAAAACATGTTCACTATATTCACTATAGACTATACATATATATAGTCAGTTAACTCTGTAAATTCAGAGGAGTTGTTTTTATTGATTTATTTGATGGGAAACTTATTTTTAGATTCACAAATGTTGGCCCTTAGAAATAGCAATTGAATGATGTGTCCTTGGGGCTTTAAAACTATGATGGGAAGTTTATAATACTATATGACATTTACGAGGCTTAATCATTAATTGAGCAAATAATCTCATGAGTGATTAATATTAAAAATCATTTTAAAATTGACCCTAAAAAAAACTATTACAGCATAAATGAGTGGACACAAAGACAAAGTGCCACAGACAGATGGAGATAAAAGGGCATGAAACAAGAGTAGAGTGGAGGAGTGAATTCAGGAGATGGACAGTCAAGGAAAAAGAGATGTGGCAACTAGAGAAAGTGAATAAGTCATGTTGCCGTAGGTGCACGAATACAATAGTGTAAACATGTGTGTTCTAATGAGTGAATTCGGTAAACTCACTGGAAACAAGTAGTTGTGCGTGTGACAGAGTTTCTCCGGCAGCATTGCGAGCCAAACACTGGAATATTCCTCCGTCTCCTGGCTGCACCCTGCGCACTGTGAGCCCGGCTGCTTGGTTGACCTTGTAGCGAGGGTTGGCCAGTTTGGAGAGAGGCACCGCATCCTTAAACCACTCTATCCTGGGCTGGGGCACGCCTACATACAAAAAGTGAACATAGAGAGGGAGTAATATTTCAATTTGATTAATAAGGAATCAGCTGACCTCACTGCTGAGAAAAGTTCTCCCACTCCCACTAAAACAGCTGCACACACTGTTTTCACCAATCTCTCTTCTTTGTTATCCACTCCCATATAAATATGCATGTGGGCATAATGACTGCTAATAATATATTGATTGGAAGGTGTGGGTGGTAGGGCAAGGGTGGCAGAGGGGGCCAAAAAACATTCTGAATAAAAGATGTAGGCAGGAGCAGCACAGCAAGAGGCTACGGTATCAGCTCCCACCTGTCTGACGGACATGCATGATATGACAGGCGGGGGGCTCATGCAATTACTGGCTCAACCCTCCACACCAGTGTGTAAGAGAGTGTGTGTTTGAAGGAAGGAGAGAGATAAATTCCCCACTTTCTCTCAATCTGCTGGTGTCAAGCTTTCACAGACATGGGTGAAATATTTTTCAAACCCCCCCCACTCTGTCACTATCCACTCTATCTATCCTTCTTCCCTTCCTTGTTCTTCCTTCCAGCCTCCATCTCTCTCTTCACACCCTCAGGCCTCTGCTATTTAATTACACTGCCACTGTATCAGATTACTGAGGAGGAACATAAACTGGCTCAGTGGGTGAAAGGAGGAGGGAGAGGGAGATGAGTATGTTGCTGTTTTTAGAGCTGTGTCCACTCCAGCTCATATAAATGTTTTGGTGTAATCCATTTAAAAACAAGAGCCGTAAACAAGTGCAATTTTCAGGCTTGTAAAGTTTACTGTCACTGAACGAGAAGCCTTCACACAACTATTTCTTTCAGTTTTCCTGACTTTTCATCACAGCTGAGTGCAACATCTTAAACGCCTTTGACTGCAGGCAAGTATCTGTTATCTTCATTTTTACAAATCATCGTGTCTTGCCTGTCTCTGTGATTGCAGACTTTTCAAGTGAGGTCACTCTCCCTGTGGGTACAAACACTTTTGTCTCTGGATGTGATCCAACCACATGAAGCATGACCGTGTTTTAGGCCTAGTTAAAGTTTTTAAGACAGATGGTTTCAAGCATGCAGTGACCTTAAAGAACACATTCTCACAATACTCACAACACAAGACAGAATTTCACACTAAAAGGTGATAATTTTGCAAACTGGACAGGACTAACACAGTTGTGGCCCCATTATAAGTTTGGCTAAGCATTAGAAAGCTTTTTTTCATAGTATTAGAAATGCAAATTAAAGACCCCCTTTCATTACACTGGGGAAAAAATTAAGAGCAGATTTCTTCACAGGTAGTATGGACCATGACGAAAAACTCCTTCGATTTATATTTGGGCATTTGAGTATTGTTTTAAGACATACTTAAACAATGTATAAAATAACACGCAAAGCGTACCTGTTGCTAAGCAGGGAATATCTACATTCCTGTCCAAGTCAGCGAAGATCTTCCTCTTGGGTTGAGCAGTCAGAGAGGGTGGCTCTGTAGAAACGAAACGTTAGGATGCAAATTGAGAGGCACTTAATTATACAGAACATTCTGTATCAATATGTAAAGAAAAACAATCTCAAGCTGAGCAAAAAAAAACTAAGAAAACCTCCCACTGTGTGCAGTGGGATTGAACTATTAATAACAAGCCCTCAAAAAAAGGCTTAAAAAACTACTTTAATCATTCAGAAGCTTTAAAAAAAAAGAATAGGCAATATGCCCTCTCCAAGTATTTATTCTTTATTAGAGAAGGGATTCAGAGTAAAAAAAAGAGAAAAAAAAAAAGGATCCCCCTCGTGGCCCTGAGTATCTTAAGTGTCATTGCAAGGCAGGATTTCTGTCTGCATGCCCTGTGAAATGACTTCCACACACACACACAGTCACCAAAACAACACTTTCTCTGAGTTTCCAAAGGGAAACAATCTCCGTCTAAAACTACTCCATTTCCCTGCCAATAACTGCTCTATGGAAACATTTCTACCAGTTTCACTCTAAATGCTGACAGCAGCTCCGAGTCAAAGCTTGAACATGCGCCTCTTTGTGTTATAATGTACTGCTGCATGTTAGGAAAAAATTGCCTCCTCGTGCTTATGCCTCATTTCTTTCAGTAGCATTTGTTAATATTTAGTAAGAGATAATGACACGGCAAGCCTGGAGTAGAGGAAGGAAGACTGACCAGTTAATTCATTTTTCAGTCTAGCATTTCTGGAAAAGTGGCACCGTATCACCACCACTGAAAAAAGACTGAGGAAAATTACATGTCTGGTGTATAAATCAAATAATAAATGTGTAAAGGTATAATTCTCATTCAACTTGGGGGGAAAAAGATCTTGATAAAACTTTCTTTTCTACAGACTATGTATGTGTTTAGTAATATTACAAAACAGTATGTTGTCATTTTAATGCTTTTGTACTTGAGGGACAAAAAGAGAAAGTGTGTGTGTGTGTGTGTGTGTGTGTGTGTGTGTGTGTGTGAAGAGTTGACTGCAATCTTGGCGCTGCATCATTTTTTTTTTTACTTGACCACACTGACTTTAAAGTTCTTCTCTACCTTATTGAAACTTTAAAACCAACACATGCATGCATTGTTACTGTGCAAGGTGAAACTTGGCACAATTTTTTAAAGAAAGAACGCCATACACAAGCGGTGAAAAAGAAAAGAAAAACAAGAGATAAATAACAGCCATTTGGTGTGACTTCAGTAACACAACTGCATTAATCGCCTTCAGTCAGGTGAGCTCAAGGACTGAAACACAAAGCAAAAAAAATTTCTTTTCTTTTTTTTTTTTCTCGAGTGTCTGGGTGGTTGGGCTTGGGGCTTAGAGCTTTTGTGGGTTCCCTCCTGTCTGTCTGCAAAACAAAGATGGAGAACAACAACATATTGTTGTTTGCACCACTAGTCGTCTGTACAGCGTACAACACAGGGTACGCAGTGTCATACATATTCCGATTAGTAAATCTGGGCAGAAAAGAAACAAAATTGAATAATGAATACCTTTGAGGCTGTCTCCTAGTTTCTCACAGACACATACAGTATTCTGTTAAGGAATCCTTTTCATTGCATCAAGGTCTGTTGAGCCCATAGCAGAAAAAGAGGATCAGTACCAATGTATTCATCAGTCTCTACTTCTCTGATACATATGAATGCGCGCAGACTTTGTCCCTGCCTGGCAGGCCTTAACAGTCCTGTTGGCCTAATGAAGGGAGATAACGTAGAAAAGGAGGCAGAAGGAGGGAGGGAGAAAGACAGAAAGAAAAAGGCAGGCAGAGGGTACAATAGTTCGTGGGGGCACAGAAAGGGACTGACTGGGGTATTAATATTCAGGCAAGCCTTTTTCAACTAGTGAGTCTTCTTAGACGTGGGTAGTTTTCTCTCCCCGTGTTAGGCGCTCCCACGCTCCGACAATCACTGCAGATCAAAAAAGACCCTGACGAGCCGGGGAGGTGTGGGTAGAGGGGAGAAAAGTTTTACTTCATCAATCACACTCTCCCACCCTGTGTGTATGTTGTTTTCTTTTAACGCACACATATCGAGGACAGGAGTGGATTGTGATGAGAGCGCTCCTGTTTGAGTGCTTTCAGTGTTCTCTTATTGAATGCCAACTCCAGGGAACAAAACTAATTTAGTTGCCAGGAAAACAGGCATGTGTGTCCATGGTGCTGTTCGTGATTGTGTGTAAATGTAAAGTACCGGGGGCGGCTGTTGCTTATGAGGTAGAGCGGGTCGTCTGCTGACAACAGGGTTGGCAGTTTGATCCTCCTGTTGTCAACATGTCAAAGTGTTGTTGGGCAACACACTGAGCCATGAGTTACTCCCGAGCCATTGGGAATGCTATCCCATTCCTAATTTCAAGTTCCAAGCCCAGACAAATAGGGAGATTTTCCAAATCAAATACGCTTATCATAAAATCAATTTTCTCTGCTGGTTGGTGCGGGAAGCAATGAAAACAGCTGATTCACTGCAGTGAGATCGGCAACAATAAACTCAGCAGCCTAGAGAATAAAAGGAAGAAGAATTGTATGCATACTGTATACATATAGCTGTATTAGTGAGGTTGTGAATGCCACAGGTGTTTATGACTACACTGGTGATAGTGGACAACAGATCCAGCTCAGACAGTCCTGTAGTTGACAGTCACTGTCTAGGCTGTTAACAGTTAGGTGAAGTGAGAATAAATGGAGGAATAAACAGAATGAAATAGAGCCCAGAGCAAAAAATGTACATTACAATAAGAAAAAAAAAAAAAAGGTGAGATGAGAACTATAATTAATGGTACACTTTGAGGGCATTAGGTTGGATGTATCAAGCCCACCCCGGATATTGTAGATATTCATGTCAGGCACTCGTGTGTGTGTGTATGTGTATACAAATATGTGTGTAAGTGACTGCCTGCCTTTTTCTCTTACCCATTACAGTGAGATGTGCCCGTGCCTCCACAGGTTTGGCAGTGCTGTTGCTAAGCGATGCTTCACAAACATATAACCCTGTGTCAGAGGAGGTAGGGGCAGTGATAATAAGTCGACGCCCACTTGCCAGCCGACGCCCATCACGTTTCCATGACACCGCAAGGTTGTCCACTGGTCTGGGAGGATAGGGCAGAAAAAGACAGAAGAGATAAGATAAGAAGAAAGAGCAGGAGTGGGATGAATTGGTGAAAAAGGAAAAGAGTGACAGAAGGCAATTACAACATATTAAATCCATCAGTTTATGTGTCAATGAGGCAGGAAATGAATGATGACAGTCTGTATATCAAAGCAGTCAGCTCCACTCAGCATGAAGGAGCTTCAGTCACTTTCTCTGGTCGTTGAAGACGGGGAATGGATTTCCATGTGTACTGATTTTTTTTTTTTTCTGGATAAACAACATTAAAATACAATTCTTGCGCATGTGACTATGTGTGCCTGCATTTGTGTAGTACATCACAGCACATATGCATGAAAGCTCAGCAGTTTTTTGGGTTTTTTTAACACAACGATTCAATTCTTACAAGTAATTTGCATTAAAATCAACTAATGGTTTATTAGGACAACGGAATGTGATCGGTTATAGTTTAACTATAGGGTTTGTCCAGAAATCTCAAACATAGTGGTAAAAATACAAATCCTTTTCTAATTAATAAAATTACGAGACATATTAAAACTTTGATTTTGTGGCAATTTAACAACAACAAATAATACTTAGGTGTAAATTACTGATAGGTTTTGAATTGTACTTTTTAGTATGAGAGGTTTTTCAAAAAATGCAGCAGGAGTCATTCAACAAACTACAGGAAATAAACAATGCCTAAAGAACAATGAATGAGAAAAACAGGCTGCTGTCATAGTAAACAAGTGACATTTAAAATACATTAGTTTACAGGTCATTAACGTAACATTGTTTTGATTTATTATTATTGCTTTTTGTTTTTTTCCAATAAGCTCTTTGGTTTTCATTTCAACAGCAGTTAATCTGTCGATGACATTAGAGCTCACTAACAAAACAGATAGTTGTGTTAAGTGGAGGAGGTAAAGACAAATTTGTTATTCATTCTGGAAAGGCAGAAAATGGCATTTTTCGACAATTCATGTTCGCACAATATTTTCCTCTAAAATGAGGTGCTGTTTTAAATATAAGTCAGGTCTTTGGTAAATGGTAAATGGTAAATTAAATGCACAAACCCTTATGTGTAAGAGATCACTCAAGTTGTTTGAAATGAATAAGTGAGATGAAGAAGCAACCTAGTCTGCTTGTTAAGAGATAAAACTATAAATAATACAATGTCAGGCTCGAAATCTATTTTGCCTTTTTTCTGATAAAGTTAAGAATTCCTGGTTTTCTCTCAGATGATAAAGCTACAAGATGTGGACAAAGTTAGAAAAGTAATTAAACTTTTTGCTAATCTGATATGTCAATTTATATTATGCTAACTCAGTCTGTCCAGTTCACAATAAAAGAATCCAAAATTTACCCAAAGACTGCAAAGAAGATTCTACAGTCTAATACTTTGGCAGCTGAAAATGCAAGTTTTAAATCAAATGAATTATTTTAGACTTACTCTACCAGGACTGTACTGATGCATAATACTGATAAATGGTTAATGGATTTGATAGCAGATGCTTTTAGACATCAGCACTGCACTTGAATCCACTGGTCTTACTCGTCCTTCTCTAAAACATCAATAAAATTGTTTCTTTCTCTCAGTTGTTCCCTCGATACAGAACTGTCTCTCTGTGAGGGAGTATCTTTCAGTGGATGCTTCTCTGATGTCAGAAATAGTCCCTGTGAAGTGGAATTTTTCTGGACAAGGGAATGCAGGACACCGAGCTGCAGTTGTAATGTCCATAAAGGATGCTTCACAGACCAAATTACTTGGTGTTAAGTTAAAATACAGTCTGTTCTGACCATATTTTTTCACATTTTGTATGATAGAAATAGATTTTACAGTTGCTGAGAATTTCACTTCACACCCAGCGTGACACAGCTGCCATCTGGCAAGCAATACAGAAGTATCTGCTGATGTACCACCAGACTACAGATCAGCTTTTTTCTCAGCTGCAAGAAATCTTCAATTCATCCTCCACACTACATGACAAAAAATGTAAATATCTATATTTTTATTCGTAATTATAAATATATACACACATAAAATTGTTTCTGAGTAGAATAAAGTGGCTACATCTTGTAATAAAGCCTTGTGTCGTAAAATGATAAAAGAACATTTCACATCATTCTTTTCTAACATGTTTCCTTGTTCTTTGATCTAAAGTTTAGTCACTTTTTGTTTTTTTTCTTGCTCTACAATGAGAGCTATCCAGTGGTCAAGTGGTAGTCAAGAGCTCCTGAGAAACATTCAGTTGAACTTCAGCTCTCATATAACAGAGCAGCCCGTCTATCCATGAATAAATAACACAATCCAGAAAAACCTTGCACAAATAATCCACAGTGAAACTCAATAGAGCATGTTGAGTAAGTAGAGCCCAGAGGTGAAGATTAAGGCAAGCGCTGCTTTTATCTGGTCAAAGCAGCTTCAGCCTCACTTTCCATTTCTACCACAATTGGACTCATAAGGACACGCGTATAAGAACATATTACAAAATGTGAAGTACTATTAAAGTTTTCCTCGTTTATATACCAGGATGTAGCTTCGGCTACCCAAAGTGTCAACTAGAGGAAAAACACAGTTTTTTTTCGAGGGCAACTGGCTGAGCTGCACTACACTCCCTGAAGGAGGCAGAAATTTGGCAGGACTCAGTGTGTAATATAAAAAAAACAAATATTGCAGATATTATGTATAGAAATGCTGTTTTTAATGCCAACCCTTTAACAAGTACATAGACTTAAGGTTAAAAATTGGTGAAAGGTGTTCCTTATGTCTTGACAGAAGAGCCTATCTGAAATGTTTTTTTTTTGGCGAGGGAATAAAATAGAGGCTTCAGGCTGGTTTGGCAACAAATGCTGCATTGTTTAACATAAAGCACACATGAGGCGCTGCAAAGTTGGCTTTGAACTCATATGGGACACACAGAGAGGTTGGACAGTTTGCATAACTGAATAGTACAAACTGATTTCAGCTGAGTTTTTTGGCAACTCTTGAACTCTTAAAAGTAGGATTTGCAGTCACTTTGAAAAGCATCTGTTGAGTCAGCATAGACTGCACCCCCTGTTTGTGTGTACGTTTATGTGTGTGAGTGTATATGTGCATACAATACTTGGCATGGGCCAGTGTGAATATGTGGGTGTGTGAAGCCTCTGCTGATTTCAAATGGGATTTTGATCCAACTTTTGTTTAATTAAACTTGGTAATAGTGTTTGTGTGTGTGTGTGTGTGTATGCATTGTCTTGTTTGTGCTGTGTGTGTCAGTGTGTCTGTAACACAAGGGGGAACATGCTGTGCTGCAAATTTTTGTAGTGTCTTTTAATTGCCTTGGAAGTAAACCGTACTGTCTAGAGAGATAATATATTGTTCGCACATATGTTGGGTGTGTGTGTGTGTGTGGGTGTGGGTGTGTGGGTGTGTGTGTGTGTGCATAAAAGACATTTACCTGGCATTAGCAATACACTCCAGTATAGCCTCATTGCCTGCCACCACTGTTGTGTCTTTGGGTCCGATCACAATTGCTGGAGCCACAAGTTCTGATTCTGGATCTGTAGCAAAAAGACAAAAAGAGAAAATATGAGTCAGTTTGGGCCATAAATCACACAGAAGACCATAACCACAAACATACTTGTACACCGCTATAGTGTTTCACCTCCACTACACACACTTACTCACCATAACACCTTTTCTAGCACACAGACCTATACGCACATTCACAGTGTCCTTTGTTTTATTTTTTAACGCTGTGCACATTTATCCTCATTTTGGATCAAGATAAGTTTTAGGATTATTCAATTTTTCTGCTTGGATTTGTAAAGATCTACTTGTTGAGAAAAATAGTTACAATAGTCAAATGTAAAACAGATCAGTTGGTTGTTGTGCAGTTTGTGCAATTTTGAGATCTAATTTAAAAATAACTGTTATAAAAAGATCAGTTATATTTTGTAGTGAGTGTGTTTTTTATATATCACTGCATTTGTATTTTACATGGCTAATTGTTGTGTTGACTTAGATTGTACTAAAATAAAAATAAAATAAATAAAACTTCATCTTAATAACATTATTTTTTGTCTCAACATAACTCTAGTTTGGAGAGATTAATAGAATATTACTTTACATACATATGAGAGGATAAGAGTAAGTGACTGACAGTATATGAAGTTGAGATCAGATGTTTGAGTCTCAGAGTCGGGAAGAATTTGTTCGTTTGAATAAGTTCTTTATGCTACTTCTAAATTACTTTTGTTTCTTATCCTTCACACAGTTTCAGACTCAAACAGACACACACACACACACACAGCACACAGTAACTTTCACTCTAACAATATGATTTTTCCCAAAAAACACCACCCCTGTGTCTGAAGCACAGTAATGATGTATTGAGCACGGTATGATGGTGTGTATGAGTTGCAATGATAGTGTTTAGAATGAGTACAGCTGTGTGAGTATGTAAAGAATGATTTATGGCCTAAAAGGTGCATAGGGAGGTATGGTGGTGTGTATGCAGTATTAGGATTGTGTGTGTGAGTATGATTTATGGCGGGAATGAACTTTTATAAGCACAGAACACACTAGGATTTGTTATCAGTTTGAAGTGTGTAACATCTGCACAGCAAAATAATATGAAACCATCAGAAGAAAATATTAAGCATTCTTGAAGCCTGCATATCACTGTGTTTGCATATGTATGTACATCATTATGTTTCCTATGGCTACTGTATATAACCACATGTAATATGTAGATTTCCAATCAGGGAGGAGTAGGGACTACAAATTAAGAGGCTAGGTCTGATAGGGGCTGGTTAGGGGCATAAAGAAGGGGGGTATGGAGGGGAGGCAGGGAGGGGGAGACGAGGAGCAGCTTTGATCTGCCCTTTGAAGGGAGAAAAGAGGAAAAGGTGGTAATTAACTCCCTGCTCTTTATTCCTCCTTCTCATTCTCTCCATTTTCTCTTTTTTTTAAATCGGAGAGAAAGAGCTGAAAAGTCATATCCCACTGTCACACGGAATAAGATATGTGGGTACAGGCAGACAGGCAAATGATAGAACATGCGTGCGCGCACACACACACATACACACACACACCCATGCACACACACACGCTTTACTGTCTCAACATCTACACTCAGCGCTGCTCCAACTCGCACTAAAGGTTGAGTCATTAACAGGGAAGATAAGTACAGTGACACCAAATAAGAGAGAAAGGAAGTACTATTGGAGGCCTCTATCACTCCCAGGCTCTACACACACACACACACACACACACACACACACACACACACACACACACACACACACACACACAAACACACACACACA
>JAQMCX010000043.1:6250015-6320391 GCA_029814765.1 Acanthurus leucopareius | reverse complement strand
CACACACACACACACACACACACACACACACACACACACACACACACACACACACACACACACACATACACACACAAAAAGTATACTCATAAATACACTCAAAACTTTTTATCTGTTGAATCATTGTAAGTAGATCAACAGTTTGAACAATATGTTTAAATCTAAAAGGTTTGGTTTCTGGGAGGAAAAGATGGGAAGCAGGAGTGGGTGGAAGATGGAGAGAGATAGAGGAATGGTGGACAGGCAAAGGTAGATGGAGAGAGAGTAAGTGGAGTGTGTCCATTAGCTTTCCACCGTGGGAAGCAGAGGTCAGGCAGGGACTAGTAGCCATTAGTGGAGGCTTAATGGCAGCAGCGACTGCAGATGATGAGTGGTGGGGGATGTGGAACCCAACCTGTTAACTTGGGCTGTGTGTCTGAGGGTACAAGACAGATAAATCAGGACAGCAGGAACACCTGTATGACAAGGTGCAACACGGAAAATGAAAAGGGCTTGGTGGAGAGAGATTATAGCAAGTGTAGATGTAGATGGGAAAAAGTGAGGGGGGCCTGTGCATATGGTCTCCTTTCTGAAGTGACAGTCATGATGGTAGAAGTAGAGGGGAGAGCAGAATGCCATATGGCTCTGTGCTCCGCGCTCTTCTTATCCCTCTGTCAGCGTGTCTAACATCCTCTTTCTCTGGGGAAATCTCTATCATTTCATCTCGTCTGTATCTCTCATTCCCTAATGCGTTTTAAAATCTTCCCTTCCTTTTTCCTATCATCCTCTTATCTCCTCCTTTTTGTTGTTTAAACAGGGATTATCAAATTAATCTTCCCCAACTTAAACAAGGAGAAATATTCAAACTGGCAGACGGTGTTATTACGGTGTTTGTGCGCTGGAGCTTTGGCAGCTAAAAGGCTCCCTGTAAAGAGTCGACAAAGGAAGTCCAGAAGTTTAATCTAACTATATTGGATTCCTCATTTAGCAAATGAGAAACACCATGTGGCAGGGAGATGGAGAGAGGGAGTGATGGAGGGAAGGAGGGCGGCAAGAAATGCAGGGAGGGTTGTAGTATGACGAAGCAATATCAGCAGAACAACTTGGAGCTGAAATGCTTTATCAAAGAAAGAGGGACAAAAAAAGAAAAGAGCTGTTTAAGCAGTTGAAATAGTGAATTTAAATTGATGAGAATACATTAAAAAAAACGTGACTTTATCTGTTTTTTTCTGTGAGTGCATGTGTGATATTCAGAGGGAAGTAGAAAAATCCAAAATTAAATCGTAGATGGGAGCGATTGAAAAACTGGGCTGGTTAAAGGATTGATGCAGCTTTAGGGCAGGGAAGAGATAGAGATGGATAAATTCAGGGCAAGAGAGATTGATGGAGGTACAGAGAGAGAAAGGGGAAGAGAGAGATGAAAGGCTATCCACAGATTAGAATGTAATCCCTAGTCGAAAGGATTCTCTTAGATTACAGCTTGTTCTCCTATTAAATCTGCCAGTCACTCCAAATTCCCTATTGTGTCAGTGAGTCAGTCGGGTTGTGTGTGCGTGCGTGTGAGAGTGTGTGTCTGTGTATGATCTTTCCATGACTGGCGATCTGATGTTTAAGCCTTTCAGACAAATCTCTGCATAGACTTCGAGAGCAGAGGGATTGGCTGATGGTTATACAGTTATACAGACACACACATTCCAATTTATGTACACACACACACACACAAACACACACAAATGAACACAGGAGGAGGCTGGAGAAAGCTGTGTATTAATAGATTTGTCAGATAGGTGTCTGCAGGGTTCACAGCCGACTAACGCATATCACACTGAGACTGCACACACAACAGAGAGAGAGAGAGGGAGTGTGAGAGAAAGCGAAAGGCTGAAATCTGAAAAGAAAGATGGAAAGGAATGACATGGGAAATGAGAGGTTAAAGAAAATGGATATTCTTTTATAAATATTTTAAAGGGTTTTTTTGGAGGGTATACAAAAATAAATGGAGAGGAGAGGGTGATTTGCTGATCTCCCCTGAGAATACTGCATGTGTGCAAGAGTGGGGTGAGTGTTTGTGCGTGTCACTGCGCTCATTAATGCTGCATGCTGACAGCTAAGTGTCATCGTCTGACTACACTTGCCTTAGAATGCCAATATAAAACCACAAGCCAAGACATGCCTCAAACACACACACACACACACACAGGCACAGATACATTTAAAGCCACACCACACCAAGAGTGGAGGATCCAAGCCCCAAGGGGAGACAGACAAAGACAATGGGAAGCAGTGAGAGGGCCGAGAAGGATGCCCGATTTTAAATATTCATCTCTTCCTTCAGCTGCCAACCCCTCTATCTATCTCTGTCATTGTGCCACACAAGTGATGGAAGGAGGAAATAGAAAGTCTGGATGGAAAGAAAGAAAGAAAGAGGAAGTAACAAGAAAAATGCAGCAGTAAAGGAGAGGCAAGGCAGGAGTTAAGTTCTTAGGAGGGCTCAATGATTATTTGATTAATTTTGATATTATATTAGTTAAGGTTTTTTGGCTTCTCGACAAAACCCGCAAAGACATAATGAGGTAATACTTCATCATCACTGTACTGGAATAAGGAGACGTGCAACTACTTCAGGTCTGCAACATTTTGGTAGCTGACAAAACTCATATTTCCCCCCGAAAATATCATCAACGTAGCACAGTGACACAACATTTACCCCGGTCTGTACTCTATAAGTAGAAAAACACATTATTTCATTATTGCACAAATGTAATTAGAGCAGCATGTGCCCATGAAAGAACTTTACAGCAGGGCTTAAGCACTCTGTGTACTGAGACTCAGTGGTTGCATATTAGCAGGGATGAATACAACTCAAATGCTTAGGCAATTTTACATCTGTACAAAGAGGCTGTTTGAATGCCGTAAGGAGAAACATCAGCAAGTGAGTGTGTGAATCAGAACTGGGTATGAAAACCAATTTTCAAAAGCTGATGCTGTCAAATGTCCAAGAAACACACCAATCAGGTGAATTATTTAAAATATTAATATTTAGAGTACAAATTCAATTATGGTTTTGGACAACTGTGCTTAAAACCTGCAAATGGAGAAATCAACAGGGTGAAGTTTTTTAGCGTCTAATTATTGAAATTGTTTTTAAAAGAAGGAGTGTTTTCTAAAACGCTGCATTGAAGGAACACAGTAATGATTACAGATGTTGGCCTATGCGTTTCTGCAAGGACAAAAAGAACAAAAATTGAAACCCTGCCCTTCAAACAACCATTTTTCGTCATTCGACATCAGATTTCTGAGTTTACCAGGTGCAACTGAATGCCCCATTAAACCCCTGTTGGTACCCATCCTTTTCTGTACAAAACATTGTAGATTTCAGACTTTATAAGGTGCACTGAAAGCACCACGAAGTCCTGCAGAGATTACAAGCGTAGTTTTATATTCCATGACTTTTCTGGTTCAAATATTTGCCCACTAGTGTAACAGAAAATCCACACACAATTCAGACCCCCCTGGGAGAAGGTATATGTCAGATCTCTGGATTTTATAAATCAATATCCAACAATTCAAATGAAGATTGATTCTAGAAAATTGATTTTTGAATCCAGCCTTAGGTTTAAGTAAAGCTCAGTGAAAAGACACTCAGCACGTCTGAAGTAGCTGACAAAGTGCCCAGATCGAGTAAAGCCTGCAGAGTGTTTTAGGCTGCCATGCTGTTCACATGCTGCACTATTCAGATTGCAATATCCTCCTACCCTTTCCATTACAGTGATGAACTAAAGACGGCCCTTCATAATCACCTGGAGGCTCTGAGTTCACTTTCACCTAGGTAAGTCTCTCTCGTCAACCCCCCCACTCCCTGTTATTGAGCCATAAAGAGCCTTGTGTTTCCCATGGGAAGTGACAATGTCAGACCCTAAACACCAAATATCAACCCTGACTTAATAATCCAATCCACAGGAGTTGTCTGACTTAACTTGGGTCAAACAATTTTAAGCCTTAGGTTGGCTGAACCTACCTTCTTTAAGTACCGGTATTACTACATCTACAATAAAAAACAAATACTTCTAATCTGGGATCAAAAATGGAATTGGACTCTCTTCTATCTCCTGCATCTCATTAGCGGTTGCCAGGGTCTCTATAATCATTATGTCCTTAGTCCTCTTGTCATATTTCATCCTGTATGATTTCCTACAAGTATGTTGGCTGTGCTGTCTGAAACTGTCAGTGGATGCTTTGTACTTTTAAACTGCACACCAAATCTACCGACAGGTACAAATGAAGCCTCCTGAACCTGAACCTGAGGTTGTCTGATGATGCTAGCTAGCTTTAGACAACTCATGCACAACTATGGAGATCTTCTACTTGTGCCAAGACAGGCAATGACTATTTAGGATTATTCTGGTTCAAAGATCATGTTCATTTGCTGTGTGTATCATAATGTATAAGTGTCCCAATACACATATACTAAACATATGCGGTGCATAAATATATGCAGGCCTATAGCAGAGCGAACCAGAGGTCAGAGGTGTCCGGCTGTGGGTTTTTCTTATTGGTGAGTCAGAAACAGTGAAACATCTCTGGTGGAACATCTTTTATAGCATGTACCAACCACTGCTGCCAATGTGACCTTCAGCAAAGCATTTAGCTGAGCAGCCCTTAGCTCCAACTCTCTGGTAGGAGCAAAGGTCACAGCAATATTTGTCTCTATTTAGAGAAGGAGAGAGAAGGAGCCAGAGAGAAATAGCAGGGTAGATAATGTAAATGTAAATGGGCTCTTTACCTGCTGACCCGCGGTTCTTCTTGCCAACTGTCCATCAACCAAAGAGAATGCAATGAAAAGAAGTAGGACAAAAGGGGAGATAAGAAGTGGGGGGAAAACAGAAGAGATATAATTTAGATTTCAAGTGTTTCCTCGGGGTGCAACAAAAAGACACATTTAGCAAACACATGTTAAAAGAGCAAAAGAAAACACAGGCTTTCACAAATCAGCAGCTCTAAGGCGTCTCGGAGTTGAGGAGGAACACAGGAGAAGGAGACTCTTTCCCCGAAAAGGAGGAAAAAACAAATACATATTGGGAAATAGATGAGAGGGAGGACGCGTCAGAAAGGGAGAGAGAATGGCATGTTATCATGGAGTCCAGAGGAAGACAAGCTGTTTGCAGCCCATCCATCAACTGCCAGCTAACAAAATTTTTTCCCTCTCATTCACTCTGTTCTTCTCCTCTATCCTCCCCCCTCTGCCTTTTCCTTCTTTTTTTGTCACGTCTGGAGGTAGCAAGACTGTAGGCTGTGTGAAAATGATGGCATTGACATTCTACTGGCAGAAAATCTACATTCACTGTTCATCTATCAATAGAATACTCCTCATGCTCCTATTCAGCCGTTCAGTCACTCACTCACTCAGCACTTACATACTAGATTTATATTTATGCTTATGTTTGTTTTAGTGTTAGTGTTTGTGTGTGTTTGTCTGTGTGTGTGTGTGTGTGTGTCTGTCTGTGTGTGGTGAAAAACTTGTGTAAGTCAAGACCTTTATTTAGATTCTGACGTATCACATCAGCATCAGCGCAAAATTTGTTCATCCAATGTGATTATCACACACACACACACATACACACACACACACACACACACACACACAAACACACTAACACTGTGCGAAAACAAATGAAGAAAAATGAGCAAGCAAGCTGATGAGGGTGAAAAAAAGCAGCTTAAAAAGATCTGGGAGGGGAGGGAAACCTTTAGACACATTAAAATGTTATTGTTTTCATCATTTATGCTGGAAATAAAGATTTATCTATTAAGAGAAGCTGTTATTAAACCTCAGTACAACATGCCTTGCCAGGGGTCACTCTCACTCTCACTCTCACTCTTAAAGGCCAGGAATCAGTTATTAAACAAATGTTTGCAATATTAATTGGATAAATGAACAACAATAAAAATGGCTTGCTTGTTTACTCTCTCACTCCCCTCTATAAATATAAATATCTTTCTATCCATCTTTCTATACACACACACACACACACACACACAGACACACACACACACGTGTGTGTATATATACATAAACACACACCCACCCACACACATATACATACATACTATACATACTCACCACTAGTAGCAAGTAACAGAGAGCATTGCCAGGATAATTAAAGTCAGTGTAAGCATCTCAGAAGAGGAGTTGATAGGGTTTGGTGCAGCTTAGGTTAGAGCAAATACATTTTGAAAGCAAAGTTTTAACTTCACAGTTTTCAACATGTGTGCACTGATCATTGCCGCTCCCAACTGAAGTTTCAAATTGCAGCAGGTCATCTCACTTGTTGCTAATTTAAGTTAATTCTGTGAGTACTTGATGACAGAGCAAAACAAAATGAAAAGACTGCTGTTTCATTTTTCTTTACTCTGCAAGCTGGTTCTTTTTTTCAGATATTCAAATTGTGAGGAGTTGAATCTTGATGAGGGCTAAAAAAATGACTACCATAATATATGCAAATATAAATAAAATTTAAAAACCAAAGTGGAAAGCATTATTATTATTAACTGTTGCTGCTATCAGGTTATGCTGATGCATGACATATAACTGTTTCCTTTAATCCAAGACACTCTGCTCTGTTTACAAACAAAAACTGGAAAATCATTATTATTGTCGCACACGACATGGTTGACAACACACAGAGACCATTCAGCTGTCTTTCTCAGATTCAAGAGTGTATTTTTTGTAATTCTATTTAAGGACATCTGAAAAAAAAAACCATTTTAATTTTTGTACTATAATTCAGAGATTACATTGGTAATAGTACCAAATGAGCAATTATCAGAGACCAATTGTAAACTCATATAAATACAGCCATTTAACTAGAGCGCAGTTTGTACTGTTAAGCGGTAGTATTGGAAAGTCTATAATTTTGAGTCTTAAAAGGGGTCACATGCACATACATGCACACACACATGCCCACAGACACAAAAACAGAAAACACACCCTCGTTGGTCTGGGGGGCATACAGCTCTGCGTGTGTATTCAAATGATGTGTCATACTGAGTCATCTTCAGTTTCAAATGGGAACAGAGAAACAATGGGGACATCAGGGGACAACAGAGAGAGAGAGCCTGAGCTGGAGTGTGTGTGTGAGTGTGTGTGAGTGTGTGTGTGTGCACGCGCGCGCATGTGTGTTCACAACACAACAAAGCATCTGACGTTTATAAAGCTGAATCCAATAAACATATTTTACAGTAACGCTTACTTCCCTCATTGTTTTCCAAACGCTTTAAAGTGCTTTGGATCATTTGTTGTCTTAATCAATGTGTGTATTGATGCGCATCTCAGAGTTGAAATAACTACTGTAAGTACAGGTGAATGATGCTTTACTAATCCAGTTCATAGCATTGTATTTAGACAAAATAGGTCACCTCTCAATATAATGGTTGATATTAATGGGATGTAAAATACAATTTGATTGGATGTGAACATATTAGTGTGTGCCCAAGTGTGTCTCAGCTTTGAGTATGATTTGTATTCATGAATTCACCATTGTGTATTCAGCTGCCAGAAGGACCTACAAACAAGCAGGTCACCATGTCCTCTGTGTGTGCTTGCCTCATTGTTTGTGCGTGTGTGTGTGTTTTTGTTTTATTGAGTGATACAACAGGGATTAAGTACAGTATTTGTGTGTTGTGTCTGCTATTCAATACAACAATCCTGTGAGCTGTACCTGTCCTTTTGTGTGTCTGAAGGGCTGTTGTTGCTGTGTTTTCAGCTGGCCTGTGCAGGTGCTGAACCTGCGGCTCCTCACTGTTGGTCACCTATTTGCTGTAGCATCCCCAAACTCTCCATGACTCACCCCTCCTCCCCCCTCTCAAACGAACAAATGGCCCCGCTGGGCCTTCCTTCCTTCCCTCCATCTACATACAACCAGACATCCCTCGCCCTTGGTGACAATCTATTCCCCTGCTCAGCCTTGCCTCATTCTCCCCATCCACCCACATCTGCATCCACTGTCACATTTCCTCAAGCCAAAGAATACTTTTTTAGCAACACATTTGAGTCTTTTCTCTCTCTCGACTGCTTAAAACCTAGAGTTCAACCTCAAAACCCTTACCATTCCAATTTACCCTGTCAATCTCACTCTCCCTCATTCTGTTTCTTTTTCCTGTTGAAAACATATGCGCACACACACACACACACACACGCACACACACAGGACTACACGCCTATTTGAAATTCATATCAATGGCTATAGAAATGTAACACTCCAATTTCCAATCTTGACACTTTCACAGAGAGAAACACAAGGACTCACGAACCTCTTCATGCCAACACACATATATACAGACATACACACATGCACACACAAACGCATTTACACAAACACGCAGGTACGCAGGCACGCAGGCACGCACATACACACACACAGCGCTGTGCCCAGTAAAATAATAAGCTGGCTGGAGTGGTGACCTCAGACCTTGGGGCAACTCCTGATGGACCTAGTTGATAACATTTTGTAGTCCGTACGCTTCCTCTCCTTATACCCTGTAGTCTGTCTCACTTTGTAAATCTCTCCAGCAGTGAGAAGAGCTATCATTTATATGAAGCACATAAACAGCAAAGACAGGTTTACATATTAAATCTTGGTTTTCACACAACCATACCCTCTTTTCCCCCTATTTGAGCCAAATTTGTCTTTTGCTCAGATTCGCCTTCCCTCCAGAAATATGCACTTTGGGAAGGTTACATCTTCCTGCTGTCTGACTGTCTGTACCAAACACTAACACCAGTTGACCTTTCCAATTTACCATGTCAATCATGCTCACACACACAGACACGCTTACAGCCGGTATGGGTAGCCCAGTCTCCAATACACATTCAGGTAAAGTTGGTGTCAATCAACCTTGTATGGAATCCCAAATGTCACCAGGTTTTGACATTCTCTTTGCTCATCCTCTGAAAGAAAAAAGTTAGCTTGTCTCTGTCTTTCCACCTCCTTTTCCTTTCTTTTTCCGCACTTATATAATTTGTACTCTCCTCTCTTCTCATCCTATCACTTCAGACTTTGTTTATTTCTGCCAAAAGAAATGCCTACACACAAATGTGCACTTGAGATAAAAAACCGACCTATCCCTTTTTAAACACTTCCTCTTATCATCTCATGAGTTTAACAAAGAGAGAGGAAATGAAACAAATAAAGCCTGCCACTGAAATTGATAAACAGACATCGAACCTTAAAAAAAGAAACAAATGAAGTAAAAGGGAAACATTAAAAAAAAACAAGCGCACCATGTAATGAAATGGGAAATAGATGTAGATGTTCAATTCATACTGTGAGCCTAATGATGGCATAAAAAAAGGAGAAATCATTTTCAATTCAAGAGAACAGTGCTGTTTCTGCAAGTCTGCGCCTTTGATATGAGACAGAGAGAAAAAATAGGAAGTCTCTGATCTCGCATGAGAAATATTACAAGGTAAGAGAGAAGAAACAAGGGATGAAAGACAAGAGGGAGACAGGGGAAAGCCGGAGCCAAAAGGTGGGGCTTCAAAAGTCGGTGAAGTGGTGCAGCTGTGTGCCCATCACCTCAGGGTGAAATACCAGATGGAGAAGGGACCACAAGAGACACGACAGAGGAGATGCATCATTATTTAATCAGGTTGTTTCCCACTTTTTGTCTTCTTTATCCAGAATGCTGCAGGGTAATCCCTTATCTCACACTCCTTCTTCATTGTCACTCCTTCCTTATTTTTATCTCTTGCACTCCTCACTATGACTGCTCTTGTCCTACAGACTCAAAGTGTCTCAGAGACCCTCAGCATAAGTAAATAAGTCTCATAAATAAGAGGATACTGAACTTTAAGTGTCTCCTTCAAAAACAAGTGGCAATCCGGCTAAGCGTTAACTACACCCTGTGTAGTTGTAGACAAAGTCCATTCATTTATTACACAGCAGCGAGTAAAGAGACGCGGCCTGGAGGGATGTGACAGATCAGTGGAGGGCAACATGTCCCAGCATTTCCTTGGGCACTTCCTTGAAGGCTAAGGCATTCGCTCACAAACTCACAGTTTTTGGGGCAGAATGAAAATGTGAATACTGTACTCAGAATTTATTAATCCCTTTTGGGAACATCCCTTAAAGACAATCACAGTATATCAAACCATAGGACTTTCAAATTGTATATAATTATGATTAAGGATCCTAGTTGGGTTTTTTTTCTAGCATTAATTCATCCAAACCCGGTTATTAGTCATCAGTCAAAATCTATTATTACAAAAATTCAGGACCAAAATCCTACAATGTGACTTTTGTTACATTCTACTGAGCAATTTACCAGCAGATGTCCTGAAATTATGCAAAATACACTGTCAAGCTAACATTATGTTACTGCTGGAGATATATTGTTGGTACTACACAGTCTGTAAGTGTCTTAGCACATTATATTTATTTAACCTGTGGAACAAAATTATGATTACATATGAATTCAAGCACTTGACACTTTACTTGGAACATTGTCTTTGCAGCAAGACGGAAGCACATGAACTTGTAAGAAGTTCTGCTATTCAGTACTGCAATTTACATGGAAAAGAAAAAGAATAAAATTGTTAAAGTTAGATGAAATGACACTAAAACAGCCTCAGTCCAACTTGGTCCAGTCATCCAATCCAAATCAGTCTTGGACTCATTCCAATAATCATACAGTGTGTCCAAGCCATTAGTCTACAAAATGTCAGAAAATAGTTAAAAAAGTCCATAAAAATTTTCCCATACCTCAACATTACTCTTTTAAATTGCTTGTTGTGTCAGACCAAGAGTCCAAGACCTCTAAGTAGTCAATTTACAGCTTTATTTGAAAAACCATAAATCGCATATTTGACAAGATATTTTTTTTCACACCAATTATGTTCGAATGGAGAAAATAGTAAATTAATCAGAAAGTCAGTAGTTTTAAATAAAGCTTCATACAGTATCTAAGCTGTATCTGAATGTGACGCCTTTCTCAGTCAGCAGGTATGTATGTTTTGATGGAAGTAATTTAGTTGCGGCAAATAGAGCCATATTAATTGCAGCACCTGTCTGTCATAATAAAAAGCTAATCTCACCTTTTACAATCACTGACACATTGATGGACTTGTGGTCTAAATGTATAAGCGCACAAGTATTTCACAACCCTGTCTTAAATCCTGTGAACATATGTAAAGTGATCATTCAAATGAGCAAAAACAGTTAGGGTCTATTGTTGATTAATGACTTGATTGATTAAGTGGCTCAGAGATTGATTAGTTGAGCCTGGCTAAAACAGATTCATTAGAACAGAGATAGATCAGTGAGATCTGGCTGCAGCTGTTCTGTCTGGCTCCAGACAGCATGGCCTGGTAATGGACATCATCTGTCTGTCTGTGGATCACAATATGTCCACATTCACACGCACTGTTGTATGTGTAGGTGTGTGTGCGTGGGTAATATAAGCTGCACACATCTCCTCTTTTCTTCAATCACTCCAAACAACCAGACTGAGGAGGAGGTAGTGGTGGCGAGGTATGTAAGGACAAAGAGGAAGAACGAGAAGGTTGGAAACTATTTTTGGATTAAAGGCCCTGTTGATCTATTCCTGTTTTCAGCATCCCCTCTCAATCTTCAACTTTTACACTCTGCCTCTCTTTCTTCCTTCCTATCCAGTTCTATCGTCCTCAAAGCTTTCCCAATTTTGCATTGGCTCACAGCTAGCCTCTTTTTTCTTTGACTTTCTCTGGTGCCCAATCTTTTCTGTCCTCTGCCTCATCCCCCTTCTCTCTATTAATTTTTTACCTCTTTTAGTAATTCTTTGTGAGTACTCTGTTTGCCCCGAAACCTTGATAAAAACTTTGCCCAAGAGGACAAACACACTAAAGCATGGCAATGTGTGTGAATTTGTTACTTTATAAATGGGAGCATGAAGTGGCTCCATTTCAGCAAGGCTCTAACAAATGAAGACAGTGAAGAGGAAAAAGCACCACCAACATAGTATTTTAGACCTTGGTGATAGTTCAGTAGTTAAAGAAGGAATGTGATACATGGGTTCTTATAAACTGTGATTTCAAGTATCTGGATTTGTGAATGTGTGCACTTAAAAGTGTAAGAATGTAAAACATTATTGGCTCTTAATTCTCAATATATACACTTGAGCTGAAAAAAAAAATCAACAGGTCAAAAGTTCATCCAATGATGGAGACCATAAGATCAAAAGCAGTGGAAAAAAGCAAATAAGAGATCCTTAAATTTAGAGTTTTGACAAAATGCCTGTTTTGATTAATCTGGTCTCTGCTTTTTTCTCCACTTAATTTTTTTTTTTTTGTGATAAAAATTATTACAATGCATCACCATCATTATTAGCATAATGCACTTATGTTTTAAAGTTACTTGAATAATTGAAGTAAATCAATACTGAATAGAAGTGTGATTTTTTTTTCTGACACACACATACAGGGTAGAACAGCGCACTAAATACAATATGATCAGTCGCTACAATACAGTGTTTATGTATAGATTCCACGTCATCTGGGATCCGTTCTTTGCAAAAATTACATATCTTAAAAGTATTTACTGGGTGTTTAAGGAAGGTGACATTCAATTTGTTGAGCTTATTTGTATTTTGCTTGAAAAGAGGGAATGATCGCTACTAAGTAGCAGTCTAAAGATTACGTGCATGAGGTTGCCTTTTTTTTAAATCAAATAATCAAATTTCAACTAATAAGAACTAAGTAGTAATTTGTTCAAAATAATTTGAACTTAACAAAAGCATCCTAAATGTATTTACAGTGTATAATTGATGATGTTGGGGTTTTTTGTTTTTTTATTTCATTTCGTAGTGGTGCCTCCTCTACCTCACAGAGTCAGCAACTACTGTAACAGGTCTTTTACTATTTAACTTAATGGTAACCCAATGTTACAATGGATAGCAAACAGCATCACCTCATTTCCTGGTTTTTGGTCAACAGCAGTGTTGAGTCCAAGTACTTCCACACTTCATTTCACATTCCTTCAAAATAACTAGTTCTTCTCCTCCTTTGCATTAACAGAATGACATCAACTGTCTTATTTGTGAAGAACAAAAGGGCACAAGTATCAACAGCAATAGAGTGATATATAGGAGTAAGAGTTTAATTTATGAATGCCCTCAGCTAGAAAATAAGGATCATCTTGATGCGCTTTACCCATGTTGATCGGATTTGAATAAAAAGTTACTGCCCTAATAGGGATTTTTCTTAAAATATTCCAATTCCGTCAGATTGTGGTGTTTTGTTATTTATAAGATAACACTATTCTTTTCAAGTATTCAAATTGCTTTGCAATTTGATTCTCATTCTTTCACACACCAAATGTCTAACAACTGGGGTTTAGGTTTTTGCTAAAAGACATTTTGATGGCTGGCAGGTGGAGAGATTAGGGGAACATCACTGTTCTACCTCCTGAGCCACAGGCATAACTATACACTTTGAATTTCCATAAAATGTAAAAATTTATACCATTAAAAAAACGGTATCCATCTGGCTCATCCCAACATTTATTCACACACTATATATATATATTAATTCAAGCAGCCCATGACTCAATATCCCCTATTCTCGTCTGTTTCCTTCTGCCATTGAACATATTCCCCTTCCTCAGCACCTCATCATCTCTCCTTCTATTTACCCATCCTTTATCTTGCCTCTGTTCCTCAAATCCATTCTTTCCTTTGCCGCTCTGCCCCATCATTCATCAGCTTGGTTTTCCCCCCTCAATCGCTTTTATTCTCATCCACTTATATTGCTTCAAATTAACATCTGCTGACTGTCCTGCTACTCCAATAACCTGTTACACCCAGCAGGAAGCACTGACACACAGAGACAATCAGTGTGTCCCCATGCACAGTAATATTTCATTTATATTCTGGATACTCTGAAAACTGTTTATGAAAATCCTGAATACACCAGTATGTGCTGATACAAGCTGGCATATGAACAGCGTATCCTGTTGGGTTGCACAGTTTGGAGTCATGAAGCCTTATGCATTTTCACACAGTGAGGAGTATAAAAATAAAGCACCACTACTGAACACAGTGGAGAAACTATAAAATATCCGTCTCCATGTACATGGTGTCCGACATGAGGCCTCAGCTGGATGAAGCTCTGACTGAGAATATTAATCTTCATGCACACTCACTGACTGACACACTCACACAGTCTTGTGTTGCAGGGTGTATAGCGAGATGGTGATAAGGGACAGCTGCGTGACTGACAGGATCATTAAAACCATGAGCACCGCAGTACTTATCTGTGCACTTGACACATCATTCAGCATCCTGTGTGTGTGTTTTGTGTGTGCTTGTGCATTTCATCTCCTTAAGGCAGCTGAGATGCTATCCTTGCCCAAGTATCTGTCTAGATATGTGCATTAGTCAGCGTCAAAGGTACATCAACCATGTTTCCACCTACATCCTCCACTATAACAATGCATTCTTCTATCCAAATTCCCCCTGAGATTGTTCAAGTAAATGTTACGGCATTTCTCAAATGAACAAACACATCAACACTGTCTGCTGCATGACAGACTTCCTGCACACACAGATACACATTTTTGAACAGGGTTTGAGCCAGAGTTCGGGCACAGGGTGGGCAAGAATGCTGCAGTCATAAAGGAGCCATTAACTACTTATAAGAGCTGTAGATATATTATTTTGTTTCACTAAAAAAAAAGTCTATTCCCTTAAAAAGGTTTAGGGATGGAGGAGTCCTCACTTTTTTTCTGTTTATGTAACATGACATAATAACATGAAATGACGATAAGGGTGCAGAACACGACAGATACAAATAGTCTACAGATGGTAAAGATAGCATCCTTTTATTTTTTCAAAAGATTCACTGTATAATGGGCATTGATTAATAAACAGGTTTTCTATTGATCATCATGCATAGCTATCAAAATCCAGCCTGTTTTATAGCAGGAGAGCTGTCATGCTAACTGATTACAACAATGTTAATCAGCCTTGCTGTAAGATGTTTGTTGTTACTGAAATAAGTTAACAACTTCACAGTTTTCACCACAAAATATGAAACCACTTTTGAATGTAATGATTTTGTGCAGGTTTCTTGAACATCCTTGAGTAGTTTTTAATCAGGAAATAATTACTAAATAAAAAGCATTGTTGTGTTTTTACTAACTTACTTTTACATCAGCAGAGGGACTGGGTTCTTTTTGTATTGCATGTCAGTGTTTCTTGAGCAGTCCAGAGTGAACAAAGCAAACACTTGAGCCTTTCACATTTATCATAGGTTTTAGGACCCCCACAAATTCTTGGAAAGGGGGAGGAGGGGGTGGCAGAGGGATTTTCAGTGGGTGCAATGTGCATTTTTAGTGTTGACTGGCATTTATGTATCTTTAATATAGTTTAGTTAGTGTTAGAGGATTACTTAAACCCTGGCAAACTAAGTGTGAACTCGAACACCTTGTTTTTGATCGGATATGAATTTTATAATTTCCTTTTTTTGTGTGGACTAATCACAAAGTAAAGTCATGTGTCTAAAATAATATTTCTAAAATCAGCATTTATGTTTGTTTTTTACTATTATTTTCTAGCATTCACATAGCGTACAGTTTGTTTTTTTTAGTATTGTTTGGATGGAGCAGTAAATGACTGGGAAAGTGCTGCTGCACTACTACATTGGACACCCTCCTACAGTCATAACTCCTCCACAGTGCAGGCAAAGATTTGTGCATCACAGTGCTCTGAATTCAACTGGTTTCTCTCAGTAAACAATGTTGGCAGAAACCTGTGTAACATTAAAACTTTTAGAGCTTCTTTCTACTCCTTTATTTTGTCCTCTTTAACTCCACAGCCTTGGCTTGTACATCGATTCTTAGAAACTTGTTACATCTAGCATCTGTGACTTTTTATCTGTTTCCTCTCCCACTGGACACCTCACTGAACACCTCGCTGCCAGCCTTTTTGTTGCCTCTGTTTTGTCTATTGACTATCTTAATAGTAAATGAAATAGGATTTGAAGATGTTTTGAGTGGGTGTAAGTCTGTAAATGCTCAGTCAAAGCCATGTACATGGGCATCCCTCTTAATCTATTTCATCATGCTGTAAAACATGCGTGCAATTAAAGTCCTAACTTGGTGGAACAAGCAGAGCATAAACATACAGACACACACACAGTTTGCTTGTCATACTGACACAGTCCATGAGTCAGTTTCCTGTCCTTCCTTCCATCTCTCCTGTCTGTACACTGGGGTTTTAATTATAGAACCACAGCGGAGGCTCATTACACTGCGAGAGAAAGAGAGAAGGGACTGAGAGACACAAAAATGAAAGAGACAGAGGAAACAGACAGAGAGGGGAGACGAGGATCAACAGAGACAAGTCTGATCCCTTTGCAACTGAAATATTGAATATTATAATTCCAGACACAACCAGTTGTAGCAGGAATTAATCAAAGCAGTGATTCATTAGCCAAGCCTCTTTATCAAAACCACCGAGTATTAGTGCCTATTTGCATGATTGTCTATGTGTGTGTTTTTCACATCTGTAGACTTCAAATGACCAGACTTTGACTTTATTTAAGAGATCATCTTAGTCATAATGTGTCCACACAGAAGGCTAGATCTGTAAATTGACCTTGCAGGTACAAGGTTACAGATACAAGCATGTTAAACAAAAACTGCCAAGCCACAGTGTGCTGATATTCATTCTATAAGGTTTACATCTAATTTAAGGGTTAACTACTTCAGACAGCGATTAAAAATATCTTGCCATGGGAATCCAGTAGCCCACTTGTAACTATATTCATACTAATGTTAATATTGCCGTCTTACTCTATGACAAAATGTTATTACTGTGTTTGGGAGGGCAAAACAATTTTTGCCAACAAACTTGGATTTAAACTCAAAGAGAGTGTGTTCTATGTTATTCAAAATAGCACATGTGCTTGCTTTACTGCATATCACATTAAGGAAACTGACTAATGGATATTAGGCTTTAAATCCATTGTACTTCAGCTACAACAAACAAAAGGTTCATTAACTTAATAAATCACAACAGCAACAGCAAAGGTTTTTTAATCAGCCATGTGATGTATGAGACCATCACAGATGGTCCCAAAATGAGGGCTGGTGTGTAAAATTTGGACTTACTCTGAGTGAGTCTGAACACACGGTACTGTCTGAAACCCATGTGGTGTTTTCGTTTGTCTCTAAACCTTATTTTTAAAAGAGCCTCTTCAAATTGGTTTCTGCAGAAACTGCTGTATCTGGCCGCCTTCAGCAAAAAAGCATCAACAAATAATAGGACTAAAATAGGTTTTGGTTCTTGCTGAATGCTGCTTGTTACTTCCACTGAAACTCTTCTGCACAGTCAAAATGTAAAAAAGACACCTGGAGCAATGATCAGAGTGACTAATGTTTATCGAGTCAAAACAGACCATGGTTAAGGATCCATCCAGCAATTGTTTTTAATCTTTAGTCTATGAAATGTCTCAGAAAAAGTGAAAGATGTGAAGCACAACTTGTCAAAACCCAAGCTGCCTTATCACATGTTTTGTTATTTTGTACACCAGCATTCCATTCCCCCCAAAACATTGAATTTATTCTGATACAACACAAAGAAAAGCAGCACATTATCTGCATAGGAACAGCTGGATCTATTTAAATGTTATTTCACATTTATTTTTGACTTATCATTAACATAAGAAAAGTCACAGATATATTTTCTGCTGATGATTGAATATACTGGTCTCTAAAAAGTTTTCTGGCTCTAAACAAGGGTCCAAAAAGTAAAATAACTATTTGTGCAACCAAATCTACAAAAATGCCAAATTATTAATTAATCTCTCCCTTTTAAATGATCACAAAAGTTTTCACAGCTTGGGGACTCCTCAGTTTACAATGGTTTGTCAGATTCTAGTTTGCAAGTGCCAACGAGTGCCAACTAATTCATCACAACAGGTGCACCAGGTGGCTTTATTGTACTTTTTGGACCTCTGCTCTCTCGGTTTTTTGTATTTAATTGAGTTTGTTGGTTTTTTTGGGGGTTTTTTTCTTCTACTGTCAGCACTAAACATGGGGAAAAAACATCATTACCATAATTAATATTAACACATGCTACTGTAATCTGTAAACTGCTGCTGGTGCCAGTTATAATTTAGCACCCATCTAAGAAAAGTAAGTTTTATGCAGGAATGCCCTGTTAGCTAATAAGAGAAAAGTCTAACAATATCTGACCATAACTGTGAAATCTTTTAGTCATTTTTATCGCACTGTTAAATAAAGTATATTGGCAGCTGCTCCCCAAAATGGCCATATTCTGGTGGTAATTAATGAAAAAGCAGTCATTTGGAAGGGAAAGAGGGAGAAAACAGATCTAGTGTCACTGTTCAGTGCATACACCTGTGCTTGTGTGAGGGGGTGCTGAGTTGTTATGCAGCATTTAATTTGGCATTCGTTTCTGCTTTTAGGAGACACCAACCAAGAAGTCTGGGAGAGAATCATATCTCCACATGGCTATCAGCATTCTTCTCTCACTGGTTTGACTAAAATCTCCTGACGCCAAGAGTTGCTGTCTATCCATGAAGAACACACACAGACAGATTGTGGCACAGATTAATTTCTTGCCATGTTGGTTTGAAAGGTTTCTATTGAGTTCCTTGAAGCCTACCATGGCATGACGCAGCAAAATGCAAGACACCTTGAGCGCTTGAAGTGAGCTGCAGCACTGGAAACAACTCAACTGCACTCGGGGATACAGGGGTTTCTGTGGTTCTCTTTAGGTTTTAAAATAAGGCCTGGTAGGTGTGCATGGGTCCATGACACTACAAGGCACTAACACACAGACACATGCATGCAAATAAGCACATAAACACAAACTGCTTCTTTTCCACCCCACAAACACACAGTCACACACTCAATCTCTCCAGGGACACTAAAATACCTCCAATTAGACGTGCCAGAGAACAACTGGGATGGGACCTGGAGCAAAGATACACACACATGCACACACACACACACACACATGCACATGCACAGAAGGATCCATGGCAGGCTCACATTTAAGAGTCAGTGATGTGGAAAAGAAACATCTGGAAGGGAGGGAAGACGATTAGAAACAGAAACAAATGACACAGAGACAAACAGGCATGCGTAGAAAAACAACACAAACATGATCACCAAACACACACTTATTCAAACAGCCTCAGTATTCATGAAATAATCCGAAACATATTCAGTTTTTTAAAAGAAACAAAAACTTGTGCATCATGCACAATTTACTGTTCAAATGTCCCATGCAAAAAGAAAATCATTTTTCTTGTATTTTTTTCTTCCATGGCTATTTTTCCAAACCAATACCGTGTGTACATGTAACGCTGTGTGTCTGTGTGTGTGTATATCTGGGTTATCCGGAGGTCAGCTGAGTCAGAAGCAACTAGAGTCTATTCTTTAGCTCTTGACAAAGGCCACTCCGTCACTTCTCAGGGCCAAGGGGGAAGGCAGGGGTAAAAGAGGATAAACCGAACAAATGGAGTGACGTTAAATGGCAGACACCAGGGGAGTCTCCTTCAGGAGGCGTAATCAAACTCAGACAGACTCTCCCCCAATCACCAACTCAAGGTAATCAAACTCAGACTCCTACATCCTCCCCGACACACATATAATGATTAAGGTTATGAGAGGATATGGGCTTATTTTACAATGCATTTATGCACTTGGAGCCAATCCATCCCTTCATTCTCTTTTCAACAGTCCCTTCTGTGTTGCTCTTGAATCGCTGTCTTTCCTCGTCTTTTCCGCCTTGTGATTGCTCTTATCTATATTTTTGTTCTATTCAGCCACCTCAATGTATACAGCACTTGTGACGCTGCCTATTGAAAGTTTTTTGTTCTTTTTTTTTTTAGCAGAATCAAATTTATAACTCAATTCATTACTGCGCAGAACTAGGAAGCTTCAAAAACAAGCTGACAAATTTTCAAACAACTGCCTCCAACTCTGTTGTGCTTAAGAAAACTTGTTTCCAGAAACTCTATTGCCAGGAGTTTGCATAGACTTTGCCATTCAATTATTATAAAGACACAAAATGTAGGGCAATTTAAGGAAGAACTCCATTCACTAATCAAGATCCTTTCACTTGTTATGAGAAGTGCTAATCAAACTGTGACAAGAGATGAAAAAAATCTTCTGTTGTGTGATGTGAGCATTTACAAGGCAGCAAAGACTGAACCAAAATATGCTTTTAACTGCATGTATGGACTAAAAGGCGGGACATCTTGCCCTCTACAGCTACAATTTATTAAAAAAAATAAATAAATAAAAAATTATTGCATGTCTTCCAACTCTATAGAAGCAAAATACTGAACAGCAGGAGTGCTCTTTTGAAAGAGTTCGCTCAGTAAGCAGTGCTTCTATGTGCGCATGTAATATTCTAAGCTATTTTTTGCAGTTCAGCAATCATTAACAAGCGTGACATAATGTCTCCTCAATGGAAAAGATAAAGGCTGCTGATCAACTATTGAACACAAAGCTGAAATAGCATTTAAAGTGCTACAGCAATTATACGAGTATATGTATATATATATATATATGCATCTGCCACACTCTTGAACTCTCTCTTTCTTTCCTCATTCTGCTTTCTGCTCTTTTTTTCTCCAGTCTATCTTGCATGCCCTCTCCTGTCCTCTCTCCTGTTGCGACACATGTGAGATGTATGCATGCTGGATCATAACTTCTTTGTTTTGAGTTGTAAAGATCTCAGGCTGTTTTGTCTTGTTTCTTTATCCTGCATAGTGCAGGACTTTGATCATGTCCACACATGCCATGTGTGTCTAGGCATGGATCTTCTTCATGTGTATGTTTGCATGTCTGTGTGCTTTTACGTGTGTGTGTGCTAAGTCAACCTCCAGCCTGTGCTCTCTTTGGGGATATTTTGCTGCTCTAATGGTCTGATGTACAAATCTACAAAGACCTCCACTGGTGTGAAATGAAGAGAAGCACGCAGACGTGCACAAAGTCTTCTGGGCAACAGGGAGATTGACTGCTGCTTTGACTGACAGGCGGAGGTGTGTGTGTATTTAAGGGAGACTGAAAGGGACAGATGATAGGAGGTATACATGGAGTTGAATTAATTGAAGTCAGGATCCTCATCTCCTGTTGTTAACAGAAATACCCTCAGGCCATTAAAACTCTCTTTCTCTATAATGCACGCACAGTCATACACACTTACCCACACAGAATTAAACACATGTAGGCTATACTAACTAATTGCTTAAACCCGTGCCTCGAATCAGATCCTTCATCCCAGGAGTGGCTGTGCTGATGTGATTTGCTTACAGTTCATGTTCTTCTTTGAATATTTAAAATTCTGTCAATGTGTCATGTTCAGTATGCAGTGATAACTGACTGAAAATGTCTGCTGTAACACCATATGTTGTCAGCGTTGATATAACGCTCCAGGAGCTGTTTATTTTAGAGGCAACTATACTTCCTGTGATTACAGTGTTTGACCTCTCACCAAGCTGTTAAGCTGCTATCAGTTTTAGCTCTACCAGCCTGAGCAGGAATATCAGTGTTTTTTTTATTTTGAGCAGTCTAGGCCACACTTACAGGAGGGTGTTCAGGGAAATACAGATAATGAATCTTGCAAGCAGGCATGCAGCTGATTGTGAACCACCTGTCTTAAAGGCTCTCTAGGCTTGAATGTATAAAATGTGACTGTATGTTAAGAGTAAATGACTCCTCTTCTGTGGCCATGTGTGGCATTGAAAGAGACATATAATACAGATTGTTGGTCATCTCTTCAGTCTTCACTCGAGATTCACTTCATCAGTGAGTCTCTTTCTCTACCAGTCCTTTTTTTTCCCTTCTTTTTGCCATGCACAATGCTCAAATCAAAGTAAGAAAGGGGAGAGTAGAAATAGGTATCTCATTTATTCTGCAGAATTTCTAAAAAGAAAGACAACATTTATAGAAATAGGGAATTTGACTGACAGCTATGAACTTCTGTCTTCAGATCCAGTACAGGCTGCTTAATGAAATGTAAAAGTGCAAAGAAGGGAGACAGGAAATGGGGGAAGAGAGGGAGAGAGATGGGGAAGAAAATCTAAAAAAAGAGGAGGTACAAATGAACAAAAACACAATTTGTATGAAATCATTCACACTGGATTTCCATGTGGCAGTTAAGCTAGTGAACTGCCCATCAATTCATTTTACCTCCATTTAATCTCATTTGCACAAAATTGATTCCATTTTTACTCAAATGTTCTGCTATCACACCTTTGCTTATCTTTTTCCTTAATAGCCTAGTCTGCTGCTCAGGGTTTATACAGTAATATGTATTATGTATGACTGTTAGTTTTACAGAGAATACTGCGGTTCTTCAAACCGAGTCTCTCATTTTGATCCAACTTAATAAACTGCGCATGAAATTAGAACCGAACACATTCACATCTAAAACGCATATCCATTTTAAAAATACATCCATCAACCAACCTGCTCTTGAAGGTTTCATATAAAGAAATAACCAAGAAAATAACCCTTAAACATTAAATAATATTAAAGAAAAAATGTGACTCTTAGTTCCTATTTTGCCTTTTTCCTTTACATCTTGTTCTCTGCATCATTTGACTCTTCCGTTTGTCCTGCAGGTTTTATTAATTCCTCTTTCCTCTCCGATCTCAGGAAAAAAAAAAAAAACTGAATCAAACACTGCTTTATAGCAAAGGATATTTACCCAAGACGTGTTTATTGTAGAAAATACACACTGATAAACACACGCACACGCAGGCTTTTATGGCCAAAGACTGATCAGTGGAGCCTAACTATACTCTTACGATTCCTAAAAAACGCCCAAGGGAGCACTCCACTCTGACAGCTGTAACAAGGTACTGTGTGTATATTTATGTGATTGTGTGTATGTCAGAGTGTGTGCGTTTGTGACAAAGGATGCCAAAGGATACAACCCTGTAAAGAGAATCTAATTAAAACTCTATACAGCCACGAGGGACAGAGTGTTACCTTTCCCTCCCTCCCTCCCTCGTTTACCCATAGTGAACACTTCAGCTGAAGGACTGTTAGACAGTAGAGTCTATCCTCTGGCCTCCAAGGAGAAGCAATATAAAGAGGAGGATACAGCGATAAAGACCGTATCAGAGGCAGGACCAAAGAGAGACAGAGATAGAGAGAGAAAGAGAGGAGGAGAGAGGCAGGAATTAAACTTTGCAGCTCTTGTGAGGGTTGCCTTTTACCTCACATTTCATTCACAAACAGTCATTTATCAAAACATGTTGCACAATGCAATGAAAACCCAATGCAAATCAAATTTGGACACAAGTTTAGCTTTTTATTTGAAATGTAACTTGCGTGACTTAACCCTTTTATTAAGTGCAAGAAAATCAGTGAAAAACCATGTTTTATATAGTTGCTGTTCTCATTTTGGAGCCATTTTGGATCTGGCTGGTAAATTACCCAGATCATAGTTCAAAGGCTAACGTCTCTTTTATTGAATGTTTTGTCATCTCTTATTCTTTATGAACCTGTTTTCAAAACATTAAGACACAAAGGCTCCTCATTTTTAGCTGATGATGATTCAAGTTTATGCCTGTTAAAGCCACCACTGTCAAACAAGAGGTAATAATATAGCTGTGAGTAATTTATATCTATGCTGTAAACTACTTGCCAAAGGACAAAATTAATCCTGGCTCTACAGGCCAGTGTCTGTTCTCGGCCAGAGATTATTTGTGAAGTAAAAACCCACAAATGAAATTCGTAATGAGATTTATTATCACTCTATAATGAATAGACAGCCTTCGCTTGTTGTTGAAGAAGGTGAGTCTTCTCTGATAAAATGATCTAGCCGTATCACATTACTTTCAGTTTCAATTTGTTGGGATCTTCAAGGTCAACTTTCACTTAATAATTTCAGGTTTTCAAAGTAAAAGTTATAAGTCTGGATCAAGTACGTAAAAAAATAATGATAGCAAATTATGTTGGCTACATCTGTTCTTCTTATGCATCATATACGTATTTAATCAACATTTCATATCCTCGGCTGCTCATCTCATTTTCAGGTTTTATATTCTGGCTGTCAACAGTAATTAGGCTGCCACTCAAACTGCCTTTTGCCTTCTCAGCTCAACAAATAGTGTAGATTTCAATTGAATCTTTGGGTTCAGCGATATAACTGGATGCATTCAACACAGAGGATCCAATCAAGTTCCCCCCAGAGCGTAAGAAAGGTCAAATAAAGTCATGTAATGAGCAAGTAACAATTTCTTAAAGAGTCTAAAAATCTTATAATTCACAATCAATCATATCTGATTATGCAACGAACTGCCTCTTTGTGAGGTTTTAATATGCTGCATGGTTTAATTCACTGTTGACTTAATGTTATTGACATGGAGGGTGAACATCAAGTTAAGATGGACCCAAAGCTGCATCCAAGGGCTTTTATATTTAGGCAGAATGTTTTTTTTTCTTACCTGAGACGCTCAGGTAGATGGCTGGACTGGTCACATTCTCCCCCGTCATCTCGTTGATGGCCTCCACATGGTAACGTCCTGCGTCTGCTGCAGTGGTTGCCAAGACGACCAGCTGATTGTCCAAAGTGATTGCTCTGTAGGGCACAAACGAGACACGCAGACGAAAATAAGGAAACACAGTAACAACAACAACGGGAGACAAAATGTGCCTCCTCCTATATTGTCGCTTGCGCCAAGACAAGACACTGCTCAAACTAAGGCTCTGACAACAGGAGAGTATTTGGTACATGGATCATTTAGAATTCAGAAGAGGGGAAGGAAACACTGAATACATTCATCAGAAAGGAAAGAGGATTCCGGGAGCTTAAATAAATCTCTCCTCCTGTCTCAGATTGATATGTGGCTCATTTTTTGTGTCTCTTTCATTCCTTTGGCCGTTCTTATTGTTTGTGTATTGTATTCGGTTATTCCTTCTTTACACTGATCCATCCTCATTTCCCCACTTACCAGCAGCAATCAATACAGCACAAACATACAGAATACACAAGCACACACAGTCACAAACAAACCAGATCTAATACTGTTCTGACATGAGCACACAGAGATAAGAAACAATCACTTACAAACAGACTTTGTGGTTCTGTTGCTTTTTAGGAGAGCATCATAGGAAAAGTTAGTTTTGGAGGGAGATGGTGTGGGAGAGGATAGTGGGAGGGAGTTGAGAAGGGTAAAAAATAGATTTGTAGTGCTCAGATTTCCATGTGTTTGAACTTGTGTGCCTGGGAACAGAAGCCGACAGGCAGGAAGCCCAGACTGATGTTTTTAGTGATGCTACTTGTGTTTTCAGCATGTCAGTGAGTAGAAATCTCCCAATATTAACACAGTGACAGTGAAACAAAATCAATAAGACCAAAGGGAGAATAAAGCATATTAAAGTGAGATGACACTCTTTTACTCTTACACAGTTTTTTCCTAGCTTCACTTCAATACACCTACACAAATTTTGCATGTTGTGTCTAGACTGCAAAGACATTTCAGACACCATTTGTGATTATTTATGTATGTACATATATATAAAGATAGAGGAAGATAGATACACAAACATGTGATATTTGGTTAAAGCACATTTTAATTCTGGAAATAATTATCTACATTTCTAAGTGTTGAATTGTAAGATGTGTGACTTTTTTGTGAGTACTGTTGAGCAGTGCTAATTTGGCCACAACTGGTCCTCACCAAAACTTGACTGGCACGAAGTCAGTCGGGTATGGATTTGACCACATTTCAATTTGGCACACAAAACAGCAAGTGTCATCTATGCCACTTGAATCAACCCCATAACACTTGGGCCAACAACTCTATAAACAATTAAGACTAATAAGCAAAATGCCAATACTGCATGTGGTGGCTGGGTGAAGCTTTTCCACTGCATCCTGCTTACCTGCTACTGTTTGATTATCACATGATTTGACATCACAGTTCTCACCTCATAAGCATCCTACTCTCAGTTTAGGTTACTTCTCTCCAGCCACAGTTTTAATAGCAAAATATTGATTGTTATGTTGCTAGCTTACCAGGGCTTGTGATCTGTTTTAACCTGCAGGCTAGCCAACTCACAACCTTGTGCCTCCCTATCCGCATTGGATTTAACATGACAGTGTGTCCTAATCTCCCTGTATGTGTGTACTCTTTGCTATCTTTAAGGGGGTATCTCTAGGTCATTGTCTTTTCTCCTCCTGAATAGCTGTGTCCGCAGGTTATCACCGTAAGCTTCCCATTAGCCCTGTCGTAGACTATCTGTATGGCCAGCCCACTTTCTTGTTTTCATTCAGTTTTTTAAAGTGAATATATATAAATTGAAGAGTGGGTCAAATTAAACTTCATTTAACAGTTTCTTTTGTCTTAAAAGGTTTCTTCTTGTGTTTTTTTTTTTTTTTGCTTCCTTTCTAACTCTGCCTGGAAGTCCCTCTTCCTTCCTCTCTTGCCAGGAAAAGTTGTGGTTTAAATGAATTAGCCAAAACACAACAATGCCCCCTTGTGTAATATGAGTAGGTACCTGTTTCTCCTGGTTTGACACCCCTATCCTTATAAGACACTTATGGTTACACTAGCCAAACCGATATGATATAATATCTTCCAAAGCTTAGAGATGACTGTGTTCTATATGACAGAAATTAAGATAGGAAGTACCGATTGAAGTACACATTGATTGAAGAGAGGAAAAGAGTAAAGCTGTTTGACACACACTCCCACACACACACATACAGAGAGAATTCCTCAGGTCTAATTTTATTCAGTATGATTTCCCAGGAGAACATCCACACGAGCCGGAGCCTCAACCCTAACACTGACACTCTATTTGTGTGAGTGTATTTCTGTGTGTATGTTGCTTTGTGTCTGCATGTGTGTGTGTGCGCACCTTAAACTAAATCTCTGCCTGAAATAGAGGTTTTTAACCAAACCCTTCTCCCATTCTCTCTTACTTATTCTACAGTTAGGATGGATTCTGCATCCTCACCAAGGTCTATAATGCAATTTATAGCTGTTAAGCTCATTAACTGCACTGACCAGCCCATCTCATCACATCTGTTTTACCCAGCGCATGCTGATTAATAGACAGCGACGGCATGCTCGCACTTGCCTATAGTTTCTGAGGGAGGAGAGAGCCTGGGAGGCTTGAAGTTATTAACATTCAAAGTCAAAGAGGCTCTGTGGGCGGGTGTGAGAATGCAGTAAGACCAATTAAGATAGCATATTAACATCTGAACATTTGTTAAGTCAAAACTACTTGTTCATTTTGTATTTTTCTCATTTACATATCCAATTTATATGTACTATTTACATGTGAAATTACTTGTGATGACAGAGGCTGATGGCTACAGTAATTTGCTTCATGCTTTTATTCGTTCTAAATTAGAAGGTCTTTGGCTAGAAAAAAGAATCGTCACATGGAACTTTCATATCAAAAAAGCAACACAGGGGGAGAGATAAGAAATTTGCCTGAAAGAAGAAAGGCAAGGTTAGACATTAGAAGGCATTAATTTGTCTGAAATATCCTCTTAAAAAATGTATAAAAGTGTATTTGTTGTGAGTAGCTGGAGTAAGGTTTTACAGTCTCATTAGAGAGTTACGCCAGACACACACAGGTAAACAACTAAGCAGGTGCATGAGTAGCTTACATGTTCTCTGCAGTCTACATAGCAATGTAGTTGAGATTTTAAATGGTATAATTCCAACATGCCACTTTCTAGTTTCAAGCTTTAGTTCTACATTTAATTAACTGGAAAGAAAAATGTTCTGGCTTTTAATTAAAGACAAACTCAGTTGTAAAACTGTGCATGATTTTGCATGCTCATGTGTGCACGTGTGTGTGTGTGACAGTTTATCCCTAGGCATAAGAGGGAAATTAAAATACAGTAATCAACTACATCCTATTTCCTTCTCTTGCAGCATCCCTCCCTATATCCCTCAACCCCCTATTACAATAAAAAAACAGCCTCTCTAACTCTTTCTCTTATATCCCATTTTCCATTTTCTATAAGATTATAATCTGCAAATTTTTTTCTTAGTTTCATGCAATTTTCTGTGCATTTGTCCCTCTCTAGCTGCCTGTCACACTGCCCTTCCACCTCACTCTACACAACAGTCCTGTCTTGCCTCCCCTCCCCTCCCCTCCCCTCCTCTGCCCTCCCCTCCCCTCCCCCTTACTCTTTTGAACCAATGCACCAAGCCAGATCGGTCTTCCATTAACTATCTGGCCCCAAGACTCACTTAATAAACACTCATGGGTGTCTGCACTGCAAGACTGACTGCTAAACTCACACACACACATGTTTACACACATACAAGTGTGCCAAGAGCTAATTAGCACACACATGTCGCGGACCAGAGGATGAGTGAGCGAGTCAGTGCATGAATGAGTGTGTTTTTTTATATTTAAGTGCGCTGAAGAGTGTGCATGTGAGTACGTGTGTTAGGTCCGACTGAGTCTCCTGCCAACAGCGTCCACCTCGGCCATGTCTGCCCTCCCTCTCTATCTCCGATAGGCAGCGAGCCATCTTCTTGAATCACACTGCGTCTGACACACAGAGGCTTGGGGTAGAGGAGTGTGGTGGCAGGGCAGTAGGAGGTATACTCCACTGTAAGGCGAGTTCAGGCAGTAGTCTTTCTGGCAGCTTCAGCCCCAAAGCAAGCGCCTGCCAGACACCCACACATTACACTGCATACAGACATACACACAAACACACACACACACACTTATTCACACAGGCACTCACACAGTTGGGAGCATTCACTGTTCCTCGCAGCCGTTTTAAAGCGAATGTTTGCTCCGGTGTTTAAGTCAGTGGACTGTCGGGATGATTGATAGTTGATGTACACAGGTTTATACCTGCTGAATGCTACTTTAGGTGTGTGTGTGTGTCTGTGGAACTCTGTGAATCCTGCTTAAACTTAGGATTTTGTTATTACAAACTTTACACAGGCTTTAGGTATTCAAAATTTTTTTTTTTCATTCGTGCTCTTAAAATTGCCTGTCAGCTTGAGTTGTGGCATGGTGTCCTCCAACCCAGAGTAATTGGTAACTATAAAACTCAGCTGCAGAGAGTGCATTGTTTTCAATGCAGAGAGGAGGAGAAAAGCCTTTGTACTATATTCATCAATATATTCTTTGATATCTTTATTTATTTTTTTGCCTGTGTTTTGTCTTTATCTGCACAACTGCAAACAGAAGCTGCCATTAAAACACACACTAAAGCTACTGTGTAAGCATAACCATACCAAGAGCAAGTACATACCCAAATTAAACTTGAGCCCTTCCTGATCATATTTAAAAGATAGTGCAGAGGACTACACAGAACAACCACTGCAGAGGGTTTGGTCTTGTAGCTATGTAATATGCTTTAAGGGAGGTTAAAGAGACAACAGCAGTGTGACAGAATGACCAGTGTATTAGGAACAGTGATGTAGAGCTGGTAGTCATAGCTAAGCAGTCATAAGCAGCTGTCAGAGTCTTTTTGTCTGCACTGGAAACACTGAGCCTTGAGAGTCAATAAGAGTGCATTTATGGTACTTTTCAAAGGTCTCTGTGTGGTACCTGTGTTGCAGCTGGGCTTGTGACTCAGAGAAGGTGAGGCTCTCCAATGTGTGTGTGTGTCTGTGTTTGAGGGTGAGTACGTAGCTGTAGCCCTGCTTTCATCATGGACTCATTATCAAGGGAAAGAATGTAGTGCAGTGGTACTTCTCAGGCGTCAAAAATCCAAGTCTGAACCATTATCCTAAAATTGAAACATGCTAGAGTGTTAGCAAAAAAAATAGTGTTGACTCTTATGACTGATGAGTCTTGCTCAGCAGGTATTTTAAATGAGTGCAGTTTCACTGACTCCTTCTCCAGGGAGAGGAGTTCAGCAGTTTTGCTGCTTAACTATAAGAAGTAATTGAGCAACAATTGCTAATCATGGCTTATCGCTATAATTAAAAGATTTTTTTAATTTAAATTTTATGACATGCATAAGCCCCAAACAGTTAAGGCTGTAACGAATAATTGGGAAATTTGAAGCTTTGTTTAAAAGACTGACATTTAAATTCTAAATCTGCATTCAATTGCATGGGCTGTAGTGCTTGTCAGAGAGCTTTGAGTAATGTGTAGGTTGGATGGTGTGCAGGGACAGACACAGGCAGAAGGCTGATGATGATGATGACTGCATGTACAAGAAAGTGGGATGGGGGGTGGGGGTGGGGGGTGGAGGAATAAACATCCAGCATCACAGCAGATTCTGCTCTGATATGGAGAGAGGCATTCTGGTGAGAAGGGACTTTGAATTTTGTGTGTTACATTTTGGAATCAAAAAAGGTTTTATCTTAATTTCAACCTCAAATGATTCCGAGGTTGTACTTCTCTGCACAACAGAAAATTATATTTTTGAGCAACTTTAAACTCATGAAATGCTGATTTTGAAAAATTCTGCAAGAAATGTCAGTATAAACATACATCACAGTACATTCATATACAATAATTTAGTTCACAGTAAAAAAAATGAATAAGAGTGGAATGCCTCTTTAAAAAGCACTGTGGGGGGTAATTAAATGTATTTACAGACCCTTCCTGTAGAGGGGAATCCTTTAATAGTTCAATTTCCAACCTTTTAGTTCAGAAACAAACAATACAAACTGTCTTGCAACTACATTACCCTCAGTGAGGATAAATTAAGTCATTAATTTACAATCTGCAATGGAATTTCTGTAAAATTTAAATTTGGTTGCTTTAGTTGGTACAAAGCTTTTAGCGAAGTATTTTTCAATGATTCCATAGGATGCACTCCCTTACTGATGTTAAAGTCCGGCATATGGTCCCTTTTGTGCAACTTCTGGGTTAATTGGGCCAAAGCAGAAGCTGAAGTCTTAGAGGGTATAAGATTTTGGACGCTACTGTGTAATAACAGTACAGAGGAGAAAAAAAATAGGAATAATAACAGTATTGAATTTAGAAAAAAAAACAATGAAGAGAACTTCACTTTGCCAATTTCCAACAACAATTTCATGTAGTTTTGGAAAATACGATCTGTTTTTGAAATGGGATTAAACAGTCTAACAGAGTTAAGACTGAAGAATGGACCACTGCCAGTAGCTTTTGACATTCTGCTGCTAGTAGCGTGACAGTGACTGCTTTAGTGATTTTCATGCATAGTTTAAATTAAGCTATTGTTAACAGCCTGGGGTTGAAGATTTGTTTGACAGTACATATATTTGCTGAATATCCTTTAATCCTCTTGCTAAGTCAAAAAGCAGTGCTGCAAAGTTATCTTTAAAAAGACATTTGTTTAATATTTTGATTCCTCAAAATGTGAGGGGGGGGCCTGCAAGTTGAATAAAGATGTGGAGTTTGGTCAGACTATTATGTTATTCATGAAGTTTTATTTTTGGGGTATTTTTCTGTGTGGTAACCTTGGGAAAAGCATTTCTTAAAAAGCTTTTGAGAAAGTTAGAAAGTAAGCATCCAAGACAGTGTTTTATTACATCAATAATGGTTGTACACTTGTCTGTAGTTTTAAATGTGACCAGCTGCTTGACATAAAACAATCTAATCCATCTCTAAGCCATCAACTCCTCAATAATGCACAATATGCTGATGTATCTAGAAAGTGCTTGGTTCAAAAAGAAATTCTGTGGCTTAATGTTGTTACCCTTCATATTATGAGTCTCATAATGCACTGTATACCTGTTGTTGATGAGTGGATGAGTGGTATAGCAGTGGCCTCCAACTGGGTTGTTGTTGGCATTGCAACCAGAAGACCCATTTAGAGTGCTTAAGCACTTGTTTGAAACTTGCTCTAAAATGATCCCTCAGACACTTAAAACACAGAATGTGTGCAGCCCCTGTTATCTTGTAATCAACAAGAGGGAGAAAACAAAGCATCCACAAAACAACTCCACATCTCCATAATAAGCCAGTTGGAGCTGCACCAAATGAGAAGAAATAATGGAGGCAGGCAGCCGATGCATTAAAAATGTGAATCAACTATTTAGAAGGTCTGGGTTGTGTCTAACCCAATCTGAATCAAGGTCAGAACATTCTGTATTACATTAAAACAATAACAGGAAAACATCCATGGTATTAGAGTCCCCCATCTGGCACATCTACAATGGTTAGATCAATCAGACCTACACGCAATGTCCTGAAGGCCACTCACTGCACGGCCAAAGTTACAAGGAAAATGATTGGATACTTGAACATTAGACCCATTTGTAGGTACTTGAAAAAAAACAATGAAAAGATTGAGCACTGATGGTGACACAGTCTGCTTTAGAGACAGCCTTCTAGTTCATACCAACCATGTTTGACACAGATCTGGTCAGGGCTTTTTGCAGGCCAGTTGTCTCACATCAAATTGGTAAAATCTATTCTTTTGTCTCTAGCATTATATCTGTGAAAGAGGAAAGGGTCTTTATTGCCACAGAGTTGGAAGAAAAACTAACTCTAAAATGTTTCTCTTTGGTGCAGAATTATGGCAACAAAAACAATTGCTTGAATAACCAGGGTTTCCAGGTGAAAGAGAGGAAAATGTTTAACTCTTTACATTAAAGTGAATAATATAAATGCAGTCCATTTACAAAATTTTTACATTTGCCTAAGATGTATAAATCTGTACATATTGTGCACAAAAACAAGCAGAGGCAATAGTTCACAGGGGCTAAGGTCACATATTTAAGGAGTGAGCTGACTCTAGAGGGCATCACTTAATAATAAAACTGATAATACAAAGAGATGCTTCAAAGAATGTCTGAATTAATTCAGCAGTTGACTGACTGATCAATCACATTGTGATTGTTTGCTTAGTAATCCATCAGAGCTGTGCATTGGAAAAAACATAAACCTTTCTGCATCCTGACAAGTGAAGAGTGCTTGAATGAAGATGCTGTCCCTTTTCTCAGACCATGCTGACTTGCATTTTTTAATTACCTGAAGGAGAAATACCACAAAAGTTAAAAACTTCACACTTTTCGCAAAACCACTTCAAAAAAATAAATATTAAAAATATTAGGCTATATTTTTTTTTAAAAAAACACTTCAAGAGTTCTACCTCTCCCTCTACCTTGGGCCATGAACTTATCTACCAACCCTCCTCTTTAGTACCATCCTACTCCACTTAAATGTCAAAACTGTATTTCAGTTTCTGTCCACACCTTATTAACAACTCATAATAACCCATTCCTAAGATTATTATCCATTATTGCCTTAGTTCTGCATGGTGAATCATGATGATTTTTCCAATCAGAGAAATACAGCCTTCATATGTGACTGCACATGAGACCAATTGAGAGAAGGAGGAGGAGAGTAAAAGGGAAAGGATGGTAGAGGTTACAACAGTAATGAACACTAATGTGTTTTTGAGAGATTTTAACAGCCCCTTCACTGACTCAGAAAACATTTCCCTACCTTTTGCCCTACACACTCTGCAGCGCTGTGACTTGTAATTAAGGCAGTGCCTAAATCACAGGCTTGCTTCCTTAATCACCTTTACCGTTCCTTCAAACGGTCAAGCGGACACTGAAAGAGAGACTTTTCTGTTGTCGCTCACCGATTTGGCCAGTTGCCACTGCCAATAAGTCCTCCATAATGCACACCCACGCACACAGGCGAAGGAGGTGCATGCCCGCACACACTTAGTCCAGTACACACACATGGCCTTGGGCCTGCGGTCCGAAGGTAACTGATTTGTGTGTATATGTGAGGGAGAGCGAGAGAGGAAGAGGGAGAAACAGAGAACAAGAACGAGAGAGTTAGAGAGGGATGCTAGACAGACTGCATTTGTTTAATGTCCCCTGGCATGGCCTCAGGGACAGGCAGAGAGAAGTGGAAAGGCAAACGGTAGAGGAAAGGAAAGCAAAGAGGGGCAAGGGTTAGATGGAGGCAGGAAGAGAGGTGAGGAGAGGGGGATGAGAATGGATGCTGAATAAACAGAGGAGGAAGACTTTTCTCTCCACTCACTGTTTGTTCAGCTACAGGAGCTCTGTGACTCACTTCCTTTCCACCTCTGCTTTATGTCTGTCTCTTTGTCATCCACATACATACGCTGATGGTTAGTCACATAAACAAACATCGAAAAAAATTCACTTTTTTTAAGGGAAATATATTTCATTACTGGTTATACATTAAATTTCCAGTACAAGACCACATTTACCGAACAGGGAGGCCGGATGGTTGGTAACAACCCCTTTTGTGGGACTTGTGTGTGTGTGTGTACATGTGTCTGTGTGTGTACAGCTGAGTGACTGTTGTAGTCCCATTAGGTGGATGGATCTCTAGACGAATGGCTATTATCCTAATTAGCACTAATTATGTCTGCTACCAATTAACCACACAACTGGCACTGACTTCTCTTGCTGTCTCTCCGTCTCACACATGCTCTCTCCCTCTCTTTCTCTAAGCACCTTATTCTCGAACACTGTCTCTCCCAGCTGCTCAGCTGAAGAGACCAGCTGAACAGAAAGCCGGTAGGATCTACACTTGAAAAAAATTCTAATTCCAATTCTGGTTCATGCTGTTTTTTGAACCTGATATAAAGAGTCGGAGTTCAAACCATATGACTTATATTCTGTTTTTACGACTCAGATTTTGACTCTGTGAGCAGCCGTCTCTTGGTTTGGTGTCATTTATACACAGCTGGTGCTTGACATTCAATGATATATGGTTGGACAAATGTGAATTTGGTGGCTGGTGGAAAAAGGTAGCCTGAATTTGTTATCCTAAACTAGCTTGTGGGTTCTGCTTTATCTTTGCATCTACAATTTTATTCAATTTTATATAAACTTAGAAACTTGAGAGGCTATGTTTTTGATAAACCAGAGAAATAAATACATTAAAAATAAAAGTCATAAATACTGCAAATCCAGCACTACATATTAAAAAAGTTGTATCAGTAATTTAGATCATTGTCCACAGATGCTTAATACAAACAGCAAAATAGGAATAGCAACCATTGCAGAAACTGAATAGCATTGGTGATTCAGTTTCTATGTAATTTGTCTCTGTCTATGTTTTTATTTAATCAGACAATCCGTTGTTTTTTTGCCATAAACCAATTGATTGGTTGAGGAGCTGATAGAATCTTAACTGAGCAAGATATTTTTTTGGACGAAAGCCTAACTTTTAAGTACAGCTGTTTGACATGCAACATGTTAGAAGTAATACATATTGTCTGCACGTGTGTATTTGTGTGTGTGTTTTTTGTGTGCGCAGATTTATAAACTGTAACACACCGATAAATTATGAATACACAGGCACACAATGCTATTTAAATGTAGACAAATTGCTTCCTGTAGCTTTAAAGGTCAGTAGAAATAGTATAGAGTAAACAAGCACAATGTTCCTGCTGTATTTCAACACCAAGACGACCACACACTTACAGCATCTCCTGTAAAACAACAGTTTTTAACTGATATACTTGTCTCTTTGTTTATAGGAAATCAATACAATGCAAATAAAAAAAAGATTCTGCCAACAGGCAAAAACATTTTAATCTACATTATTTTGTCACAAACTTAACCACACACACACACACACACACACTTCATTGCTCAAATGTGCACAAAGCCCTGTAGCTAAATTGTCAGTGAATGCATCACACTGACCGGCTCCCTCTCCAAAGCCATACAGTGTGACAGAGATTACTGTGTTTGTTTTTTAAACTGGGCAAACATTTGCCAGCACACACTCAGGGCCTTCGTTAAAATGACTCTGGGTAAAAGGCAGAACACACATTAGCCAGCACTGGCCAGCAATTATATGTTTGTGTTTTTGTGCATGTGTGTGTGTGTGTTTATTTTTGTAGAAATCACCCATTAATCTGGCCCATTATCGACTCTCCTTTGATGCATGTTAAAAAACAGTTTTTATGCACTGAATAAAAAATTAAAGTTGAAAATTTATAAGAGGCCTTTTTTTGTGTTCTTCTGCAGAAAATGTATGAGCCGACACCAACTACAGCTACAAAAATTGCACTTGCTTTTGTTGTAACAGGCATAAATGCAAGCTCAATTTCATGCTAAAAAATTTACCAGAATCGCAGTGTGACACTCGCTCGGCATAAACATGACCTCAGCTGCAACTCCACCCACTTGGTGAAAGCAGGTTTGTTTGAAACCACAACATTTTCCAGGAATTGCAAGTGCAGAATGAGCATACAAATTAAATACCATTACAAATGCTAGCTCTGCAGCAACACAAAATAGCATGTGTGAAGCGATGTATATCTGCCTGTTTGTTTATCTGCTGAGCAAGGGTGATAGTACCAAACAGGAAACCTGTAGCTTTGCAAAGCAGTGAAAAGAAAGAAAGCTGAGGAGAAATAAAAGAAAAAAAAAGAAGTTTTCTTCATAAGCATGGATAGATCCATGGTTTGAGCTAAAAACAGAGTAACATCGGGTCACAAGCTTACACTGTGAATGCATTTATTTCTTGACATAAGCCCCCAAAGCCATAAACACAAAACTCCCACATGAATACAAGAACAGAGAGGTTAGAGCACAGAAAGCGAGAGAGTAATTTCCCAAAAGCAGGAAACACTCAAATTTATCCTTTATTTGTCTGTGAGAGAGACAAAACTTCTGACCTTCTGGTTATTGATCCAGCTCTGTGATCTTGGGGATGGCATCTTGTGGCTCTGACATTAACCAGTCAATCAGCATTTCTTTTTGTCAGGCTATCCTTTGGTTGATAAGTTTAGAAATTCAAAAATCTATCTACATTGTGAAGGACAGCGAATAAAAATGGACACAGACAATCTCTTGGGGGGAAACGTGTTTCTGCATATAACCTTTTTCCCCAATTTGTTTTATAGTCTCTTCTGTCCCTCTTGTTATAATCATCTGCCAGTCTCTAACTGTCACTCTTATTCATCCGCCCCTTCACTTTCCCCCTCTCTTTTTGGTTGATAGTTTCAGAAATTTTTCCAAGGAGAAATTATATGCAATCAAACCTTTTATCATTGTTCTACTTCAGACATAGTGTTTCAATAAACTGATACCCTGGGACAACATATATCATAAAAAAATAATATGTACAGCAGTGCTGCGTTGCAATGCAGGACAAGAACACAGTGCAGGAAAAAGTAAACAATTACAGAATTTAATTGTACAGTGAGGCAGTTTGGCAGGATGTATTTGGTGGCCTCAAGTACGCAGGATGGGAGCCAAGTTGCATCGCAATAACAATCAGTCCAGAATCTGTAATGACATGGGCTATAAGGAGGTAGAGGTTTATTATCCAGTCCCTCTCAGCTCTGGATCAAACAGTTTCCCAGGCTGAATGGGCGTGTCTGTATAGTTTGCGGATTTGGGTATGAGGGGTCACTGAGAATGTCGCAGGCTCTACTCTTGCATCTCTTGTTCAAGATGTCTTTTATAGGTGGTAGATGTGAGTGTAATGAATGGGGGGATAAGTGTGTGTATGAGTGTGAATGTGTGTTGAGTCTGGTCTGTGATGGATGTGTGTGTGGCAGGTAATTAAAAGTGTGATTAGTGGATAATTAAAAGAGGTCTCCATCTTTAGAATATTTAACCACTTTAGACAGAGGACACACTCGCGCACATGCATACACACGTACAAGGTGGCAGGTGTGAGTGTGTTGGTCCAGATTTTAATGGGGGAATAATGATTCCTGAGATGATATAGGATATGGGAAAGGAGAAACAGGTAGAGAGAAAAAGAGTTAATGAAGAAAGGTGGAGAAAGAGGGAGAGTGGCGAATCAGACATAGACAAAAGACACGGCACCTTTCAAAGATCCACATCCATAGAATTAATCATCATCAGCACCAGCTAAACAGTCTGAAAACACACTAGCACGCATGCACACGCACACACACACACACACACACGCACACACACACACACACACACAGATTCACAGTCTTTTTCTCTCTCTGTCTGTCTTTCCTTCTTTCTCTCTCTCTCTCTCTCTCACTCTCTCACTCTCTCTTTCTTTGTTGTCTGTCCGTCTTAATGTGATCAGTTCAGACAGAAGCAGCTGCTCTCTGGCAGACAGAAATAGATGAGCAGAGAATCACTAAAACACAATCCCACAGGCTAACATACACACAAACACACACACATATACACACACAGTTATGTTCCCACACACAGTGGGAACGTAACACTTGAGAATTAACCAGAGATTTAAATTAATTACAGCTAATTTACATCTGGTATTCAAATAAAATCAGTCCACGCTTATTAAGGGTATTTGTAAGTATCCTTACCTCCACTGTGCCTGGGTGTCATCTTTGCACAGACTCTTTAAAGTGCTCAACAAGGTTTGAAAAAGATCAGCAGTTGCTACTTTGAGCTAAATCCTAACTTTATATAACATGTGCACATGCTAAGAAAAATACATATTTACATGCTCCTATGTTTATGTGAAAACCATTTTTATTTAGTGTGTTAGCATTCTAACATTTGATAAATAGCAGTAAACACAGGGTGCAGCTGAGGCTGATGGGAATTTCTTTGTTTAAACATAGCTGATGATAATCAAATACTGGATCAAATACTGATTTAACTGTGTTACTATAACTTAAGTGATAACCAAAGTTAAAACAAATTATTCCAAGGGGTATTAAATTTTAACAGCAATCAGTGTAATAGCTGCCTACAGTTTTCCTAACCAAAATGCCAACCTGCTGGAGGGCAATAAAGACAAATCCAGGGAATCTCCAAAATCATTTAGAATTATGTTTGGAAACCATGAATGGTTGCATAAAATTTTTATGACAATCCAAGGGTGTTGCAGTCTTTACCAAAAATGTCAACCTGCAGTTGGCACTAAAGGAAATGTCAGGAAATCATTAAAGTCATTAGGAGTCATCTTCTAGGAACTCACACGTGTCTGTCGACAAGTTGTAACATGCCATCAAGTAGATATTAATGTAGTTCAGGAATAATAAAAAGTTGGGATCTAAAGGTGGCACTGGAGGAAAGGTGGCAGGATCACCAAAATCAGTAAGGTTTAGACTTTATGGGACCCAAATAGTGGCCAAGCTGACACTGACATTCCTAAAGTGATGCCACTGCATTCCTAAAACCAAACATGGAAGGGTATGGAAACCATTTGACATGATGAACGATGGCCTGCGTTTACTGTTCATTTGAGCCAGAACAGATCGTCTCTAACAGGAGGAGAAAGAAATGACAGGCAGGCGGTGTTTGACACAAAAAGCTGTGAATTCTACCACTGTGGCCTAATCATTCCTGAGTGTGCCTGTGAAGCTGACTGCAAACTTCAGAGTGAGTCATGATGGTTCTGCACTCAGAGTGGTACTTCCTCACAAATCTCAACACACTGTGTGAACTGCATATATCTAATGCGGATGACTGAGATCAAAATGTAAGCTATTGTAAGTTTAGTCACACTTTTATGGTAATGTGTGCTGCTAATGTTTACACCTTGCATTAGCATATGTTGTGGCTTATCCAGATACACAGGTACGGATGGCATTTTAATACCAGGGCCAGGGATCTTACTAAATGGAAAGATGGACTAATAGGACTTGTTGAAGTACATTAAGTATTCATGCTACAGGTTAAAAAAAACATGATTAGTTGAGGATAATTCAATATGTTCAAGAAATTATAATCACGGTAGTTAATAGTAACATATTTTGCAACTGTGATGCAATCATCTGTGTCGTACTCCAACAGTTTAGCATTTTGTTCCCGCCTCCCCTTCTCCTTCACCTCTCTTGTTACATGTATGCCTCCCTTGAGTGTGTGAGGCAGGGAAAGCTTTTGTCATTTGAGACAGTCATTAAGCACTCCCTCAGTTCATGAACTCTCTACTTCCTAAAAAAAAAACTTTTTCTTTTTACTTAGCTGTTTAAAAGACAGCAAATTCACAAGTAAAGGAAACAAACAAATGGCAGATGAGATGAGTCTCAAATTCACCTGATTCACCTGAAATTGAGGCTGTCATTTCAAAAACAAACAATATGTGATTCTGGGTCTAAAAATGTTTAAAAAAAAAAAAATCTCCAATAAATATCCATCCAATTCTGTTTCAAGATAGGAAAGAAAATGTAATTTGGTAAAAACATAATCCTTTTACCTTTTGTCATACCTGTGGGTCTACTTATAGCCTACAGACTTGAAAAACACATCAATAGTTTTTAACAAAGCTACAACAAATTGCTGTTGGCAGAATAAGCAATGAATATTCATAGTACGACAGCAGGCCCTAAAGTGCTGTCTTTATAATGCAATTCTACCCCACTCCGCTATGACAATGAATAATATTACCAGAAAATGCAATGCAATTAAAGCAACCCCTTGTTCCCCTGTCACCCCTCGCCACATGTGTCGCTCCCCCACTCCCTATGCAGTACAGTGATAACATTAAAAATGAAACAAGTCATCTGATTTCTTCACTGCAAGATTCATGTATAATAGTGTGATGGTACAATAAGTTGCCTACAGCTAATTTTTTTTTTTTTTGCAACGACTTGTCTTTTGCACTTAGATAAGATGTAAGTAGAAACACTGGACCTAAATTAGGAATAAAGAGAAGTAGACATAAAAAGGAGGCAATGGACTAATCCTTAGGAGGAGGATAGAAAATACTTTTTACAATTATTTACACTGTTGATTATAAATGTAGAGAGATAATTATTAGTTTCACATACAGCATACACCATGCATGTTTGCACAGCATTTAAACATATAACAAAACCATGCCAACAGAAAAGTTAGGATTTCATTGTTTCAGTTATTCACTTAAACTGTCCAGTTTAGGTAACAGAATGAAGGCTGCAAGACACCAAAACAGATGAAACTTAAGGTCCCTGATCCAATGTGATGTATGTACATCACTGGCCTGCCAGATGACATCATATCACATTGATTTAATGTTTCAGCAGAATGGTCCCATCTAAATGTATGGAGAGTTTTTCTCACACAGCACTGTTGTTTTTCTGAACCTTACTTAACTTATCTGTGATCTAAAGTAAATGTCACACAGCATTTGTTCAGACAGAGCACTTATATTGGGCTTGCATTAGCCGATTGCCATCAGCTGCTTCATTCATGCTTTGCAGTCACTGGACAGATCATCGGCTGTTTGACTACCAATTGACTAGTAAGGTTGTAGTCGAATAGGTGTAATAAAATACATTATTTGGAAAGCAAAGGAGGTGTCAAGGAGGCGTTTTACTTATAAATAGAGAAGCCATCGCTGAACTTTGGGAAGGGGTCTACAACACCATTTGTTGCCTTTCCCTTCCAGGAGAGTTTAACAGCTTTTTCCACTTGGACATGGGACGACTCAAACAGTTGACACACTACACAGGACTATATATAACCTTTAAAATGACTTCACTAAGAGTAGAACCTAAAACTACCAGCCAGTCAGTCAGAACATAAGAAGCCCCATAGATCAAAGGCAAGGGGGGGATCAAATGTTTTTTAACTCGTTGAATTATAAGCAGGTGCAGCTGACCCTGACTCACCACCCTTTGAATTATATAAGTGTACAGTTCAGCCATTATAACCTGACAGTTCTCACTGTTAACTGGCTGATTCCTTAATGTTAACACAATTTATTGAATCCAACCGCCCTTTTGCTGGCAATTTTTTGTTATTTTTGACTAAGACTTAGCAGGATTCTCACTCCTGCTCGGATTATTTGAGAGCAAAGTCTTTCTTTTGTCTTTGCTATAAATACTAAATTCCTTGACACATGTCTCTGACTTAAGTGTGCAAGCTTCAGACTTTGCAGCTCACACTGACCCAAAGGCCAATTAGTTTGACTGGTAAATAGGTCTTTTTCACATCATGTGGCTGAAAAACTCAATAATTTCACCAAGATTAAAAAAAACAAAACAAAAAACAACCAAATCAATTACAGCTTTGTTATTGCACAATCTTAAACATATACTGTAAAATCTATTCGTTGTTTCCCTTCAAAGACTTAAAGTGATCTTAAAGGTCAAGAGAAGAGGAAAACCAGGATTACCATTTTCTCTTTGAACTGGGATCAACAACCCTTAATACTACCTGACAATAAAGAAGGACAAAGTGAGAGAGAGGGTGAGAACAAAAAGCAAACAAGAGAGAGCCAGTGCAACAGCCCCATGTGCTTTGAAATGAAGAGAGGTACACTGCCAAAGTGGAAACAGAATTGAGTTTACAGTAGAGAATTTTCCTCCTGTTATTTGCCGCCACATTAAGCGACCAAAGGAGCAATTCAATTATGGAGAGGGATCGAAAGAGGAGAGCAAGAGGGGAAGGGGAGGAGAGGTAAATTGGAAAATATCAAGTTCATGCAAGCGTCAATAAAGTATTCCTTCGCTTTATTTCTGCCTTTTATTTTCTTCACTTAAATTAATCATTGTAAAAAACCTACAGTTAAATGCTGAATGCTAATTTTCATATCAAATCACAGTGGTGTATCTTTTAGTCAATTACTGCCTTTCATGACAAAAGGCAATTACATTCCACGAAAAAATCTTGGTCTGTTTATGGCTTATGTACAGTAGATATTCACTACTGTGCCAATTTAAAAATCAACAAACTGTAATGACTACAATTACTCATGACAATCCTTATTTGAGCTGTCAATTAAAAGACTGAGGCTTTTAAAATTCTCAAAAGGGGACAGCAGCATGGGTCCCAAAGTGGAAAACAGATCAACTCTTTTAACGAATTTCATAATTTTGAGAAAGATGTCAGAAAGTTGCTAACACATGGATTTAATACACAGGCATCAAATAGAGGCATTAATTACAAAATGAAGACACACATACCCTTGTTTTTTTTTTTTTTGCAAGCAAGTCAGACTTTTAAAACAGACCTGTTATTCAAGTAGATTGCCTTGCGATATCGACACCGTTTGGTTTGCTAATGTAGGAAATTTTACATCAAATAAACCACAACTGACAATGTGCTACATGCTTTGGCAGCAATTTTTCAGTGCTTTAATGTGAACTGAGTTTGCCTTATGTGCCGTGATTGCCCATAAAATTTAGAAGTGGTTCTTTATTGTTTTGGATTTAAGTTTCTTCACACAGTGAACTCAATGACCCTTTGCAGGTGTGCTGTAAACACATTAATTCACTGTTGAGACTGCTGTGCTTAAAAGAACAACAACATCAGCTGTTTCCATAAGTGATGAGAAGCTACTTATATTTACATTCAACTGACAAAAACCTCTAGGGCCTGCTTTAACTACAGAGGGGGCAAAGGAGGACGTTAGGTGATATTACACAGAGACAACATCTGTGTGACTGGGGTGGACTGATTGGTCAACAAGACATTGGAGTTTGAGACAGAAGACAGCTGTTTGTTTTTAACAGTGACTCAACATTTTTTAAAGCCTCATGCCATTACTTTTAAAAAATGTTTTTATTATAACCATGAGGACAAAGGCAACTAAATTTTGTGAAGTCATTTTCACTGAAGGAGTTTTTTTATCAACATAACTAAATGGTTTTGTACCAAAACCAAACATTAATCATAGTAATGTCCCAACGTCACAACGTCCGTTATTCACTTTTGTGTACTATTCATTTTTGTGTTTCTAATGATGATATATAAAGCACTTTTAAAAGCATTTATTTAAAGAAACATCTTAACTGTATAATAATTTAACACGGAAAACAAACTAAAAACTTTTGCATTTATAAGGGCATGGAGAGAACAGAAAACAGAGAAAAGACTGTGCAATAAACCAAAGTGAAACTTCCTTTGACTTAACAAAAAACGGAACCGAGGACTGAAGGACTGCAGAATACATAAGCAAGAGGCAAAAACTTCAGCACATGGCTCTTCTGAGTGCAGTCTTATGTCTTGAAATCCTACATGTCCAGGATGTTTTTGTAATCCCAAAAGCAGAATCATACAATTGAAAAGAAAGTCACATATAGTATCTAAGCTTCTGGTGGCTCCAGAGATTAAGTTCCAGACACAATGGATTCAGATGAGCTCAAACCCTTCACTCCATATTCATTTCCTGTAACTTTTTTTTTTCCATGCTTTCTACCTCTCTCCTAGTCACTTTGATCCTCCCCTTTGGCTGCCGTGAGAAACTAAGCCATTATGAACCGCAGCAGTGCAGTCATAGATGAGGACCTTTCAAATGGCCGGTTGTATTTTCAACATGTGGTCGGATCTAAGCCTATACATCCTTTGAATTTCGTTCCAAATGATGATCTTTTCTCTTGATCTTGTGGTCTGTCTAATACACACGTGCATATGTGCACACGCTGTAAGACACAAACACACAAAACATCTGTTCACAAAGTTCAGACAGCAAGAAAGTTCCTTCTGTTCGTGCCTCTGCTGTGTGTGTGTGAGATGGGAAGCAGCAAAAAATAATGAATCGCTCTCCCTTTTTAAGTTATGTCTGATAAATTAAAATAAATAAATGCAGAGCCGAACACCCACACGTACAAACACATACAAATGCACCACAGCATATGGCTGCTTAGGTCAGCATGAGGAGAAACAGTTCCCATAAGGCCCAGGCCTGACATTGACCACCTGTGACATCAGCACTCTCCACATCACTCACTCCTCCAGAACCAAGTGACTGAAATATTCACTGTCTGTCCTGTCATGCTGCTGCATAGATCACTGCCTTTATTTGATCAATCTGGACTCCCTGCATCCCTGCTGGAAGAAGAAAGGAGAGTTCTAATTCTCCTCTTCCTGGCTGTCTTCTGAAGCTCCTGGCTATGTGAATCATTTCACGTCCATCTGCCACAGGTCTCAGAGCTAATTAAAAGAAGCAGCTCGCTCTTCTCAACCTGAGCTGCAGGTTACAGCTAAAATATATATTAGCTTCAGCTGCTGAGATGGCAGCACTGTCTCAAAGTTGTTTTGACTGCTGCTGCAACACGAAAAATGGAATACAGACTCAATATTGTCTGAAGTTCAGAGCCTATTTAAAAATGGAAGGATGGGATGTTTTGGCAAATCAGAGCGATGGCAGACCAGCATGGAGATGGAGGGGTTAGGACTCCATTCACCATTAGATTAGATCTGAGGGTGTGGGAAATGACAGCTTGTAAGTTCTTTTCTGCCAGTGTTTTGAGGGCTGGAAAGTTTTGGGAATGTTCATACACAAGGATGTGTGGGTTGCGTATGTTTAAGTGTGTGTTGCAATGAGCGACAGGGGGATAAGAGACACACAGAAGGAGTGAGACTGCGTGTGAAGCATATGCAGAGTAGGGTTAGAGGCAGGCATACAGACATAAATTGAGAGCAGTGAGAGAGGCAGAGAAACAGACAGCAAGATGGGGCTGGGGACTCTGGGAGTGATGCATATCGGATCAATAAACTTCATAAACAACATCATCAGCTCGGTCACCACGAAGACAGCCAACCGCCAGGCACCATCTGGCCCTGTCTCACCGGACCGCAGGATCAGCCAGCGTAACCTCGCGCGCACACACAAATGTGTAGACACAACGTTACACACGCAGGGCCGCACAAATATTCAGCGTACTCACTCTGACACGCATGAGCGCCCACGGAGACGGTCAAGCCAGGTAGACGCAACTGAGATTGGTCTAGAGAGACAGATTGTGTAAGAGAGTGAGCGTGTCTGTGTGTTTGTGTGTGTGTGTGTGTGTGTGTGTGTGTGTGCACTACAGCAGTTAAGCAGTTTATTCAGGAACAGACGTTTATGGGTTCTGTAACAGTATATCCTGTAGCATGATAATTACTGTAAAAGAGACAGAGAGTGAGAGAAGAGGAGAGCCAGCAGAGAGAACAAAGCAGTATGAAGAATAATTTAGAGGCAGAAAAGTAGGAGTGAGCAGGGAGGTGAGAAGGGGTAAAGGGAGAGGAAGACATGTCTTGTCGAGACAAGAGAGGAGCTGTGAAGAAAGGTGCAAATTAGTCTTTTCTATGAGGGTTCAAAGGAAGTGTTCTGCATGAATCTTCATCACAGTGTGTATGTGGGGTGCAAGCAAATCAGAATACTTCATCTCACAATTCAGAGATAAAGTTTTTTATCAGGATTATATTAATACTGGAAGAGGATGCAGTTTAATTCACTCACAACAGCACTGTATCAGAGTGTGTACCGGGCCCGACAATAGAAATGAAGAAGTTATATTCAGACAGTCAAACGAGAGAAAGGGTTTCTTTCTTTAAGTCTCTGTCATTTTGTCTTTTTTTTTTGCACCATCTATTATTTGGACCAGAACAATGACATTTTTAAGTTTACTTCATTTAGTCAGTGTGATTATTTTTCAGTCTTACAATATGTGTTAAAACCTCTTTATCATGCATTCAGAGCTTTTGGGATTTAAAAAAAATTTTTTTTTGTAAAAATGTAATTACTGAGTTACACGGTAAGGTTGGGTTTCATCAGCCTCAAAGAACGAAGTCTAACTAAAAGATATCTAAACATTTAGACAAACAAAAACGAAACAAAAGAAAAGAAAAGCAAAAAACAAAACTGCCCAATGACAAAGGAGTCTGAAACTAAAACTAAAACTAACTTACCTTAAATAAAAACACAAGGAGACTGAATAGTATTACTTATTGATTTACAGTTCAGATGCTGCTGACACTTGTAATTAATATGCAGCTTGGCCGATGCAAACACAAGTGGACTACTCTGAGAGCAAGTGCATATGACCCCAGTGTGGCCTCAATGTGTCTGGAAACTTGAATGCTCAGACAACATATGGAGGCGATCTGGGAAACACAGGGCTGTTGCATTATTTTTAAGTTTAAATGCACAAAGTTAAATGCGAACTGAAAAACTGGCCACTCAACAGATATTTTTTTATGTTCCCAAAAAAATAAACAAAAAAAACCACTTTGGCTGATGTTCATGAGAACACGTGTTTCACAATTATACCAGGACTTGAAAAATTTGCAGTTTTGAGATTTGAAATTTCATAAAGTTTGTGAAATGGCTACATCAAATTCTTGAGTTTTTGTGCCTTCTTGCAAATTTGGCACAAAATGCAATCTATCAAAATTTCTTTTCCTTGTAAAAGCATCAGTTTGTTGCTGCAGTGGCCTGACAGCAAAGCCACACAGTCCTGTAATAAGAGAGGTCTGGCAATGCAAGGCTAATATGAGTCTAAAAGTGAATCTTTCTTGCCGACATTTATCAGTTTGAAAACACTGTTTGAAATGATTTCACCAGTCTAGCTTAACATAATAAGACAGTGTTATAATATATATTATATATATAATATATATAATTGTTAATAACCATGTCCATTTTTAGAGAAACACTAAACCAAGTATAAACCTGTGAATAACCCCTCCTCCCTATTGGCAACTGCTGGGCAATCAAACTGTGATCACAAGCACGAACACGCCCCCAGTATTGTGACCATGGTGACCTTCTCGATAAATTTAATGACTTATAAGACCCTCCTAGTAACCAATTGGCCTCTGAGAAGCTACTAGCTACAGCATGGTCCACAGCTCTCCTGCCAACAGTACTAATATCTCTCGCCGTTTCCTCTCGCGCCGTAAGCAAGCGGTCTGCGAGGTGGCCAGAATGATGCTGCTCTGTGAAGGAGTGGGTGTCGTGTTGTAGTGATATACTGACTAGTTGGTCTACATGTCAGAGGTGTAAAGAAAATATCAACTGAGATGCTGAGTGCTGAATCTCCGTCTCAGTTTGTCTGTTTCTCTGATCCATTGATGAGGGGAGAGACTGTCTTTAACATTCAATGGAGTTTAACTGAGATGGGTAAATGATTAATATCAAATTATTGGAGGAGACTTGTGGCCCTCTCTGGGTGAAATTGGTATGCGGTCTGTATAAAACACCAGTGACATCAAGTTGAGGCCTTTCAAGTTTAAAACACCATCTGTGTTCATTACTTCAAGAATGTCACTAAAATTGTGTTTCAAAAAATGTTTTGTTTTTTAGGACTTTAGTGGAGGCAGTCAGGTATTGGGTGGAAACTAACCGTGTCTGCAGTAAATTCCTGCAGAGCAATGTGAAGATAATGTTTTATCTTAATAACAAAATGCATCGACTGTGCATTTTTGCAAACAAAATGTTTATCAGTTTTTCTCAACTTAATCAAGATAAAGGGCAAAGACAAATGGAGTCAAAGTGGCAACATTAAGAAGAAACCGGACAAAACACAGGCCACAGCCTCATCTGTGCTGTGAGAAACAGGCCAAAGCTCTCAGCTCAGTGCTCAGCCGAGTACACCTGCTGAACTGTGATAGCCAATTGCTCAATGTCAAATCATATTGTTTTCAAAAACTCTGCTAACTCACTGCTGTAAACGTTGCATCAGCGCTTACTCTGCAATCTCTGCAGCCACCCCAGGTTCAACTCAACATTGATTACCTTCATTTTGACTTTACTATTAATTGTAAGTGTTTTGCTTTACTGCTACACTTGCTTGTACTTATACTTAAGGCTTCGGCTCTTTTGCTCTTTTCTAAGAAGTCTCAGTGAGCTTATGGAGGAAAAAAGGGTTCTGTGATTATCTTTATACTTTGATAGCAAAACTACGATGATATGGATAATTGACAATTAAATGATTCTGTTTACAGGTGCACATTTGTCACATTACAGGCCTTTACTTTACCCTGACTTCATTTTTTTATTTATTTATTACTGTGTTGTTTTTAATTGGCAGTGATGGTGGTGATGGTGGTCAAGGAGCATGTGTGACATTAAAGAAGGATGAAAGCACCGTAGCAGTGATACTCAGACAGTAAACACTTTCAATACAGGAAATGTGTTGAGCAGCTAAATAATTGCAGTCCACTGACATTAAGCTACACTCAATGAAGCCACACTGAGATAGCATAAGAGTCATTTACAATGTTCATTCAAATTTAAAAGCAAAGTCAAACTTGTTGTGAACCCGCAGCAAGAATAATAGTAGTAAAAGTGGTCATGCAACTTGACTCCACAAAGCCTTTTCAAAAGCCCTTGTGAGGAGGAGACTGTCATTAAAGGAGTAAAAAAGTTGCTGTCTGGCCATTTATGTGAACAGCAAGTCCACTGATCATTTCACTCAATAACACGCAAGGGAGCAGTTAGTGTTCTTAATGGGGAGTTAGTTATCTCAGAGTGTAGAGCAGCCTATTAAAATCAGGGTCTGTATTTTAAGACCTACTTTAACTGATAAGTAGATTCAAACAGGTTCACACAGAGCTTTAAAATTAAAGATACTGCTCAAATCTACAGCATATACTCTGATAAACTTTAACAACGAACCTACACTCTCCAATTTAAATAAAAAAACATACATATATTACTATGAAGCTGTGTGAACGTTTTTCAAAATAACTCTACTGGTGGGATAGCTGTGGCAACTATGAATAATATGCAAATTTAAATCAATTCAAAAAAAGCAGGACAACAGCATTGAACAAAAGACTGTGAAATTCAGCTTACACAAGACATCCAGGGACCCTCATATCTCTGCTGCACAATTAATACAAAAGAACATCTCCCGTGCACCTAAAATTACTTAATAACCTTGTAGATTAGACAAAGTGAAAAAGATTGGAGTCATTGAAAAATCCATTTTATCTTCCCTTGATAGTGTCCTAGGTCTATTGTACAGATGTCTTATGAATAGGGTCAGATGTCTAAATGGCTTATTATTCATAACAATTTGAGCGCAAGGATTAAAAGGAACCTTTGTGCTTGTAGAGCAAGCTAATTAATATACCACTGAGGGATAAGAACTGTAAAATGAAAGTTTTATCTGAAGCAGTATTTTGTTACACATCTTTCATGCCAGAGTGGGGGCATAAATCACTACATGAGTATGAGCCTGTTCTATGAAGACAGAGACAAAAAACTAAACAAAGAGACACCTACATTCGGTTGCTGGGGATGATCTTATGTCCATCTTTGTACCATGTGACGAGTGGTCGAGGGAAAGAAGCCAGGGGAGGCTGGTTGATGATGGCTGCTCGGCCCTGAGTTGCCGTCTTTCTCTGCTCCTCATCGGTGAAGTTCCCCAAAACTGGAGGAGTTGAGAGGTATGAAAAGTCACAGTACTGATGTATATTTAGCCAGAAAGAATATTAATGTGGGTGATTAAAGTTCATGCTGTTGAAAAAAACAGCTTTAAGATCTGGTCACATCAGAGGAAGGCACAGCAAGATTAATCTGTGTGTCTTTACAAAACGTGTTTCTAGAAATTTAGGGATGTTGGATCTGTACTCACATGGATAGATGGGAAACTACCTTAGTTGGTGAGTCAACTGCTAACATAATATTATGCCAAGACCATGTTAAAGCCAGTCAGTAACAAAAACCGCATGAACTTTGCTGTATTGGGTCGTTTACTGCCTCACTGGTGTTTTGGCTGAACATTATTTCACTCTAAAAAAAGACATTCATTTAATAAAAGGTCTCAAAGTCAGTTAGTAAGCTAATTAGCTTAGTCATGAACATGCCAACAGGTCCAAAGTGTTTACTTAAAAGACATCTTTTTGACACCTCTAGAGTGCTTTCTCCATTGTGGATATTCTGTTCTGCTTAGAATATTTATTTATGTTTAGTTCATGCTAAGTATTTAAGCGTTTAAAAGCCTGACCCATATTAAATGGGTCCAGCTCAAAGTGAAAGGCATGGCTGCGAAAAAGGAGAATTTCTGATATATTTGCAACATTTTTTTTTCCTTTCTTTTATTTACAATAAATTTACTTTGACCCTATTCCTCACTGAACCGATTGTGATGTTGGTTGGACTTTAAGTGAGGCCCTGCTTGTGTGTTACCACTGCTTCTATTTTTTTCTAAAAAACAACACTTTCAGTCCTTTAAAAAAAAAAAAACAATATTGGTGTTAATATAACAGTGTGAACACTTGTGTACTCACAGGCCACCTGCACCTCCGTTTTCCAGTGTATGACTGTTCCCATCCTGTTCCTCACCGTGCACTGATACAGGCCGGCATCAGACCTCTTCAGCGATGGGACCGACAGCCTAAGAATGAACCAAAAACACGGAAAGTACACTGATTAGAGTGTGTTTTATTTCTACAGCATAAAAAAAATACAATTATAAGGAATAAGGCAACCCTAATAATGTGATGTGCGATGTGGTCATCACCACAGAAGGGACAGAAGGTGGTGTTATGTTTGTCCATATGTCTGCACTCCAGTGTACTTCCTTTTCTTTAACACAACCTTGATTCGAGAATGGATATGGACTACGGCTGTCTAAGTTCCCCAATAACAGAAGGGAAGGTGGAGTGGTGTGTGTGTACAATATGTGTGTGTTCGTGTATGCGTCTGCTGCACATAAGACTGTTTTCGACTGTGTGTATGTTTTTTCTTTCGGAGATGGGTTGTTAATGGGGTTTTAATGGACTGTGCTTCACTAATGGGAGACTTGGCATAGGATCTAGGTTGGTGCCATGCTGGAGGAACACAAAATGCATATACACACGCGCGCATGCAGACACACAAACACACTCATATATTACACACAAACCAGATAGACACTGTAAAACTGGACATCGCTTTGGGGCTCATTATGTATACCAGGACAGCCAAGTATTTAACTCCCAGGCTGTCTGTGTATGCTGCCAACACACACAAACCCACACATGCTGATACACACATGTGTATATCAAAGACTCACACATGCAATTCCATTTGAATCAGAATGACACATAACACAGCAGCTCTCATCCTGAAACAGATTTTGATATTGGACCCTCCCTAACTCTCTCTGTCTGTGTTCTATTACATTTTTAATAGGTGTGTGCGGTGGAGCTTTCTTTTTTGAAATCCCAACCAGTTTTCCTTTATATTTCTCACTAAACACAAAGAACAAGTTTGACAGGTCCCAATCAGCGCAATAATTTCTCAGTAAATTTCTCTGACACGCTCTCAGCCTGTTCCCAAACTCCCCATGTGGTTAAAGACAAGAACAATATTAATCGGCTTTCACAAAAGACAACTTCGGCACAAATTGATCAAATCGTCCCTATAGCATCAGTCTGAACACTAAAAGAACTAATGTATTTCTACAGTGTGTGAGGTTGTGATGTTTAACATAATCAGAGTGTGAATACAGAGGAACACATCGTCCAACATTAAACCTACTAGTGCTTTGAAAAATTTAATCATTGTCTGTTTTCCCGAGAAATTGAAAGCATTCTCCTAATTCTCATCAACATGTTGTGTTGTGCTAAATGACAAATCAGGTAGAGCAGGTTGTTATGTAAAAATGTTAAATGTTACATTTTAGCAGCACAATAAGGCTTTGTCTGCCACAAATGTGATTAAGTTTTTTAGATGATACAGCGTCCTTGTCAAAAGTTCCTCAAAAAACAAACAAATGCTGTTTACCTCCTTTTGGTGAGTTTTACTTTTCTGGTGAGGATTTTATGACTCACTGTGTCTGAAAAGTGTCAGGCCACTGTGGCTACACTGATGCTGAAGAGAGAAATGTAACTAGAGTCTAGTGCATTGTAAGTCACTTTTACTTTTAATGCTGCTCAACTGAATTCTTTACTATCCAGTACATTCAGAAGCATAAGAAGTTAAAAGAATAAATGAAACATATTCTAAAGATAAAACATATGAAGGCACAGAGTGTGTGATTTTACATACAGCAGAACTACTTTAAATTTGAGAAGATGGGCCATATTTTCATTGCACTTTTATCCATATTTATTTACAATGTGTCTGACACTTACTCATTCACACATACTATCACACAAGTGTCGGCCAGCTATGATGTACCCATGAGGACTGATTTAAGTTTTAGTATTTTACTCGGTAACGCATTAACATGTGCGAGAGGAACCAGGGATTGAACCACCAAAGCTTCAGATTAACAGGAGATCTGCTCTACCTGCCTGAAATAAACCAACAGTTAAAAAGAAGCTACGATTCCAGATGGTCACACATTCACTAACTGACACACAGACACACTCTCTCATAATGACTGCACCCGGCCAAGTCAGCACAGCCCTGGACTCACCAAACTCAACTAGCCAGAACGCTGAGAGCAGTCCAGGGCTGCACAACGCCTCCTGGCTCAAACAATGGCTGCCTACAAAATGCTGGCTCAACCGCTCCCTCACTCAGTGGGCATGAGTTCCCAAGATTTCCTCTATTTCTGAATGATGTGAAAAACAATTTTGTTTCACAGCTGCAGCTTTGCCGAGAGGGATTGCTTAGCTCTTACAAATCAACACACACAGGGACAGCAGGGAAGAGGAAGAAGAGAAAAAGAGGTACAGAGAGAAAACCACAGAAGGAACTTCACACATATTGATTGGTTCTCTTTTTTTTTTCCACTGGACCATCTACATATGTATGGTGCTAATGTAATTATTAATCTCACTTTGGCTCTGCTGTCTACATGTTCTGACCTTCCCTGAACACACTCCATCACTTGGGGGCAGCTGTTTGTCCGTGCTGCAGCCATGACCGAACACAGAGAAAATTATTGGAAGAGGGGATGAAAACAGGGGTAAAAGAAAGTATGTCAGACAGACAAACGCGTCAACATGCACTTAGAGAACAAAGAAGTTCCGGGACAAAATGTCAGACACATAACCAGTCAGTGACAACTGACCTGTACTGTGGTGTCCAGTCAGAGATGTTGCTGTTGTTAAGAGTCCAGCGGTACTGCAGAGGCCAGCTGCCTCCAGCCAGGCAGGTCAGCACCAGCCTGTTTCCCTCCAACACCACCTGCTGCCGCAGTCCACCCCCTCGCAGGTAGGGAGCCACCTCTGACAGACAGACACAGACAGAGAAAAGAAAATATATTATATTTGTTATTTGAAGAAGACTGTGTTACTCACCCTTGCACAATAGAGCAAATTTCATCTGTATTCATTCACCACAAAAATGAAAAAAAAAAAAATTCTGTTCTTTGCACAGAGACTGAGTGGAACAAACATTGACACACCAATTTGCCTTGATTGTGTTGTAAAAAGTTTAAGACTGGAATCAGCATTTTCTTTAAAAACGCTGGCAGGTGGCATTTAGCAAATGTCAAGGCAGATATAAAAAAACATCAGGTTTACAAAAGACATCTGGCAACAAACCAACAATAAAAAAAATGTTACCGCATCAGATAGAGTATTTATTTATACTGACTCCTCTCTGCTCCTCCCAAGACCTAAACTTAGAAACTCTGACCTTTTCACCCTAATCACTCTGTCATTATACTATCATTAGTTAGAAGCACCTGAAACGGGATGTGTGTATGTGTGTGTTAGCGAGAGGGCGAGAGGAAGAAAGGGAGAGAGACGAAGAGAGCTCATCTTGCAGGATTATCCTGGAGATCCCTGACTCAATTAGTGCGGTCTATCAAAGCATTCCTTTACCCTACCCTTTGTAGACTTTGGTCATACACGTTAAATCCACAGACACATAAACACACACAAAATGTCCTCTAAAAAGTGTGTGCAGTGCCAAAAAATCCAACAGAGACCGGATGTATTTGTTGCAATATGTTTTTTTTTTTATGCTGGTTCTTAGATTAAATAGCAGTATATACAATCGACTGTGCTAATGTTTGATGTAAAACAGGGTTATATAATATGACATTACTTTTAAAAAAAGACCTGGCAATTACAGTATATATGACCAGCACATGCATGAGATATGATGCATGTCCAAACATTCACGCCTATTGTTCCTGATGTAAGGCCACAAATGAGGAACTTGTGAACAGTGACATGCATCCCAGCGTCACCATGTCCTATTTCCCAGCATTGATGCGCATCAGTGGTCCAGAAAAACACCAATTCTATCACATTTACTCCCTGGCACAACACACCATAACTTGACTTCTTCTGTCAGCACAAAACATGTGTTGTATCGCAGGCACTTTTTATTAAAAACCAACTGCAAGTGTATATTTTGCACTTTTAATGAAGACAAGTTAAACTCTGGTCACTTACAAACTAAATGTTAAACAGGTTCGAGCATCCTTTGTTTTTAGATGTGTGGATTTGGTCAATTAAAAACGGTCACACTCTCTCAACATTGTGTCATGTTGAGAACCGTAGTTCTTTTTCCAGCCTTTTACTATAATCAACCATGTTTTTTCACCTCCAGCAGGTTTATAACATTTTAATTTTAGCACATTGTGGCATCCAGTGTTAAAGCCTGGATTCACTTAAGAAAAATCTGCATCTGGGTTTGGGATGTACTCTGAAGGCAGAGCAATGGCGATGTAGAAAAGGAGATTTATTCAACCCGTCAACTATTTACACACACACACACACACACACACACACACACTGGGTTAGACGGGGCAGGCTTATCTGCTTGCTACAGTATGTATGGACAGGTCCATAACTCTAAGGCAGAGTTTTACATTCTCTCTTTCTCTCTCTTCTTTTCCTGTCAACTCAATCTTTCCTCCTCCGTGCCTTTTTAACTTTCTCAGTTCTGTCTTTCCTCCAGCTCTCTTACTTCATCTCAGTTTCCTTCCTTATTCCTTATTCCCAGTGGATGTCTCAGGGCCACCTTTTTCTCTTCTTTTTTTCCCTCTACTCTCCACTGTTTCACCCTCTCCCCCTCTCTTTTAGATTGATAGCTGCCTGCTCCGCGCACAGGAGGGAAGTGTTCCATCTAAGATAGATTTATACGGGAGTCTGAGTGTGTGTGTGTGTGTGTGTGTGTATGTGTGTTTGTGTGTGTGCGTGTGTTTGTGTGTGTGTAGGGGCGAGAGGGAGAGGAAGAAATGTTGGGTGTGTGTGTTGTGTGCATGTGAGCATAAGGATTTATTTGGAATATTCCGTTTCTACAGACGATGACTTGCAATGCAGAGTCCAATGTCATACTGCTGACCAGCACTATAACTCACTGCTGCCTGCCTCGTGTGTGTGTGTGAGAGAGGGGGAGAGAAAGAGAGAAAGAGAGAGAGGGAAAGAGGGAGGGAGAGAGGGAGAGAGAGAGAGAGTGCAGCAGAGATACAGCCTAAACAGCAACAAAAAGACTCTCATTTAAAAAAGGATAGGAGAGGATGTGTGGATGTGGAGGTTTTGCACCTGCCTTGATCCTTTCTACTTATCTACAACTTTACTCATACTTCATGCATTGTACTGCTACATGTTGCATCCGCCCCCTACTCCACTCCTCATTACCTTTTAATCCCTCTGTCTGAAGAGAGTCCATTAGTAGCAACAGATAGAGACACAGAACTCTACATCTTGGAGGAACAAGGTCAGCTAACAGCATGCTTCACTCACTGATGTCGTCCATCTCTCTCTCTTCCCCACTGTCCATCTCTCTGTCACTCAATGTCACCACGTCACTCTTTCTCACTCACAGTCTAAGCCCTTTCCTAACCTTTCTTTATTTCCCACAAGCTGCACTATCCAGGCACCTCTCTGTGTGCTCTTGGTTCTTTCCCCCTTCTCTTGTTGCCCCTTGGTCTATCTCTGTCAGAGTGTGTGGCAGCTCAAGGTCTCTGCGTATTGTCTCTTCAGGAGGAATGTTGCCAAACAGAGAGATTGGCCTTCAAATGTGACAGGAGAGTCAAGAGCCAGACGTGCGTGCAAGTGCACGCAAACACACACTTTCTTTCTGATGCAGCATGCGCGTGTGCTCTTGGGCCGAGCTTATGAAGCTGCTTAGGCAGATTCTGGGGTAGAATTCAATTTGCCGGGGAGATGAGCTCTATGATAGAGTAGAGAGGGAGGAGAGGAGGATGAAAGGACAGGAAGAGAAGAGGAGTAGGGTCGATGCTCCAGGGCTGATAGTCCACTACGATCCCGCCCTCTCTCTCCTCTCCTCTCTGTCTCTCTGCACTTTTACAATGAGTGTATGTGTGGTAGAAATTAGGCCCTAGATGACTTGTCCTTTACAAATGGCCCGGCAATGATCATTATTCTTACACTGTGCTGCATTAAACATCCCAAAATTAATCCTGAATTTTACTGCAACAGCTGTGGCGAGATGTGAGATTTTCTCAGGCTTGACACGAGGTCAAGGTGCTATATAACTGCTAACGGTGCGGCTGTTGGAAGTCCGAAATTTGTCCGCTTTGACTGTGGTGGTCAAAAAAAAAAATCCCTTAGGTGGTCCAGTTTGCATACAGATATGCAGAGGAAACCCTGTGGTGTCAATGCATTTCAGAGCACGGCGTAAGAGAGTGAGAGTGCAGGGATAAAACTAAAGTTGAGCTGCGGATCTCATTCTACCAGTGCCTGCTTAATTAAGAGTGTGTATGTGTGTCTGCAGTGTGTGCGTGTGTGTATATGTCAGGTCAGAATTAGGGTCACTCACTCCACAAAAAACACTTTATCTTCATAGAGCTGAACCCCTGCTGTGAGACAGGGCTGGCAGAACTGGCTATAGTCTATGAATACTGATTCACTGATAGCATCTCTCACTCTCTCTCTCTCTTTCACTCTCTATCTATCTCACTCACCCACATTTACACATACACACACACTAGCCATTTCGCCTTTTTGACGCATTAGGTTGAAGGGGAGAAAATAACTTAATCAGACTCTTTTATTTCAAATAATTTTTCTATGAATAAGTGGCTGAAAGTTGCATGGCTAAGCAGTTAAGTTTTTTCATGGTAACAGCAGTCTATTTGATTACGGGGTGCAAATGAGTTCTATTCCGTTTTTAATCTAATAAGTCTGCCAGCGCTTGTTTCAACAGGCATTTAAAAACACTTAATTGGACTGACAGTGTGTGAGGCGAGAGAAAGAATTATGGGTTGAGATTTTTGGCGTGTTGCTTCCAGTCAGAAAAAGAGGGTCGGAAAAAGGCTAATTAATTGAACAATATAAAGCAGAGGGGCTGAGGAATAAAATTTAATCTCTACCATCCAAGTGTTAAGACAATTCAGGTGAAAACATATCACGAATGTGTTAGAATTCTGGACCTAAAACAGCTTGATTTGTCACTCATTTCTCATTTGTCTTTATAAATTTTAACTGTATAAAGCTGGAAACTTGCTGCAACCTAAAGAGACTTGAGACATTAAACATAATAAGAATTTTTCCAAAAATATAATTTCAGTCATTCTTGGCAGTCAGAAGCAAGCTCATATTGCACAGCTAAATAAGTTCAGAACCAGAACCTACTGGATGATAACTAGTGTATGATTACAGCCCAGCCTGGAAAACCTGAGGAACACCACTTTTCTAATATTCCTGCATCAGAACAGACATCCATCAATAACAATTTGCCTTCCTAATCCATGTTGCTGTTTACCTCTAGGGTGTGATGAGGGCGACTGGATTAAAAGACTAATGATATGATTTGATGATGTTTCCTTTCAATGCCAACACCAGTCTGCTCCAGGCTGGAATAGAACCAATCCATCTCTGCCCAATCAGTTGTTACAGAGCTCTAACTGAAGGAATCCACTGACCAATCAAGATGAAAGTGAAGCACAAAAACACCCGCTGTCTTTGATGATGATAAAGTCAAAAGGAATCCGAGGCTAACCCACTAGGCTGCACCTGACCCACTGATCCCAACAGGCTCCAGCTGAACTGTAAGATAGTGAGTCTGTGGGGAGATGAACAGCTTTGGACCAGAGGTGCTGGTCCTGGACAGAAAACAGCAGAAAAACCTGCATGAGAACAAATGCACCTCTGCATCGTACATTGTTAGATGGAGCAAAATAGTGGGGGGACAGACAGGATTTAAGTGCAGAACTTTGATCAGGAGTTTAACTCCTGGCTTTTCAAGTTGGCAGCTGCTTTAATTGACTACTGATGTCAGACCCCATACAAGAACAAAGCATATAACACTCCCCGACATCTCTTCCTGCTCACATAGCCAATCACAGCTCCCTCCTCAGAGCTTATTTGTTGCCCGCTCCAATCATGGTTTCCACAAGTCTTGACTGACAGCTGTCTGTGTGGAGGTGACAGATGACTGACTGATTCTGACGTACTGACTGGCAGATGTCAGACAGAGAGACACGTTGCTAACAATGTCACACATGCACACACACACAGTGAAATGCACATGAGTACATACAAGCTTAGGCGAATAATCTAAGATTGAATATTTCAAAGTCAACATGCTTGACTTTGCCTGTGAGTGTGTCTGCTTCTCTGTGTGAAAGATAGTACTAGCGTAGTGTTGGAGATTCCTTATCACATTAACATGCTGTACTCGATGCAGGACAGTAGCAGGTGAAAGGAAACAAATTAATGCTCAACAAATTAATACTTAATTATATTGGTTCTGGATATTTGCCAATTTAGGCAGTGCCTGGCCAGTGTGTAATTCACTCTGGAGTTTAGCTTAAAAAGGTGTTAAACCAAAACTGTGAATAAGCAGTCATTTTAAAATGTCAATATGTTGCTTTCTCTGGGATTTAATAATGTCAGTGTAACTGAGTGCATATATGTGTACTGGACATCCAGTTAAAATGTCAGTTACTATGTTGTGCTTAAATTGGACAAGACTTATATGCAATAACCTGCAAAACAGCACATTATGTCTTTGCAAGTATAAGTAGTGTGTCTGTGCGTACTCTCTTAATCTTGCATGTCGTAAGGAGTTATGTTGTGGATGCGTGGGTTCAGGGGAGTGCAACTGGGGATGGGAGAGGTAAAGGGGCTAATAAATGTGGCAGAAGGGCTGCAGCAGAGGGGTGGGAGATGGAGGGGGAGGGGTGCCGGGGGGGTTGGACAGAGATATGAGTATGGGGGGTTGGGGTAATCAGGTGGAATAGACTGTGATCAGTGACATTTAGGAGGTGGGCCATACTGCAGGGCACATCTGCTAGGACACACAAACACACAGACGCACGCACTGAAACTCAGACACACAAACAACTGTCAACTCCTATCTCCAGATGAACAGAAAGGCGTAGAGAAGAGGTGAATGGGAGAGTAGAGCAGGAGTGAAATAAATACCTCCCGCTGAGATGACTGGCTCCTCTCTCTGAAGAAAGTTGTGTACACAAGCAACTGTAAAAACACCTCCATACTTTTGAATGACATACACAAACACACAGAGACAATAATTATTCCTCTGTTTTACCCTGCACTTTTTTTTTAATCCCCATGGCTCCCCCTCCCTCCGCTGCTTCCTGAGTGTTTTACATCCTCTCATTAAGACAGGAGTCTTTCTGCAGGTAGAAAACAAACTTAATCAATCACTTGGCACTGAGTCTGTGGACAGTTCTGAAGAAAAAGACACCAAAAGAGAGGAGAGTAGGAGTGTGTGCTCCACATGCCATTTGTACCACCATGTGACATGTGTGGGGGCATTACCAGTTTATTCCTGAACCTGTCGTATGCGATCACTACACCACCTTTGCAGAATAGCCCCTAGGCTTCACACACACACACATACACACACACACATACACCCACGTATAAAACACACAACACACACTCGACCCAGATCCACACTGACAGTGAGAGACTTCACAAACAGGACTGCATTCAGACATGTAAAAATCTGACAACATGACTCCAGGCTCCATCTCACTCACTACACATACATGTACACACACATACACACACACACACACACAAACCTATACATGCAGAATACAAAAGACTGAGAAATTATTGTATGGTCTTCTGAAGTCTATTTGGACATAAGGCAGTGAACCTCAGAAAAAGTCAGCTACAGTATTCTCTGTAAGCTCATCCTCATCCTTGGTCTCACACTTGCTGGGTAGGCAGTGATTTTAATTGTCAGACTGTTGTGTTCTCTGCATCTCCTCTCAGTCTTTCCAAGAGCTTCTCACATCTGAAAGGAGCCTCTTTTCATTATATTTCCCTGTTTTGCTATTTTTCTGTCTGCTTGTCCTTTAACAAAGGGCAGGTGCTCTCTTTTGTGTATACGTGCAGTGCATGTGCCAGGGAACCCTTCACACACCTGTCTGTGCTAGCCATCATCCCCTCTGACAGCTGCCACTGTCCTGACCTTGGGCATTGTGGGTACGTGGTTTTGAAGTGATTGACGAATCGTATCCTTTCATTCATAATTGAAGGCGGAGATCAAAACCCCACCACCCGGGATACCGACGTAACGGCCCGGCAGGCCAGACAGAGGGAAAAAGGGAGGGAGCAGGAGGAGAAAGTGGAACAGGGAGAAGGTCATCTGAGCAAAGAAGTGCAGGTGAGAAGCAGGGTGAGGAAGGGGGAACGCATGGGAAGCGAGTGGGGAGCATCCTAAACAGCAGCATCACTTTTTTTTGTTTCACTCAACAGTCTCTTTTTATATTCTAGTTTTAGTTCAAAGAACCTGAGATTCTGTCTGCATCCTGTAGCCTGGCATGCCAGATCACTTTGTACATGCAAGTAGGTTTTGGTACCTTTCAGTTAATTTCTGATTCATCGGGGCATTATTGCTGAGGTGTTGCATGGTCCAATTACAAGCTGGGAAAACCTTATAGTCTGGGCAGCATTCACAAATAACAGCTAACAATATCCTTAAATATGATTCTGAAAAGGGAAAGCAGTATCAGAAACTTTGTTTATATTTTATATTCACATGCGACCTGTTGGATTGCACTGTACGGACAACTGCAAGTACGAATAAACAATGAGTTTATAAGATTGGTATGATTCTCTGGCTATGTGTCCAGCCCTCCGCTCAAAAGAGGTTTTCAAATCTAGAAATTCATAATTAAGACAGACTAATTATTAAAAAGACTGAATATAGCTTTCTCTCCTTAAAAATGCTGCCTTTTTTATTTTAATTAAATTAAGAATTAGACTTTAATCACTCTGCAAGTTCTTCACACCGAGATGCCACACGAGTCACTGAGGTTACACATGAGTGGCAAAGTTCGGGTCACCTGAGAAACAGACATCATATTCAAAAGGGGTTTCACCTCTGGGGCATTTTGAACAGGTAGTCTAAATATTTTAGGCTTTGGACGACTTGCAATGCATTTTGACTACCAGGCAGTTTCACACTTCTTTCTACTGACACTGTGGCTCAGTGGTTAGAACTGTTGCCTAACAGCTGTTTGATCTGCCAGTCTGTGTGGAGTTTAAATGCCCCCTCTGTGCATGTGTGGGTACGTTCTTGGTGCTTTGATTCCCCCCACCGCCAAAAAACATACATAAATGTTCATTCTCCCATCAGTTCCCTTAATGAAGGCACTGGTTTAGGTCTTGAGTTGGTCCTCAGTTGTGTGTGTTGACTGTCAACGCCCCATCAGAGATGCATTAAATGCAGATAATCCATTTCACCGTGATTTACTGACCAAAGATTGTATTTGACAACTAAGAACTATTCCTCTTCTTCATTTTATGCGACTGTGATGAATCCCACATAAGACACAATGCCACTGACCATAATGAATCACATGTGTCAGATAAACATTGTTTATAACTATAAGGATAAACAAGACTATTCTACAGAGACATGACTAATGTCTAGATTTGAACTTTTTTTCAGCACTCGGGAACCAAGTATGATACAACAATGCAAACCTTTATACCTTTATACCTGCAAGGCTTTAAGGCTCTGACTGTCTAACGACACCCAACAAATGAAATATGTCTGAAAACTGTGAAATCTACCTCACAGGGAAACACTGACGTCAGTACTGGTGATGAGTAATTCATGCTCTGCTCATTTGTACTGGTGCCCAGAAAAATTCAGGCGAGAACCAGGAGCTCGTCTCCAGTGTCCATCCTCACCATATACTCTGAACTTTATCCCAACATCTTTACTGTTTCATCTGCCTTTCCACTCTTTTATCAAATCGGCCTTCATCAGTCTCCACCATCCTTGCCCTGTGTTCACCTCTATCCTCTTTTCATCTCTATCCTTCAGCATTGATCCTGAGCATTGCTTTAACATGGCTCTCCGTTCAAAAAGAGTGCATGTTATGTCCTCTGGCAATGCCATTTACCTGTTACTTGTGGTGGGGCGGAAAACAAAATAGCTTTAAGTTTTGCTTTTCTGACCTGCTTTTCTCACTAACTCATTCACTGTCTTTGTCCTTCTGCCCTTTTCTTCACAAATTTAAACTAATTTGTTGTTGTTGGGCGCGTGGGAGGCGCTTCAGTGAGTGTGTGAGTGAGTGAGTGAGTGAGTGAGTGTGTGTGTGTGTGTGTGTGTGTGCACGCACAAGTCCATATGCTGCATGGATGCAAGTATGTGTGTGCAAGTGTGGATGTTTACTTCCTGTACTTCCTCCTTTCCGCAGTGACAACATCTGCCACCAACTGCAACACACACAATGTCTTTTTCGTCTCCTTTTTTCTCCAAACTACCTTCCCTTCCTCCCTCCCTCCCTCCTCAGACAAGGGCAGCTCAGTGACACGCTGTTTGAAGGGCAGACTCCGTCTCGGTAAGCATTCCTCTTACGGACTTAAATTAATTCAATAACACTGACGAATGTCCTTGTGAGATACAATTTGACTTTCTTTTCTCACTATATACTTACTTCCACGTTTATACCCATATGTGAGAGTTTATACATATATATAGAGGTCAGACACATACCTTCTCAGCGCAGATGTTTCTTGCAATACCAAACACGGAAACTGATAATGACTAAGAAGGAACTGACAAAGAAGTGTTTGAGGCATATGTGCTCATTGTTTTTGGAATAATTCATTGTTTAGCTTTTCCATTTCACAGCGTGTCAGTGAGCTGATGGGCTGATATTTTTAGATTTCTTTTGGGTGAAAATTTAAGAGATGCTCGCAAGGGTGGATTAAAGATGGTTGTTCAAAATATCTTTAATTATCTTGCTGTCATAAATACTCTTTGAGACAAACTTGAGTTACGCTTGTTTTCAGGTATACTTTTCTCATTTTCACCAAAAAGTCATTAATAGCAGCAGTTGTCCCAATTTAACAAGCAGTATGGTGGGCGAATCAGTCATTACTTTCTGTTAGTCTTCATGACTGAGATTCTTTTAACAGCAGGAGCACCACATGCTTGTAGCTACCTACAGTTTTCTACAACATACCAGTATAAAACTGCACTAACCTTCACAATAACACTCAAACTCTGCCACACAACCGTGTACGAGTAAATTTCAGAGGGGAATATAAACTTTTCAGGGGTAACTGAACAGATTCTTGGCCTGGGCTCAAGAGAAAAACAAAAACAACATTTCAAAAGTGTCAACGCACAGACAGACAAGAAAACAGTCTTTGGCGCATAATGCAAAGAGACAGGACAACTCATTCAAACTCTGAATAACCTGAGCTCATGTCAAGTTAGATACAGAAACAAACTGTGAATCTGTGTATATGAGTTTGTGAATCACTGGCTCAAATAAGTCAGGTCAAATATAATTACAGAATGAGTTCTCTTATTGCCTGTTTCCATTTTTTTGACAATGCTTTCAGTTTTCATGCTGTATGAAAGGAAGAGATCACCAATTTTTCGCTTGGGGAAGTCCCACAAATGCACTCATACTTTCCCTTTAATGTCGCATGTTTTCATTCCTTTGAAGGCTATCAGTCATGCAGTAAAAATTCAAGTGTGCTTCCCCGTCATTGTTTTGTTAAAAAAAATTTCCAACATATAAACATGCATCTCCACTGCCATGCTGCTGACAAGGCTGTCGGCTGAAAAGTCGATCACAGTGGATGTCAGTGGAAGAGGCTGAACCACTGTCTGGTTTGAAAGTAAATTTGCTGACTCTGCAGACTCTCATCGATAGAACTGGGAGCTTCATAGCAGACTAGACCCAGGTTGCCCTGCCTTACACTGTCAGGCATCACACTGCCCACCTTATGTATCACCCCTGTCTGTTTCCATCACAGCTACTCTTCAGGTTAGTGATCATTTTGAGACTGGGCTTGTAAAAAAATTGCAGCTACTCTGGTCAATGGTCCTGCAGTGCTCTGTGTAAAATGACAAAACTAAAAAATAAAAGTGAAAAATAGATTCAACTGACAAAATGCTGATCAACTCGGGGTCTTCTTGACTGATGACTCCAATTATCAGTCTTTAGAGGGCAGTGACCTCAGCCCTATCCTGTTCTCTGTGTTGCAGAAAATGCAGGTAATCTTGAAGTCAATATACAAGCAAGTCGACTTGTATATAAATATGCTATTGATATACTATAGAGAGGGGGAGAGAGGGGGAGGTCATTGGTATTCCATGTCCCAGGTTGTCCAGCTCAGCTGAACTACAGATAAAAAGGACAAGTGATTTCAGGAGAGAACATACACTACCTCTCACCTCACTCACTCTCTTCCCTCTCACTTCATTGAATGCTCTCTCTCTCTCTCTTCTCTTCGATTCCTCCTCTTCTTCACTCTGCTTCTCCACCTCAGCGTGCCCGGCTGTTATCCCTATTCCACCCTGTGCATCTCCTTTGTATGATTCCTTCTCTCTCATGCTGTTTAGCAGCTTATTGTAAAACTTTTAATCAGCCTCCCCTCAACACAGTCAGCACTTTTATTAATTCACTACCTCCATTACTCTTGATTTCTTTCATTCAATTATTTATATCTGCCTTTATGATTATGATGACAAAGGGTGAGTGCAGAGAAATACTGTAAATGTACAGCACACATGTTCAAACATCAACTAGTGCACACTGCTCTTACTAGATAATGTTTAACACCGACACATATCCAGACTCGGCTAATCTATCTTCTTTTTCAGCCGTACAGAACAAATTGCTGCAGGTCAAGACCTGCTTTTCCTTTAGTCTGTTGATGAGATAAACAAGTATTCAATCTCCTCTCTTGTGGTGACATCACAAGCCTGTATTAAACCTGACACTCTCGTTAATCCACATTGAGCCAGCCACCGCATCTCCTGAACGTACCCTGCACCAATCCAGGTATACAAACGTGAGCCAAGAGAGCTCATGAATAGCTAATAGGAAAGACACAACAATGCTCTGATTCACAGAAATTGGCCTTTACACCATCAGCCTTACTATTGGCTCCAGGTAGGGAGAGACAGGAGAGAGATTGATTGAACATAAAGGGTGAGAGAGTAAAGCGATATGTGTCTGAGAGAGAGAGTAATTGAGAGAGAGTATGTGTGTGTGTGTGTTTGTGTGTGTAAATGAAAGAGAAGAAATTTGTTCGAGTGAGGGAAAGAGAAGAAGAGGAATGGAAGATATTATAAAAAGTTATTGGAAAGCGAAGGAAAAAGTAATTTCACACACAACCCATCTGCCAGTCTGTCTGAAGGGCTTATCAGCATGCATGATAACCAAATTTGATAAACGAACACATACCAGAGTATTTTCTTTCCTCTCACAGACACAAAAGCACACTGCATGTGTTCTCTGGTTAACAATAAACAGTTCTGGCAGAGATGGGTTTGTGGGGCCCTGGCTATTGTGGCCATATAAAGAGGGAACGGAGATATGTGATGAGCCAAACCTGGATGGTATTTACCATAATCTAGTTTATCTTCACCTTCACCTGCCATTTTCTCCCTAACATTACCCTTTTTTTAGCTCCTTATCTCCACAGCATTGTCACCTAAAGATAGGAGTAAAAAATGCCCAGAACATTTTAATAATTTGATCTTTTGGCATCGTGACACCCCTGCCTCTGGCACAGGCTGACAAGCCACGCATAGCTGGCAAAAGGAGGGTTTCTCCTGTGATTTGTGAAGAGGTGTCAATGGGTGTTTCTGAAAAAAAAAGTCTCTCTGTAGGCTCGTTATGACAGCCAAAGAGCTTAGATCTATAAAGAAAACAACAACAAACTCCAAGCTGTGCAAGTCAGAGTGACACTCATTTTGTTCCGCAGTGACGTTGACAAATCAAGACTTTAAAAGAAACCACTATTTTTAAGAGAGGTTGTAGTATCTGAAGTATACCAGCATGAGAGATGGGAACAAACAGTGAATGTTTATTCAGGAGAGAGAGGGCAAAACAAACAGGCTCAATGACAGCACAAATACTACAACTACAACTACTTGCGTTACTGGGGGTCTCTTTGCATACAAACTCTGAATATCACTTTGATAAAGTCTAGGTCTAATTAATCAAGTTAATCAGCAGGGGACCTGGCAGCTAGTCCTCCCTACTCTGCTGCCTCTCTCCCTTACTGAGGCTCTGCAGCAGTTTCCTCACTGCAGAGCAACTGTTGGCTCAGGAGGGTTTCTTGCATATTAAAACTGCTCTGCAACACCTAAAGCAAAAAAAGTGAACATAGTATATATTAATGAAAAATGCTCTTCCCCTTTCATAATATGGCTAACTGCTTTAAATTTACTGGGACAGAACACAATTAAGGGATTTAAGTGCAAGTTCAGGTTTGAAGAGAATTCATCCAAGTGTTAAACTGCTCAAGCTCATCAATCATTCCATAAAGATAATATAGCATAGATTGGCCTAGTAAAAAAAAAAATTATATTTACTATTTAAGCAGAGTCAGAATCATAAATCTTAAGTTCCCCATTGTTTTTCTGTCTGATGTTTTACAGAGTTTTGTACCATAAAAACTATGATCATCCAAGAAAGTTTGGGTGAAAATTTATCCTAATCAGTTTAGGATAATGATGAAATATATGACTAAGATATTTTAACTAAAAAACTCTACTGAAATGAAAAAAAAAACAAGCTACAAGTATCATTTTAATGGGTATAGCTTGTTTTATACGATGTGTTACAAGTGTCATAATTTACTTCACAGGTGCATTAAACATGAAGAGGATGAGTTAATCTAACAGCTTTCTTCAGTGTTTTTTTCCTTTTTTTTAGATATGATGATAATATTGTCGTCAGGATTCTTTTGGTTACAATAATTATGCTGTGAAAATCTGATCATCATCTAAAATCATATCAAATTTTCCAAAATCAGCTAGTATGAGAATGTTTGGCCAAATAAATGCAGATGATCTGTGCACCCTGCTGCCCTGGCTGGTGTAGCGCATACCAAGTCTAAGGGCTCTTTGCTGGGTGCCATTCCCTCTGTCTCTCTCTGCCTCTCCTGGCTCCCTCCTGCTGTTCCAGTAAAGCAGAGTTGACAAGAGAATAAGCTTTTAAAATAAAATTTTAATAAATAGAGTGTTTGATCTTTGCAGTCATTTAAATCTTACATGATTTACATTACAACTTATAGTTGTAGATTCTCATGGGCAGTATAGTTTCACTTTTTTAACTACTGTATTTTCATATGTACTTACTGGAACGATTCCAATAAGGATGCCTGTATTTTAACAAATACAATAAAAAAAACTTCTAATATAAATTAAAAACTACAAATTCAGAAGTTGCCTTTGACCGTGTGCTGTCTTTCCTAGGTTATGAAAGCAAAAACAAAAATATTCTGAACTGCCCCGTTCAACGATAAGGTGAAAAATAGACACAAATGGCCAAGTCATGCATATCTTTCTTTCCTGGAAAAAGAAGAGTGAATGTGGTGTCACAACACTTCTGCACTGTAGAAACTTTTAGCAAACCTTCATCTCTCCCGGGATCTTTTCAGCAGACAGTTGCATTACAACAGGAATGTTGCAATCACTCTTATGCTGTGTGAGTTCTTAAGACATAGCTATGGTGACAGGGACAACATTTTCATTTTGCAAAAAGGCAGACAAATTCAGCACCTCCAAAAATGACTCCTTTTCCTTACCAAGATTCACAAAATGTCAGCCCACTATTCACTCACACGCATGGCTGCAAGAGCATATGTCAAAGAGAGACAAAGCTTGTTTCTGCAATAGGTTGGAAGGTACATTTGTCTACATTTGTCCAGCACAATTATTGAAAGTGGAGGAGAAACTGTAACCTTAACAGCGACTGCCCAGTTAGCAACTCAATTACTGCTGCTGCGCATTTAGACACCATTAACTCCTGGTATTAACATGCAATCTGATTCTGCAAATACTGAATTTCTTACCTCGAAAAGGAAAAGGGCATGTTAATACAAAGTGTAAATTATGCAGAATGCAATGTAATCAGGTTGCTATTGGACCACATGTGTGGGTGGTCTGGCTCACACTGTGAACAAAACTTAACCAGATGTAAATGCAATCTGTGAGCTACAAGCTCAAAAGAAAGTCATAACACAAAAAAACAAGCAGAGCCTATGCAAACCTGAGTGCATCATGTTTGTTGGCTCTATCTTTCTATCCTTCCTTACTCCTAACTTACATAGAGAGATCCTATCACAATGTCTGTAGAACTGAGATGAAGAGCAACTTTGGATTACTTTTTCTTGTTTTTAAATCTGATAAAAATCCACAGAATTTTCAATATATTTCCTGTCATAAAAGTCAAATAAAGCAGCAAATCTTTGCATTTCAAAGGGAAGAACCAATGAATGTGTGTTTAAAAAGTGACTTATACAATTGACAGCTCATTAGAACAGCTTATCAGAACTTGTTGCTACTTTTTTTTTTCCATAAATCAGCTATCTATCTAATATAGTTTAGTAGAGCTGAAAAAAACAGTCTTCCTTAAGGCATCTTAAGCTCAGCACAATTGCAAGAATAACACTTCAGTCGGAGTGGTTTTACATATTTTTTTCACATTTCTGATCTACATATGTTCAGTCAAACACAAGATTAACAGTTCAAATATGCTAACATACAAATAATGTATCAGCATATTTGTCTTGAATTTAATTCAGGAGACCTGCTCTGGTGTAAATGTATAATAAAAGCACGAAGCACAACAGAAAGACAATTTCAGCCATCATCATGCAGCTGTAGATGGCACTCCTGTGGCAACCGTAGCATAAGTAGGGCCAACGCTGCTCTGACCTACACACAGCAGCTCCCTGAACAGCAATATCCCGTGGCCGCCCCTCGGGACAGCATTGCAAAGACAGGTAATAAGCTGCAATCTTACTGTGAATGTTGGAGTGCAGGAGAGACAGAGATAGATGGTACAGTAGAAATATATCTTACACACACACACACACATAAACACGCACATATACAAGTACTGGCCCACACACACAAGCAGACCTAGCTGTAAAAGGTTGTACCATGAGGATGTATTGCTGAGTCCAGCCTAATTGGAACATTCATTATTGTTACACTGAATTAAAGCATTGTCCCTGATTCTATTGATCCCTGAAATGTGTTTGAGAGTGTGCGTAGACCTGCATTTGTTCGTGTGTGTGTGTGCGTGTTTTTTTGTGTGTGTTTTCAGGCACATCTTTACAGCAAAACCTCAATCACTAAACAGATACTTCTCAGCTCTTTGATCTGACTTCTGACTTTGACCTTTTCGACTGCTTTCAATCAGGTCCTCACAGTCCTGACCGCCTGACAGACGCAGGCACTTATCAGAGTCTTTCTGTCTCACACACAAAACACACACACACACACACACACACACACACACACACACACACACACACACTCTTACTCTCTCATACACACGCGCACAGTGACAGGTTCTGTCTCCAGTTGACAGGGTTTTATATCAGCAAAGACATCAAGCCGCACACACCCACACTCCCTCCCCCCTGACCCTACGACCATGCCATGATGAGAGATGGGACAATCTGCTCTGTGACAGCTCCACTCATACAATGACACACACACACCAACACCAACACAAAAACTCACACACACACACACGCACACACA
>JAQMCX010000043.1:6200079-6238675 GCA_029814765.1 Acanthurus leucopareius | reverse complement strand
CACACACACACACACACACACACACACACACACACACACACACACACACACACACACACACACACACACATATCTCTTGAAAGCAGTGCGAATTTTAAAAAAAACAGAGTTAAAGAGTGTCTCCCTACTGTCAGAGGACAATTCATGATGTAATAATAATTTAAAGAACTCAAGATCTGTGATGGTGGGCGAGAGGGAAAGGAGCGCCAGCGAAAGAGCAGGGAGGGGCTTGTTTTTCTCAGGTAAGAGCACTATGGAGAGTTGGGAGCACTATAGAGTCAGTTCTATGCAGGTGAATTTGTGTATGTGTCTTAGGGGTTTTGTGGCTTAGTGTTGTTCCTGCCTGCGCTATAAAACATTGAGGTTAGAGGTCATTACTAAGAGATGGAGTGTATAGCAGGAAGTGCTAAAATCATCGCTGTGTCATCTTGCTCTATCTTGGTCTGTACCCATCAAAAAAAGGACAACCGATGAATCATTAAGATTAAGGAAACGAACAGTCAAAATGTGCTAAAATGACCATTCTCCTCCAACTGCTGCCATTTCCCTTTCACCTTTAATCTAAATTTTATGGGGGGGTTTTTTATGGAAACTTCCCATGCATCCATTTGTGACAGGTGTGAACCACCTTTCTTAAAGTACTATTTTGGTTTGACAGAAGCACTTTAGCTCTCAGCTAAGCTGGACTGGAAAACAAGGGGGTAAACAGATGCACAAGATAAAGTCATAGACCTTAAAAACTAGCTGTCAAAAGAAAAGGGATCGGTTTAGTCAGTTCAGTTACATTTGTGAAAAATGAGTTCAACTTTCTTTTCTCCGAAGTACTGAAGAGCTTCAAACTGCTGTCTGTGATTTAATCACAAGGTGAAGTCTGGCAATGCTTCATTGAGACTACATAAAATGCCACATCTTTTGAATGATGAGAATGCCCTGAGGGTGATGCTCTGAAAATATGGGCACCTTCACTAATTAAGAACTCGCAAGAAAACCTAAACAAACATTCAGCAAAGGCAAAGCCCCTTAAAGATTAGTGTTTTTATTCTTGTTGGATTCGGGCTTAGGAAAGGGTTGTGTCATGGTCTGACCATTGATTTGATTCTGTTTACTGGTGGCCCTTTGACACAATAGTAACTACAAGGATATTTCAGTGTGCTATTTGGTACACACAAGCTGTGCTTAGAAGACCTGTCCAATTGCACAATGAAATATTGTGTACACAAAGAATGTTTTACTTCACCTTACGCCTGAGTATCATTTGCTTTTGTTAATTTAATAAAATAGATGATGTCTTTGTAATAATCTGAATCAGCCTCACATTAAGTCTATTATATTATCACATCAATACAGACTTCATAAATTTGACATATTTTATGTATTCATCAAAAGGTTCAAAACAGTTCAATTAAATTTACAGTAATAACACGGTTTAGCAGTAAAAGAGATCAGATAAAAAAGCATTTCCTTTACAGATGATGTTTTCCTGAGGCGACATACAATGTGTCTCTGAGTATGTGTGTGTGTGTGTGTGTGAGAGAGTGTGTGTGTGTGTGTGTGTGTGTTTGTGTATTCACATTCGCATCATGTATGTCTACCACAGTCCAGAATCTTTTCTTTTGGAGGGGAGGGGGGCTTTTAGTGTTCATCAGACTGAGTTGCTCAAATCATAAAGTACATCTTTGAGCAGTTCCTTAGCTTCAGTAACAGCTTATGAAATTCTTCTGGTTCTTAATTGGTTATTTTTTTCTCACAAGTAGGAACATTTTCATTGCTTAAGGGTTTCTTTTATTGTTGCTTTATTTTTTGTAATTAGGCTATTCACAGTGTGATTAAAAACTATTACTGATTGCACTATTAATCACCAATGAGACTGCAACTGCAATTATTTACACAAAATACTTTTTGTAAATAAAATGTAGCCTGATTTAGTTAGTCATATTCATGTAGCCTGACTAAAGCAGGCTACATGAATGTGACTGTATGCCAACCTGGACTGAAGACAGCTGTGAGATGAAAGTGGAGTGGGAATTTTTTTAAAAACAAAACAGAACTTGTCCAAAGATAGGCATTGTATGAAAGTACAATGTTTAAAAAAATTTAAAATGCAAATACTAACTTATCCAGGTACTGTAGCTTGTAGCCTAGTCTGCAGGCTAGCACTTCGGTAAGCGAACATACTGAAATACTGTAATGACACGAAAATATCATCATAAGGATAAGCAACATTAGCCATTTCTCCCAGGAGACAAAAAATATCCTCCTATTCAGCAGGTGTGAGCCAGGCTGGAGGGTACATTACACCATAAGTTTGTTGACAGTAAGCCAGTGACACTCAACAAGGGTGTGTGATGTGGAGACAATGTGGGAGTGCTGCTCTAAGGGATGGACTTGGAAGACTCACAGCAAACTGGATGACATCCAGCTGTTTTTATGAACCAGGGCCACTACTCACAACTTATTATTCTGAGAAACCAAGACCATGTTCAAAAAAAGGATACACCTTGTTTTAAATTAAATTGACACTTTAAAAAATGTCTCCAACCTAATTGTAATATTAAACTGTCATATTTTATAAAACATCTCATATATATATACATATGTGTGTAAAAATACGTGTAATACACATGATCTTGTTTTAACATTTTAAGATTCCCTTTAATGAATGAGGAAATTTTGAGATAAGATACACACAGAGGAAAGAGTGAGAGTAAGTGAGGGAATAAAAACGTAATCCTGTCCCTCCTCAGATATGGTAATTCATGCTAATCTCCATTCACATACTTAATCTCTCAATGGATTTAATTGACATGAAAGAAGGTTAAAGCAAGCCTGATATGGCGAAAGTCAAGAGCCTGCTTCATGTCCTGCCTGTAGCACCAGTCTTTATATTTGTGTGTCTATATATGTGTCTCTATACACACACTCACACGGACACATATATTGCACATACAAAACACTCAATCTGGAACACACAGGGCAGAAAGGTACTAAAAAAAGTGTTCATTGTTATGTGCATGCAAAGGTGATTACGATGTCATGCCATAACTATACACTACTACAACAGAATACAAATAAACACACATAACAAAAAGCAGACACATACAACCCCACAGCAAGAAAATCCCTTTATTGTTCCATGGTCTTTAATGAGGAAAATAAAGAACAAAGCAGTCACAAGCAGTTATGTATCCCCACTGTATACAAAAAAAAGGTTTTTCCTTTTCACTTCCTCCCAATCCATAACTTCTTATCCTTTCTTTTTTGGGTCAGGTTGTGTAAGGATGTATATGAAAGAGTGCAAGAGTTAGAGGAGAAAGCAGTAAACAAATGCAGATTGAGGGTTTTCCATATAATTTGGTGAGACAAAGAATGCTATTGTACTCCACTATCGCTTTGACTTAAGGCAGAGATGTCTTAGTTGAAACACTTTAACATCCACGCACACACATTTGTTCAAACACGGAAACACAAACACACACACAGCAAACCACACTACAAAAGCCAAAAATATATTTCTCACTGTTCCAGCTCTGAGAAATAAGATTGGATGCAGCAAGATAAAAACATTAGCATATACTTAAAACACAATACATTCATAGGCTACAAAAAGATACATACACAGTGCCTTGGTTTTGAAGTACCTAGAGAGCAACATCAGTTGATAGAGAATACACAAACACACTAAAACACACACACATGCCTTAAACAACCTTTACAAAAGAGGGACGATAAACAAGACTTTCCATGACCCCGTTATCTCCTTTTGTTTTGTGCTTTTTTCATAGTTCCAAAATCACATCCTACTCCCTGAAGAGAGGGGAGTCCTCCCACATCTAGGAACACAGAAAGACTGAGATAAAGCTGCACCTTTAACTGTGCTGCAACAAGGAAACTGTGGAAGTGTGTAAATTTGTTGTTCAGACTGGATCGAAGTGAAATGACAGAGTGACTATCAGAGAGGCAAAGAAGGTAGGAGACAGAAGTACCCACAGTGACCTTGAGGTCAGCGTTACAGCTCTGCCATTTGACCAAGCATTTAACCTCTCATAAATTACCTGCTCTGTGTGTGTGTGTCTGTATGCATAGGTGTCTGTGTGACAGTGATCTATCTGTCCTGTGATGAATCCATCTTGTGCATGTGACCAACGGATTAAATCACCTCTACAAGGAAACTGATTACCCTTTGCCTGCAAAGATGGCAGCAAATACACCCAAACACACATACAAGCATAACACACAAACACAGAGGCACACACACACCCAGATACACACACGTCATCTGTGGTATCAAGGAAGGTCAGGTATTGGTCATTGACCTCTGAACTCAACCATCAGTTCCGAAGACAAGGTGATGATTTACCCTTGTGTGTGTGTGCGTGTGTGTGTGTGTGTGTGTGTGTGTGTGTGTGTGTGTGTGTGTGTGTGTGTATTTTTGTGCATTTGTTTCTGTGCATTTGTTTCTGTGTGTGTGTTTCTGTCTGTCTGCTGACGCCAGGTCTGTGTCAGACCAGCTCCCTCCTTTCTCCCTCATAAATTACCTGTCAACTGCAGAAGAGATCGAACTGGAGGGAAGGAAGGTGGCAGAGGGAAAAGAGAAGCTTTTATGCCTCTTTTTAAACCGTCAAAAAGGCTCTACTGTGACAACAACTTCTGAGTGTTGGCCTAATTAAATATACAAGCTGCATTATGAATGATTAATTAGTACACTACAGGTAAACTTGAAATTAGGCACCTGTCAAACAGACACACCCAGTTTCACAATAAAAGAAACACGGCTTGACTAATAAATGTGCAATTAGACAAAAAAAAAAGGCCAAACAACTGTTGTTTTTCTATCACATCAGAAGGAAAATATGATCAGTGGAGGAGAAATGAGTGTAGCAGCTGAACAGGAAGATGTTGATTTTACCCAAAAGAACAAGATCAATAAAGAAAAATGTTATGATTAAGTAAGATAGTGGCTGTTCAAGATGTAAGGGTTAAATAACATCGCTGGCATTACAGAGAAGAAAAGACAAGGAGACAGAAAAGTGCATGAAAAGGAAAGAGGATTAGTGTGTCTGACAGTCATACAAGTCTGACAGAATGCAAGTCCCAGTAAAAACCCTCAAGAACACCAAAGATTATCACCAGCATAGTTCAGTACAGCACAACAGCACACAAGTACACAGCCAGACACTCATGGGTACATACAGTATGAAACAGAGTAAGGTTATGGTCTGTATTTTTTCTCTGATTTAAAACAGGGACAAGGCATCAGACAAGACATGGTTATTGATAAGTATCAATTTACAATCTGGCAAAAAATGTTGAGCAGGTAGAGGCATTGAACTGAATCCTGAGTGTCAAGGTCGTATGGTTAATTGTAAGACATGATATGTGAGTTAAATTCAGAGGCAACGCAGATGTAAAAACAGCCTGAAGTAGCATGAGGAGTCAAAAACTAGAGGAAGTAAAAATTGAGGAATTTATCAAATCAATCAAAATAAAAATGTCAATACCATCAATCTGGTGTAAACAGCCCTGGATTGACCAGTAAACTGAACTGTAGTGTTGCCTGTGTGAAATACATTATAATGGTCTGTTATACTAGTAAGAACTATGTGCTGGAACAATGTGATTTATGGAGCTGTTATTACTGCCCAGTTGAGCTGCTAATGTTTCCTAATGAGGCATAGCCCTCAACTCAGCACAAAGAACTAAGTAATATAGAAGACTGGAGACAGCGAATGTTGCATCACAGTGGAGAAAACAGCAACGAATGATTGAACTGAGCCGACCGGCATCCAGCTGCCTTGAGCCGAGCAGACCAGCATCCTGCTGCAGCAGCACAGGCAACAGGACTAATATGAAAAGAAACACAAGAACTGACACATAAATATACATATATACCATAATTTTTAAACCAAAAACCAAACTTTTTGTGACTTGTGTTGCTTTGGGCAACCAAATCTTCCACAATTTGAATTTACAACATCTCCCTTGACCCAATGAGCTCCATGAGACAGAGGGTGTTAAATTTATGCTGTTTTGTTTTTTTTACAATTAATCATAAATGATGTTTCATTTCTTCCGTGGAGCTCTCTCAATAAAGTGGGATTTACATATGTATAGGCACCAGTGTGGACTTTGGAGCCAAAGAGGAACGTTGATACTAAACACCCCCCCCACCCCACCCCAAAAAAGTGCAGAGCGTATTAACAATAAGTCATCAAGTGGAAAATAATGATGTGATAGGATGGCTGGTCGATGAGCAGATAAAAGGTGGAGACAAGTGAAGAGGGAGATGGATAAGGAGAAGTATCAGAGAGACTCAAGCATTAGTAGGAGAAACAGGAAGACTGGAATCACTCAGGCATCAAATGGTCTGTCTGAATTAATCCTGACCATCACACTTTTCCTGTCAAATACACACACACACGCACGCACATGCCCCCCTACACACACACACACACACAAAAACCCCTGTCTGCCCTGCAGCACCAGATGCTGGGAGACAGAGAGGTTTCCTCCATCTTTTCGTCTTTGAATCCCTCTCTGATTCTATTTTTCTGTCTCCTCTATCTTTGTTGCTCCTCTCGTCTGCAAGATAAAATGCCAGTCATCCTTCACTTTAGTTGTAAACAACAAATGAGGGCGCAACAGAGTAAGAGGAGACCAATGGGCAAAGAGGTTACACGAGGGGAGGGCGTAAAAGAGAGAGAAAGGCAGCGGCTATTTGATAGTGTCAGCTGTATAGAGGAGATACAGACAGGCCATTCATCTCAATGGATCAGATAGCAGTCCCCCTGGAGTGTGTGCGCACACAAACACACACAGAAACAGAAACAAAGTCAAATGCAGACTCACTAAAACACAAACTCTTTTCAATGAACACAAACTATCCCAGGTTTAAAACTATAAAAGCACACTGGGGCTGCAAGTCTACTTAAGAGTTGCCACAGAGAGACTAAAAAATTGCAGAATAAAGTTCACCGATTTTTGTGTAAGTACCTCAGTGCATGAGTGTGCGTATTCTTTTCCATCCTCTAAGCAAGCCATGTGCCAGAGTGAATTGAAGACAGGGACAGACAGACAGACAGACAGAGAGAGAAAGCAGAGACAGCTTTTGTACGAATCATAGTTTTCAATCCCACATCACAGGGGATTCAGGGTGTACAAGTAACTAGCCAACTCTATCAACAATATTTAGAAGTTATCTCTGAACCTCGACACACAAAGAACAAATCCATTGTGGAACTGACAGACGTAACAGCTGGTCTCCCTTGGTGAGTTTATAATGACTATGAAGTATGTTGAGGCAGAATAAAATCAGACCTGTCCACATTACCTTCGGCCAGTATCTAATTAGATTTGCCTCCCTCATCCTGCTGGGCTGCTACCAATTCATTGTGTTTCCAGCACTTGGATTTTTCAAATGTAGTTCACTTTTCATCTACTCTACTACAGTATGTTTTGACTGAATAACAAGCCAACGACTTTCTCATAAGCATTTAAAAGTCAACATTCAGACAGAATCAAAATGACCACTTCATGTTCTCCATTTTACATTGTGCTACATTTGTCAGCATATGCCTTACCATTTCTTTATGAGTGAATTAAACATAGAGACACAGAGACAAATATATGCAGACACAAATGTATTGACCATTCGCTGAGTGGAAAACAATTGGCTTATTAACATAACAAACAATATAGAGATAGTCAGGAATGTGAGGCAAAGTAGGAGTATGAAATAAAACAAAGGTCCCTCAGGCAGGAGTTTAACTGATGACTATACAGTTACATTGTATGCGCCTTACCTGGCTACCAGGCCACTCTGAGAAAAAAATTTAATAAAATAAATGCCTTTTATGGCATTACTAAGGTTGTTTTTTCAATAGACTACTCAGTCAAGAAGTGTCAGAAAGGGTAAAAAAAAGAGTCATTTCAACTTGCTTGAGCACAATGATTTGATTTCTGTTTTTTTTTTTTTTTTTTTAATCAAACCAGTGAGACCAGTCCTAATATGCACAACATTATGTAATTTAAATCTTTAATATAGCTGTATGAAACATCCTTTCAGACCTGACCTCAGTAATACACAAGACAAAATGTTTATACCAATACTAAAAAATTTCAGGATTAGACCATGTTTTTTAAGCAGTCATGAGTTTGGCATCGCACCAAACTACAAATGACAGTATAATATTCTTATTTTTAACAGTCATACACAAGTCTGCACACCAAGGTGGTTTTTGGCTCATGGGCCACAAAGTCCAACACATCAAAATCAGAAGGAAGAGAGAATCAGAGACAGAGAGTTGGATACAGATTGCTCACATTAAGCTAGTAATTTTGCAATTTTCTGTCTGCATAAAACTGCAAACAAAACCTTTCTCACATAACGGTGAGTGGTGCAATGAAAAAGAGTAAGCTGAACTGAAAAATAGGACAAGAGACGTATAATGTTCAGGCAACAAGATGGTGTTTGTAGTTTGATGAAAAGGGTAAAGGCTGAGAGCAGGTGTCCAAATACTGTCTAGAAAGTGCTTCTGCAGTTCAGGAGATAATCATCCCAAAAAACACGCAAGAAACTAACTCACACTTCAACTTCTCAGTTCTGTGAGGAGATATTGATGGGTGAACTCAAACACACAGGAATGTTTACATCTGATAAGATGCCAGAAGGTCTATCTGATTAAATTCGCCACAGTGGCATGTAGTGGCAGAACTCTATGCTGGGAATTAGCAAAGCAATTCCTCTAAGCAGGGAAAAAAACTCTCCCACAAGATTAGAGGTGTGAGGTTAACACACAACACGGGAAGTCTGGTGGTTACAAATCATTAGCCATGTCCAAGGGATAAAATATTAAAGTGTTTTCACAAATGATGTTCAGAGTGCATGTGTTTGTGTGTGTGTTTTTATTTTGAGCTAACTAGATGAGCAACCAGGCTTAGCTGCCCTCATTCCTTCATCCACCCAAATCTCTACTACTTCACTCTCTCTCTCCCTTTATCTCTTAACTCATCTTTTAGTCTCATCTTCCAACCTGACTTATTTACCCCAAATCCTTGCCCTAGTTTTTTTTTTTTTTTTAATATAAGTCTTAGGCAGCTACCAAACTATTGCTGCTCTTTCTGGGTTTCCATTCCTCTGGGACTATCCATCCCTCTACATTTTATTGACCCTTATGTATTCCTCAACAACAGCAGGCAGCAGGACATTAGTTTGCCGATGCAAATCAAAAACTAATGGGCAATGAAATAAAAGTGAGTGAGTGAGTGTACACATGCAGATAAATTTACACCAAAAAAGTACAAAAAAGGAAGCTGATCAGAAAAAAATCTACTGTCATAGCTTTTCTGTTTTTATCCAGCCATGGTATGTTTTTGGTTGTGTTGTATGTTTTGTGTTGTGGTGTGTTTGTGAGCAAGTGTTTGCGTGCGTGGGTGTAGAGCCTCAGTGATCAGGTCTAAAGCTGTGTGTAGGAGATAAAGGAAGTCATTAGTGAATTCTGCCTCTTAAGACCCCCTAATACCTTGGATGGGACCCTGGCCAGAGGTTAGGCATCATGTGGGTGTGTATGTGTGGTTGTGTGGTTGTGTATGTGTGTATTTATGAGTGCATGAATCAGTTCGTGTTTGTGTGCATGTTGTATTGTTATCCCATTCTTTTGCCAGGGAAAAAACAAAACTGTACACATCAGAGGTTGCTGTTACTCAAAGTAACTTTGTAAACTTTTGAGGCAACGCTGCAGTCAGCCTTGTCCGAAATAAATTGAAATAAATGCCCTGTATCACCGGATCATTGGAAAACCTATTGTTCTGATGATATATTTCACCTTCCTGCAGTAATATCATACAGGCTATGTTAGAGATTCACATTTTAGCCTAGTTTAGAGCAATAGTAAGAAGAATGATGGAGACAGCAAAACAATTGGGAATTGGAGGGTTATGGGCTCCTAATGTATCAGAGGACTTTTTGATAAGCCTTAGTAGCCTTAACACAGCTCTAGATCAATCTAACTGCTAATAGATGCATTGATCTGCAACTGCTACAGCCTGGTACATATTTTGACTGGCAAAAATTCCTTGTCATAGACCAACAAAACCACATATGCCCCCAGGAATTCTCACATATACACAAAATTATAGACAAAATGCATCAAAGCAGTACAAATATACACTTGCAACGATGGTTATTGGAACATGAGAGTCAATCAACCACACAGGATAATAATTTAAAATTCTATGACTTTAAATTACAGGGAGACACACACATACACAACACTATCTATACTGCCAATTAGTCCTGCAATAAAACCGTCTAAAACTGCAGCACAAACCATAAAGTATAGTTTTATAGCTGAGAAACTCTACAACTCAAATATGCAGATAATTGTACACACACTTGCACACAACCACACATATGTAGACAGAACGCCAAAAGACATGCACACTAGAAAATATGCTTGGCTCTTGCAGCAAGAGATATCCACTAAACACAAACGTATGCACATACACACACACAATCATCTGGTGCAACAGCAATGTGCGCAGGGCTTCTTGTTAAAGAATAAACAAATGCTGCCCAGTTTGAATAAACAAATTAAAATGATTGCAGGTTGAACTGGGACTAAATATAACACTTAGCTAATTACTCGCTCGCTGTCTGCTTTCATTTTGCCCTCACTTAGATAAAAAACACACAAACCCATGAACCTATGCAAAGATGTTTAGTCATTTAAACAATAAAGACATGGGTAAAATGTATCCCTTGAATGCATTAGAATTTAGTAAAACCAAATCAGATGATACAAGGACATACACAACTGCAAATATTACAGAGACAGAGAAAGAGAGACTCTGTTTGTGTGTGTGTGTGAGAGAGGGAGAGAGGGAGGAGAGAGAGAAAGAGAGACAGAGAGAGAGAGGGAGAGGGAGGCTTGATCCTAGCAATGTTTTTTTTTTTTTTTTTTTTTACAGAAAATTGATTTATAAACACCTGACTTCCTTCTGAAGCTGATTTTCTCATCCAGGGAATAAAAGCAGGCTGAATACAATTTAATTTGGCACCTGACACAAGCAACACACACACAGACATGAACATGCCTGCACACTTCACAGTCTCCACCTCACACACAGTCAAGAAATAGATCCCAATCACATATCTCTCCACTGATTTGATGCAGAGAAAAAGCAATTTATTAAGCTGCCTCTTAGGAGCTGGACTGAAACTAAAATACTACACAGGCCTACTAAGACACACACACACACTCACATATAAACACACACTCAAAATAAGAGAGCGAATCCCTTACTTCTAACCAATTCACTCATTCACAGTTTCATACAGACTCCAATAACGCTCAAAGTGCTCCCAGAAGAGCATCATCAGTAATCTGTTGAATACTGAAACTAATGGAACATGCAGTCAGTTAAAATTTGATGTGATCCAAACTGACACTAAAAACCAGTCCCAGTCCCTCCACACACACGTACCAGCTGGTCTGAGGGTGTCTTTACCTGCGAGGAAAGGCAGCCAACTTCTCATGACAGGCCCCTAAACATTCCTCTGACCTCCTGTTTCAATCTCTATTTTTTTTGCCCATGCTTTAGAATCACACAACCAGTCCTGCAGGCTTCAGGAGAATAGGCGAGAACAGAAACAAGCAAAGTAGGGAAAGTGGAAATTAGCCTGGTTCTAATAAAGGCAAGTTGCGCATCCCTGCCATGCACCAATATGCTAATTTAAGGGATTAAATTGAGAACTGGGGAAAAAGGAAGGTGTATTTGAGTGTGTGTATGTGTTTGTGTCAGAGTGAGAGACAAAGCAAACAGGACAGACAGATTGCAATGCAAGCAGTCAAGCAAAGACAAAAATTTTGTTTGATCCTCCTCTCTTGGCCCGAAATACAACTACACTGTACATTATATTCACTCATTAACACAAACAGAGCAACAAATAAATAACACGGACACACACATTTTACAGTCTTGTGGACAGGGTGCACTAATACCATGTTGAATTCATTAGTTCAGTCATGCAACCAGCACAAAATCCTGTAGTAATTAGCATCTGACACACACAACATACCAAAAAAATACATAAATGCACACATACGAACATACATTTTTCACTCAACACTAATATATACAGAAACACACACACACAGAGCAACTCCTAATTTCATTCCACTAATACAGTCTCAGTATTTACAACCTGCTTGAGAAAACATGTTCCTGCTTAATTAGATTAAACAAGAGTGTGTAAGTGGGTTTGGGTGTGCATGCATGTGTGTTTGCTTGTTTAAATGCTCTAAACAACAGGTGAGACTGGGATACAGCACTAGGGAGCATAAAGAGAGAGGGGGACAGACTGAGATAGGGGGAGGAGGAAAGAGGGAGAGACTAGACCTTCATTCTCTATTCAGGGAGGTGGTGTAGATCGTTAGCTAAATAAATTAGAGCCTTGCGGCTGTGGATATCACACTGCCATATGTCAGAAAGAGAGGAGGAGGAGGAAGAAAGGGAAAAGACTGGTAGAGAGGGAAAGAAAAAATTCTGTTTGCTGAAGTAAGTGTGAATAAATACATATGAATGGTCACAGAAACAGATGTGGCTTTAACTAAGAGAAAGCATTGGGATGTTGGAAAGGGAGGGGAAGGGTGACAAGAGGAGAGGACAGGAGCTAATCCAGTAGAGTTGAACTGAGACCAGAGTTAAGCACATATAAGCTTGTACTCTGCCCTGGGCTTTTACAGCACACACACACACACAGGGTGTAAGAGGGAGATTAATAAATCAGTATAAAGTACTTGGATTAGTATAAAGGAGTGAAAGTGATGGTCGGGGCATTGGATGACCTTGTCATTGACATGGATAAGTAGACGACAAACCCAGCTATTAGGAAAGACAGACCACGATGGAAGCTATTAGCCATGTTCAGGACCCTTAAAGCCAAAACAGCAAACTAGCTACTGTTGCCTGACTGCAGTTATAAACTTCAAATAGTCTTTCAACTACTTTCTCAGAGGCGATGGTGTCCTGCTTTTTTTTAAGAAAATATACTGGTAGGTGGCCATAAAATGATTATTATGTTGACCCTTCAATTAATGGAGTACCTCTGTACTTAGTTCATTTTCAAGAGCCAAATTATGCCATTATTTATTATTCATGACCCAGTTACTGAACATCCACAGCATACAACAAATAATTCTCATGCAATTCAAGCAACGGCAGTTGATTCAACTTTTCAAATATAAAATTTGGTATTTATTTATTTTAAAATATAGTTCAATTACCATTTACATTATTAGCATGTTACTAATGCTGCTGAAATAGCACTCAGAAACACTGACTTAAATAAAAACTCTACAAGTATGTAATTAAACCAGTGTTTAATTATACATTTAAAAAAGAAAAAAAATTGCAATAGATAGTAATATCAAGTCATAATACTTAATCACAATACATATTGAAGCGGCACCCTAATATCAATAATGTAAATTTTCATCTAACAGAAACAGTTAGACACACAAAAACAGACACAGCATGTTTGTCGATGAGGATCTTGCTCAGTGAGTTACTGTATAAACACAGTTAGGTTGAGCAGTAAAAATATTTACAAATGGCAGCATGAAAAAAAAAACAGTTACCACTGTTAATGCAACCTAGTAGCTGACTTCACGCGAGGCCTTCACAAAGGCTCGAAGTTATGCACACTTGAGTGCATGGCCAATTGAGGTGACAGCAACTGTTGTATACCTTAATGCATTCATTCATATATGGTAACTTTAGGCTCCAAAAATAAACAGCCAGTAGCCATAATTCCAGGACTTTGCAAATAAATGGGTAACATGAGTAGTTATGTCCCCTATAACATACTGTCTACGGTAAGCATAAATATCTGTTAAAGTCCAAACATTATTCATTATAAAGGTAACACTGGAGATTGTCTGACCAATGAGAGTTCAGTGAGACAACAGTGTATCAACCGACCAATCCACTAACTGAATAGAGGATGTCAGCCTATATTTTACAACCCTATTGATCAGACAGACAATTGCTAATTACAATACACACCAACTCCTCAACAGCAGTTTGTTTCTTGAGACTACTGCAGTTCTGCCCTCTGCTTTTCTTACCTTGACTTTCCTAATTTTCATTCTGTGTCTGTATTAAACACAAGGACACCACAATCAGGCATGACACGTATACAAAGGCGATCGCAGACACACACACACGGCAGCACAGCATCTAGGGGGGATTAAACAGCTTAGACATTGATTAGACACACCTGAACCCAGGAGGAAAGGAGGGATCGACAGCAGAGGAGGAGGAAGAAGTGGAAAGCAGGGGGTGGATGGGGTGGGACTGTGTGCGTTGTCTAAAAGCATGTTGGGAGAATAGAGAACAGAAGAATGGGTGGGGAAAACAGCCGTCATGGGTGAGAGTAGGGGGAAGAAAATATCACACGGACAGAACCAGGGTGTAAATGTCTCTGAACATGTCCTAAAGGATGGAGTGAGTCGAAAAGGGAAATAGATGGAGGGGAGGGGAGAGAGAGGAGAGAAAATGCTGTCTGCACACACTGCCAGAGAGGTTTTAACACTCCTGTTTGTGGCCAAGGTGTGAAGACACGCACTCACATAGATTTTTCCCTCTCCCCATACATACATACAAACAGATACCCACATGCAGCACACATACACAGGGAAAACCTCAGAATAGAATTATTTAATAGATTTTCTACAACAATCCAAATTCTACCCACAACCATACATACAAGAAAAGACCAGAATAGAGCTTGGAGTCAATGATGCACATCCGTGTCTATTTATAAAGTCCCGCAGCCTACACTAGATTGCAACACAAAGAAGCGTTCTCCCTCTGCTTTTAGCTCTCTTGACTCTTCTATCACCCTCTCCCTCCACCATGAATAGAAGAAAAAAGTTTTTCATTAAATGATACACACTTTTCCTTCTTTCTTTTTCAATAAAACATGTAATGGAAGTAAACTTCCAATATGGGCAGAGGGAGGATGTTGGAGAAGTCAAAGACAGGGACAGAAACTGCAAAGTTTCAATTTGTGTGTATGAATAACAGGCAACACTTTAATATGCAGGCTCATTTCATGCTTCTTTCTAGCAAATTTTGAGCAAAAATCCCCAGAAATGATTGCTTTCCTATTAGGGAATTACTTGCTTGGAAAGGAAAGGAAAGTTCTCCATGTATAATTCTTTTTTCTAACAAGACAAACACCAGACAGTTCCAACACCAAAAGTTTATCTGAGTTTATTAGCTTCTTTTCTGGTCCCTTTGTCCCTTCCCTCACATGTTCCTATGAGGCTTGTTTAAAAAGAGGACAGGAGAAATTATCCACAGTACCTCTTCCTTGTAAAAACTTGATGTATTACAATTTATGCAGACAGACAGACAGACACACACACACACACACACACACAGTGAGTCCATGTGTCAACAAAGACATCAACAGACAGAGGTGTGATCAAAAACTCGTAAGATTGTTCCTATTGTGCACAAAAGGAGCTCTGCACAGTAATGCACATGTCGCAGAAGCAAACAATAACTTATCCTCGATATTCCAAGTTAAATCCTCTTTAGCACCTTAGTTGCATGCGTTTTTGTGACCCCTGGATATGTCTGCATTTGAGATTTTACCATTGTTCTGAAACTACATCTATGACCACAATTCCGAAACCAAACTTCATTTTTTGGGGATCAGAAAGAAGTTGGGGAAGCCAAATCCAGCAAGTAGGGGGTCTAGGAAGTGACTGTGTTGTTGAAGGTGGGAAAATTGTATGTTTCCAGTGCAGGTTGCAATGTTTGAGAACAGTTGCCACATCAATGCTAAGGCTGTTTGCACCAAATGGTGAATGTCATAATGGTTCTCAGCAATAAGAGTCTGACGCCAGGGGATGAATTCACGCTGCACAACCCAAAGAAAACCACCATCCTGGGCCTGTTGAAGGAGTTCCTTGCAGACTCAGACACATTGTTGTATCTGCTAGGGAGTCAGGAGATTGCAGATGGTAACATACCAGGGGTCACAAAAAGTTGTGTAACTCAGGTGCTGAAGAAGATCAAAAGATGTCACTTGTAAACCTTATTCAGTAAATTTATTGCTTGGATCTGCCATATGCACATTTTCTTTGCAGCACTCCTTCGTAAGCAACAGGAACAGTCTCTGAAGTTTAGGGTTGTACCTTGTAACACTGAGGTTAGATAGCCAGATAGAGACCTAGATAACTAAATTCATGATTTTCCTAGTTTATTTATGGATGCTCCAACTTTGAGCATCTGGTAAACACTGTTAAATCTCAAAAGGCAGATGTACTTAAAAGATAAGCATAAACACTTATTACTGAAAGCATAATGACATGTACAGTACATTCAAACACATATATGGTACTGTGACCCAGTTTGTTTATGCATATATATTGTTGGTCAGTTGCAAGACACTTGTTTAAATATTTACACTTTTACCTCTTTATCACAGAAAAATTATGGCTTATGTATTTCTAATCTGATTATATGATTATATAAGTACTGCTGCTAATCTATCTCTCTCTCTCTCGCTCGCTCGCTCGCTCTCTCCGTCTCTCTCGCTCTCTGCCTTTCTCTAGGATGATCAGTGATTATGTCTTTAAAAGGAAGTATAAAACCAAAAGCAACGGGTGAAACGAACTGTGAGATTAAACTAACCCTCCTCCACGACTTTGTCTCGCTCCCTACTGAGGTCTCTCCCCTCCTCTCTAAATTATCTGAGAGCTGTAATTAAAAAGTGCACTTTGGTTCTTCCATGGTGCTAACAAGCAGGCCAAAATGGGCACACAGATACACACACGAACACGCACACATACATCAAATTAGAGATAAGCTCAACTAATCATCGAAGTCTATGCAAAACGAGTGGTAGCAAAAAAATAAAAATAAACTAAATACTCTAAGTTTCTCAATCAAAACAAAGGACTGTAATTCACTGTAGGGTATGTGTCTCAATAATCCCAATGTTGACTCTTAACCATGATATTATCTTCTTATCAACAATATCCTGTTTTGTGTAAAAGTCAATAAATACAAACATTTACAACAAAAGATTAAGATCCAGAATGTAAATTTCACTGCGGTTTTGCTTCAGTACTGTAAAAACTGGCACATCAATTCAGGAACAGCACTGAGCTGATTCTGCAGGCTACATGAAGTCAGATCTTCTTTCTTTTAGCCTTAAATTTACACTTCAACAAATATCCTTGGAAAAACTGTTTTTCAACAGCAAATAATAACACTCATGATGTTTTTTGGATTATCATACGATTATACCTTCGTATGATCAGAAAACTAGTTTCTGGAGTGCGTTTAAGTGAAGTGTTTTCGAAGAATGTGTGTGACATCGAGGAAAACATTAATTCCTGCAAGATAACAAGTTAATCAGATGCAGCTTTATCCTCTTTAACCATGACTAAATTATTTATCAGCAGTTGGCAAACCGTGCCATGCTAATCAGCCTAAACAAGCCAGGTTTAAACAACAACTAAAACTTCTGAGACAAAGACACTGAGGCTTTTATGCCTGTCATGTTATATGTCTTATGACTCTCAACTGTTAGCTTCAGTTTGCAACGCACAATGTGCCAGTATAATCCCATCATTACAACTAAGGAAAAAAAAGTCTTCCTTAGTCTCAGAGGTATTTATTGTAGAGCAGAAAATACATCTTACCTGTCTCTTCCCCAGCTCCTCTGGAGACACATAAAAAACTCCATTTTGTCAGCACCATCACTCAACCCTATTCATATTTGTTATCGAATGCTTCAAGCCCATACGGTGCAATCTCCTTTGAAAGTTTTACAATAGCTTTGCTACACTGTCTTGGTAGATACCGCACAATCCAATCCCAGGTCCAATTATAAGCATCAAGAAAGACCAGCGTGTTCTTATGATGTGTTCATCATTTTCATTTTGGTGGAGAACAGAAAACTGTGTTGCTCAGAACTCAAATTACTTCTTCTTGCATTGCCCAGTCTGCAGCTCTCTTAAACTGACTGCTGTCTTCATAAAAACCCTTTTTCACCTCCAGCTTGCTTGCTTCAACATTAGGATATACCTGAGTTTAAATATCCAGTTTATAAACTTGAAACATTAGGACCTTTTAGCAAATACCCCCCACTGATCCTGCCACCCTATATAGTGTTTTTCAGTTGCAACAGCACTCTCAAAAAAGAGTCCTCTCAATCTTAACATCATCTGTTCGTAACTAATAAGGAGATAGCAGTGCTCTATTCTCCTTTTTGACATACTGCAAAAAGACTTCTGCTGCACTGATGTATAAAAGTGGGTGGGAAGGGAAAAGGAAAGTAGCTGTGACAAACAATAATTAACTACAACATCAATATACCACATTTAAACAATAGTTTAGAGGCTGCAGGATCATGGAATTTTAGATATAGTGTATTTTTTTAGCATCCTTAAATTGTAGGAAAACCCTTGCAGACATGTGTGCTCCAGTTCACATTCTTGACTCAGATCAGTTTCTTTGTACAAATAGCATATAGACAGACACAAAACATTCCACAAAATGTAAGATGACATTTTGTTAAATACATCCAAACTTGTTCAAAGTAGTTTTGAGAACATGCCATGTAATTCCCAAGCTCTCATTTAAATTCTTGCCATACAATATTATGAGTGAAGTGTGTTTGTGTCTGTGTGTTTGAATAAGAGTTGGTAAAACACATTGGCTGTATACCAACAGCACAATAAAAGAACCAGACTGTGAAAAGTTAGGCCATGGCTTTTTTTTTTCTCTGCTTAAAGACATTTCATAAAAATTCCTTAATCACTCCTGCTCCTGCTCCTGTGGTTTTTCTGTGTCTGTTTACAGTTAACGTCTTGTCTTGCATTTGTGTGTGAGTTCGGGTGTGTGATCTGTCTGCAGAGGTTGAGATACATTTATAGAAGGAGCATATGTCAACACATAAAGAAAAGGTAAACCCACCCACGTGAACACACACTTTTTTACGCTGGAGAGCATTATAGCTTCAAGAAGTTTATATCACAGAGAAACAACACTCTCTCTCACACATACAAATAAACACACACAAAGAAAAACACATACACACAGACAGCATTGAGCACATGAACATTCAAACACAAACTCTGACACTTGAGTAATTGCACTCATAAAGTGGCATGATGACAACATGGTGTGAAAAGTAAGATGCCATCTTTCTGCCGTAGTAGAACCTGTGATTGCAACCCAGGATGCCTTCCTTCAAGGCTGTGATTGGCTGTTTGAAGAAGACTAATGAATGACTGTGTGAAGAAGCCAGAGACTTTTTCTGGACTGATTAATGTGTTTTCCTCAATGCCAATTAAACGCTGATTACACAAATTAACAACTCTGGGCCACCATAATCACTAAGTGCTCACACAGGGACTGGCGTTGATGGAATAGGCTACAAACATATGCACACACACAAACACACACACACACACAATCCTGTACTTGTATCTTTGTAAGGACCCTGAACGACATAACGCATTCCCAAGCCCCTTACCTTAATCTTTACCATCACACAAGGTGTCTAATCCTAACCCCAACCTATGTCCTTTTTTAACCCAACCCTTAAAACCAAGTCTTAACCTTAAACCAGCACTTGAAACTATGAAAATCATCCAAAAGGTCCTTACTTTTCAAAAAATGTCTTCACTCTGTTGTTTAGCTCTCTGCTGTAGCAAGTAAAAGCACACACAAACACACGCACACACACAAAGCTGTAAGGCACCACACCTCATTTGTCCTTCTATTCTTGCCCAAAGCCCTGTCAAATGTTGCCAAGCCTGGCAGTTGTTATAACCTAATGCGTCCAAGATAGAGTTACAGACCACATTCACCAAACACCCTTTCCGCTGACTCACTCTCTCTCTCTCACTCTCTCTCTCTCATACACACACACACATATGCACACAGACATACACAAGAAAAGAAAGCCATCACCCAGAGACATGCAAGAGTACCCATACATCGGGCCTCAGAAAGACAGCTGGTGCCAAAGGGTGCAGTTAGTGGATTCCCCCTCTGGGATGGGTTACCACCCCCTTCCCCTTGTATGGAGCCACACGGAGAGAGTGAGATGACAAGAGGTTAGCTTAACAGGAAGGAAATAGGGACAGGAGCTGGAAAAAGGGGGAAGGAAGTGACACACAGAGCAAGAGAGGAGTGGGAGAAATGAAAATGAAAAGTTTCTGCAGACTGAATGTAATGTGACACCAATGGGGGGGTGTGTGTGTGTGTGTGTGTGTGTGTGTGACAGAATGGAAAGACGCAGTCAGTCCGCGATTAGGGAGAGAGAGCACAAGAAAAAATGGAAGAGAGAGGGAAAATAAAAGCTGATTTGCAAAACTCCTTGAAATTCAAAATTTGGGAACACTGAAACTGTAAACCGCATTAACTCAGATGCACTGAGCCTTCCTTTCTCCTGTAATGCTTTACACCACATTTTTGAGTGTGTACATAGTTGTGCGTTCTGTTGTGTTTTGACAGAAAAATGAAAAATGAACATTGTTACGATTCTGTTTACATGAGAAAAACCACTGACCACATTAACTTGTGTCTTGTTGGTTGGATCAGCACATAAAATGTCTAGGGTTTGTGTGTGTTGTGTTCCGTTAACTTCTTTGTGTGTGTCTGCATGCATGTTTATAAGTGTGTGTTCATCTGCACTGCTTTAATAGCTACTGTACTCTTCTTTTGCTTACAGTTGTCCTATTCATTCATTATTAATTCATCTAATTTTTGGTATATATTGTGTTACCAAACCATACATTTTATTTCTCATTTTAATGTAGAGTCAGTGCTGTGGAAATGTGTGAGGATTTGAGCAAATAAATTGAAATTGTATTGCACACAGTATTGTTCTCTAATAAACATTTACATAAACAAAACACATTTCATTCTACCTCCATTTTCCTCTCTCTATTCATTTATGAGAATAAAGGTGTGCTCGAAAGAGAAAGGGCCAGCTGGGTCATTATACAAGCTTACTACATCCATGATACAAGCTAATTAGATTAAGACTAGCGGTGGATGGGAAGACCACGAGTTGAGAATAGGGGGGAAGAAGGAAAGCAACACAGAAAAGAGGAAGGGATGAGAACCGAGATGGGGAGTTTCTGAAAATTGAGAAATCCTTTCAGCGTGATTTTGTTGAGCAGGTGAAAGCAGGTGGTTTAAAAGCCTTTTCACTCACAAATATACAAACACTTTGCAATTATCCACACACCTGAAGCACGGAAGCACAGAGATGCTAAGATACATAAAGGGCACACACATAATCCACACACACACACACCCACACACACACACACCTTGATTAGTGACAAGTGACATCCTAATAAACCACTATGTCAGATAGAGTGACTCTGAAAGAAAATCAAGTTGATTTTGCCAAGAACTACACTAAGCAAACACAAGAACACACACACACACACACACACACACACACACACACACAAAGGCCATTCAAGGTGTTTTTGCCACTCATAAGGAGCTGTTTAGAAAAGATGGTTGCAGTAATCAGCATAATGTTCGCCTAGAGCTGTGGACTGACATTTCAAACAGTGGATTTTTGGAGGAAAACCCACACGGCATTTCAGAGAACATTATAATATTATTACAGAGAACGATTATAGATTACTGTCTTAATATCTATGTTTCATAGCTGAATGAGAATCTGCTGTTAAAAGCAGACAAACTACATGATATTTACTCGTTCTGGGCTTCTGTGCCTATATTTGGATGTCTTGGGGTCCTACCAACCCACAAAGTGTGAAATAAAACACAGTCAGTTTTTTCCCGCACTGCCTGTCTCAAAAAAACAAGTGATTCAGCACACTATTCAGATTTCACCCCCTCTCCTAAAGTTGTTGTGTTGGGGGCCCTACAAAAGCCAGGGTGGTACCTCCCCCACTTGAGTATCTCCGCCCACAACTTAAGAACCACCTTTGAGAAGGTGGGCTTTGGTTTTCTCCGAAGCAATGGATTGCCAGCATTATGGCTAAGGTAAGAACAAAGCACGGGACCTGCTCTGTTTTGACTGTACCCAGCACCACAAAACACTATATGCGCTCCCACCATCAGAGGACAGAAATACTGAGTTGACAAAATTTATTTTGATTGAAACATCTCCACAACAACTAGAAAATTCTGCAAGGGAAGGACCTTGACTGACTTCAGTCATGGAACCTTAGAGTTTTGATATATTCTTTGTTGTTCTACTATAGTGTGCAGCTAAATCTGTTAAAACTTGTGTTTGGAGGTTGTGCCGCTGATTTGGCTCACGTTTTTTGTCTAGCTGTTTACCTGCCAAGCTGATTGGTGATATTGTTCAAAAAGTAATCACTTTTTAAAAGAGTCAGGCATACAGTTGATGTGATGGTCCTCCAATACTCATGTCTCTTAACCCAGCACAGAGCTCAGTTTGGAACAGACACTGTTTAAGAGGTAGACTACAGAGCCACTGTAAATAGACCTTACTCAACAGCTTTTGTTAGCAGAAAAGTCAGTTTTAGAGATCACATGTTTATTTCTACTATAAATTAATATTGATATGGAAGTCTACAGGGTTTAACACACTTTTGCATAAAGCCCTAAGTGGCCATTTCGGAAAGAGCAGTTTTTAGCACTTCTGTGGTGGGTGGGTCCATCAGTTGGTCTGTTAGATCATGCTTGCAGTTCCTTACAACATGTCAATCTGATTGTGCCAATCCCAGAGTTGAGGCAGGCAGGGAGTGTATTTTCAGAAAAATAAAAGGAAAATTGATTTGGCTCTGTTTAAGGAAAAGCTTCAAGAAGCCATTATTTTGCAAATTTTCAAGTCCAACTTCTTTTTATTTGTAAATCATTTAACCATTCCAAAAAAAATCATTTAGTACCTAGAGCCTTTTAGCTAACAAGCACTATATAAGGCCAAGCCAAAAAGTTTTCAGACTGTTGGACAAATCAGTCATGAAACTGAAGAGATTTAGTACATTATGTTATTGATGAAACAGATACAAAAAATGCAAAACTCAACCTCTCCTCCAAACACACACACACACGCACACTGGCACACACACACGCACACACTTCTGTAAAATAAGCCAAGTCTCTATACTTCAGCTGGCTCCTCACAGAGGGATGCCCACCTCTAGCTTGGATCAAAGAACCAGGCTAAAAACCTCTTGTCAGACACACACACACACACACACACACACACACACACACACACACACACGCACACACACACACACACACATACACACACACACACACACACACACACACACACACACACACACACACACAGTCATTGGCAGGTTAACATTTGGCTCAGGGCCAGTGTTGTTAACATGGAAAAGAAAAGTTAAACTCTGTTGTTCTTTGTGTTAGTGAACAATAATGAGAACATTAAATAGCCTGTTTGTGGAAAGCAAATTTTGATTTATTAGCAAAAAAATTTAATCAAACAAGGAGCAGGATAAAGTTACAAATATGTAAGAGAATATCTGTAGAAAGTTTCCAGTATCTTGGTTGTTTTGTCAAATGTTTGTTGTCATTTAAACAATGAATTTATTACAAGTAAATTCAGTTAGATGACAAATTTGTCTCAGTTATGGCATTTTTAGCTGTATCACATCATCTTATCACTTTTTCTTAGTTAGAACAGTAGATGTTAAAACTTTCCTTTCCCCTGAGCATTTTTAGGAGAATAAACTGTTAAGTTTAACATTTCAGTCAATGTGGACTATCGGACATTTGGATGCCTACAGTTTAATGACATCTGAGATTAATTATTCCGCAGAGGCACAGTCAAAACAAACCCAACAAACAAAAAGTTAAAGTTTTCTCAACTGCTGTCTCCAAAGTCAGAAATAACTTGTAAAACTCACCTGTAAAAAAAACAAACATTCAGCCTGATATACACCTGGATATATACAAATTTTAAAATAACAACTTTAAGTTTGTAGTGTTTTTTTTTCCTGGCTCTGCTCCTGTTTGTACTGATCATTATTTTTTGTCAGGCAGTTTGTTTTATTCATTCATTCATTTCATTCAAAGTACACACATTAATAAAAAATAATACCTTTGGAGCAGAAACAAAGACGCAGAGAAGGAACAAACTTCAGCACTGATGAATGAAAACATAGCACTAATGGGTTTTTCTCAGCTATTTTCTGCCTCACCGTTGGCCTTAACTGACTTTATTGACTGAACTGATGTGAGCCGAATTCTTGAACAGTTGAGTTCAAATCCTTTAAGGTTTGCAAGAACTTTCTGTTTCACCAAATTAAGGAGAGCCTTAATCTCTGCCTCCAAAGGCCCTCACAAACCAGCAGATGAGAGCAACTGATTCTGTATGTAATCTGCAGTATGGTGCATGTATCTTGGTGTGTGTTTGTGTGTGTGTGAGTGTGTGTGTGTGTGTTTGTATGTGTGGGTCTGATTTGTATGCCCCTCATCTGTTTGCTTTTGTGCAGGTTGGTCCCAAGTGAGCAGAAGCCATCAATGCTTTAAAACACCTTGTACTCTCCTCAAATGTGCCCTGAATGCATGTATGTGTGTGTGTGTGTGTGTGTTTGTTGTGTGCAGATGTTACTTCCTGGTGGTCAGAGGAGGGCAGTACTTCAACCTTTGCAATCAGACACCCAGTACAGAGTGACAGTCACACCGGTGTACACCGATGGACAGGATGGCATCAGTGTCTCTGCCCTGGGTGCCACATGTAAGCATCTCAACCCCTCCAGTATCCACACACCCTCACACACCCTCACACACACGCACACGTACACACACACCTTTGAATTATTAACAACGGGGGGTCAACTCACGGTCTCTCAATTTTCATTATACAAAGATGCAGCTTCCAGTTTAGCAGAACTGACAAACTGAAAGCTAATGAAAATGAATTTAATTGCAGCGAGCAGAATGTTCATTTGCATTGCATTAATTTCATGTTCATTTACGTTCCTGAAGGAGAATGTAAATTAAAGCGATGACAAATACTGATGCATTCTTAATTGTCCTAATGAAGGCCGTTTATAATTACAGCAGCTCCTTTCATTAATGAGACGATTAAATTATTTTGCTCTGTTTTAATTGATTTTCTCAACTATTCTCCAGATCACCTCTTATGAGCACAAGTGATTGTCTCCTTGTTGTACAGAGAATTGAACTGTCAGACGACATACATCATCTTTTTAGAAGAGCCTGCAATAGCTCGCCATATTGCAAATAAAAAGCTCCTCTAGCTTGGGAAGTAACATGGTGATAAATCACATGTCAGAGATATTTAATGTACAGTAAGACAAGATTTTCTGTTTTTTTTCAGGGTCTGTTGAAATTTACAGCTTATATTTAACCATCCTGGCACTGTTAAAGAAAAACACAACATTTTGCAGTGTTCCCATAATTTATATTTCACTGTTTGTATTGAAAAGATATAATTAAATCATAAATCAGCAAACTCTAATGAGAGTGCCATGCCTAGTTTGTTTTTAGATTATGAACAACAACAGGCTACATAATTCATTTTAGGCTTGTGAATCGAACCTGATTACTTTCACACTACAGGCTGAAATGTGTCTGTAATATCAAATCAAAAACTGTCAGTCTGAACAAATCTGATCTGAATGATGATTTATTGATTCTTAAAATATTCTCACCATAATTGACATATTATTTGTTTACAGCTTCTCACTTGTAAGGATTTTCTAATTTTCTTTGTCTTTTAATTATTAAGTGAATTTGTTTGCTTTTTTACCCTTTAATAAGACAAAATTAAGAATTTGCAAATCATTTTTCATTTTTTACTTCTTTACAGATCAAACTTTTAATTGACTGATCAAGAAAATTATCGTTTTTTCAAATTACACTTTTGCCAAATTTTAGACTGTACTTGATTTAGAAAAAAAAGTGAAGAAAAAACAGTTTTATATTCTTACAAGAAATGTATTGAAAAGGGTTTGAATGTGTACAACTGTGTTAATGTGGTTCAGGGTGTTACTGTAACAAAGGGACTTGGCTCTCAGAGAAACCTGCTTGTTAAAAAAAAAGGGTTGTTTGTTTGTTTGTTGTTTGTACCAAACCTCAGGTGTGATATTGAGTGCTCTCGCACTGCACTCATGATGAAACTTGCCTTTCTATGTGGAGAATTGGATTAATTTTCCAAAACATTTCATTGCTGTGTTGTGCATGTTTTTCAAAAGTTAAAGGTTTCCTGTGGAGTTTCTGAACTCTAATGACACAGATGCATTGGGGCGCACTGACATGTGGGTGGCTGTCATGATACTCAGCTCTGCAAACACTGTCACACATTTGCTCTGATCACCAGGAGCTGGTCAAACACAAACACAGGCTGCAGGGAATGAAAAAGACAGTGAAGAAGAGGACTGCAAACTAATGGAAATGGATGCAAATAATGTCAAATTTACTTTAGAAAAAAACTAAAATGTGCTTTTTTTTCCTCAAGTAAATAAATGTTTTATAAGGAAGGAAATGAACTTGACATATTTTTTGGACCTGAATGATAAACACAGTATTTTTTGATGACCCACACTGAATGTAAACATAACTTTTGTTTGTTTACAACAAACCTCCACAGGCCCCCTTTTACCCTGAGGAAATTCAATTTTTTTACTTCATTGTTACTAAAATACAAGACACACAAAGCAGGAAATACTCAAATGCAAACACAGAAGAGATGCAAGAGTGATAGTGTCACAGAGTCATGTGCCCTGAGCAGGCAGAGGTTCAGCACTTGATCAAGGGCACATCAGCAGTGCACAGGAGGTCAATTAGCACTTCCAGTTCTTTAGTCTTGGATTTAATCACCTTCTGGTTTCCAAGCCAAACCACTATACAGACTGATATAGTTTCACCAATGTTAAGTCCATTTCTGTTTCCATCCTGATTGTGTCTCTGTCTCCGCAGTGCCCCTCTTGTCTCCTGGGAACCTTCGTGTGTCAGAAGAATGGTATGACCGCTTCCGGATCACCTGGGATCCACCTCAGTCCCCTAAAGTTGGCTATAGGATCGTTTACCAGCCCATCTATGGTACATTTGTACACACACGCAGTTGCTATTGCTAATCCTAACATTATCAGGCCTTATGGGATATCCCATCTAATGTACAGATGTTTTGAAAGGCTGTTAGTGAGGAGAAACATAAAAAAGACACATGGATGAAACTGTGTGTTTCTATTCCTCTGCAGAACTATACCCTCATAAACGATAGTGCACATAGGAGGCACACACAAGCACTGAAGCATTGTTAGACAACTGTTGGTTGTCAGACATAGAAGTATTTTTTTCATTTAGTGTGTCTTTCGCCCTGGGACACAGGCTCATCCAAACATACTAATCTACTTGTTATGGGTGGACCCACAAGCAACAGAAGCAGAGAGTAGCTGAAAAACAAACTTCTCTCAGGTTGTTTTGGCCCTCCCGATAGTAACTTCTTAGTTTTTCTTTTCAACAAGAAGCTTGAGGCTTCAAGGAAAGCGTCAGCGATCCGGAGCATTATTCTTCCTCATTTATTTATTTGTTGTCTCGACGCATCATCAAAAGCCCATTTTCACTGTTCTGCTGCTTTTCTCGCGCTAATTGTTTCATGCTTCCAAGGCAAGACTCTGGTCTTTATAGTTTCAATGTCTGTTTTTAGTCATCTAAACACAATAAGTGTTTCTTTGAGGACCCAGCTTAAAGCAGACGGGCTGAATTTATCTGATTTACTGCTATTTTGGTTGTGAGAAACTTGGTACGTGGATGGAAGAAAAGTGCCTGTGTGCAAATGCCTTCACACACAGAGATATACAGCTACAATAATGCTTAATGTAAACAGAAAAATGTAATGTAGCAAATGCATTAAAACGCACACACGCACGCATGCAGATACAGACACACATAAAAACATGTGCATGGTCTGCTTCCTATTAAAGTGTTCCACTGGGTGGGGTGTTGTAGAGATAATTGCTGCTCCTCTTTTATTTATCTGTTTTTTATTTTTAAAGCTGTTTTCTTTTTATTAAATTTAGTATTTGCATGCAGGATGGTTATTATTTTGTAAACCACTTTGTTGTAGTTGTTTGGAGAGGCTCTATTGATAAAGCTTTTAATGGCCTTGAGATTTGTGTGCGTGTGTGTGTGTGTGTGTGCTCCTGGATTTTTGTTTCGTTCAGCCAGCTCTTGTTCACACTTTTTATTAAGGCTTTCTGTCTGAGTGTGTGTATGCATGTTGTTTGTGCAGTTCTGTGTGTGTGTGTGTGTGTGTGTGTGTGTGTGTGTGTGAGAGAGAGAGAGAGAAGATTGTAACACAGTTCACAGTTAAAATGGTGGCAGATTTATCAAGGATGCGTAATATTTATTGGTACCAACATAGTATTGGCCTGTAATGCGAAATTTATATAGCCCTTATTATAGCCGATAAATAGAGCCAACAACATGAAGCGAAATTGTTTTAATTGTCCTAACAACATCTATAGGCTCTGATACGAGAAAGCACACGCTTTGAAAGTTTATTTGAGATTTGCCAATAAATACAGAGAAAAAGAAGGAAAAGCAGAGGAAGAAGAAGAAAAAGAGCAAGTTTTGCAGACTGTTGCTGCACTCATAACATCAACCTGCTGCCCTCAGATAGAGACGCAGACCAGAGAGTCAAACATGCTGTCACTTGTGTGAATGTTTTTTTTTAAAACACATAAACACAACACATTTTCAGAGAGTGTTTAAGAGGAAAGAAAGAGCAGTGATGTCTGTTAGATTCGGTCAGTCAAAGCTACTGAACATTAAGTCATCCATCATAGCTCTCTACATCTTACCCTTCTTACTCTCATGTGCTCATAAACTTTTAGTTCTAAATTTCTAGTTTTAAACTTCTTTATGAAGTACAAAACTGAGAACTTTTTGGATATCGTATCAAAATTAGCCATGAGGAGGAGGTAATTATTGGTTAGTAGTACCTGTCGACAAAAATCCCTTTCATGCATTCCTCAGATTCACTATTTAAAGTTCATAGAAATTTTAGAGAGAATGTTTTTTTTCCTTTTTAGCGTGCCTGTAGATTCAGACAGCTGAAGTGAGTAGCTTATTGAGCCAGCATTAACATTAGCTCCATGAGTTGGCTGAGAGCACCATCTCTGACTGACTTTTTATGTTTTCAGCTGACTTCTTCAGCCACAAAAATCTTGTAAAGAGGCTCTTAAATGTGCACTTCATGCAATATATTGCATTAAAGAGCTAAGACTGAAGCTGCATGTTGGAGTTAAAAACTCTGCATCCTCATCAGTTGGTGTTTTATGTGGAAAACATGAAAGTGGAGAGAGAACATTGCACTTGTTTTGAAGTGCACAGCTTGTTAGTCCTGGTATTTTAAGTATAAAAAGGAAAAATGACTAAAGTTGTTCTAACACGACGCTATTTGGCTGAATTCCTTTTGTACTTTTATTTTTATCTTAGTATGTTCAGACAATGTTTGTTCACTTTTATCTTTAACTGAACTTGAAAACTTTTAGGACAAACTTTTTGCAAAAAGTGAAGCTCTCTTGAGTAACGGCAGAATGTTCGGGAACAAATCCACAAAGTTTTAAATAGGATTAAAATGTGACTTTTAAGTAGAATTCCTCTCATGTTTTCCTCTGTCCCTCCTGTCTGCTCTCATGTAAATGTGTGGATGTCTATGTCAGTTCCAGGACCAGTTCTGGAGACAACTGTGGGTGAAGATGTGAACACGATGCTCCTCCTGAATCTCCTAAGTGGCACCGAGTACAGTGTTCAAGTGACGGCTTCGTACCCTACAGGACAGAGTGAACCGCTGCTTGTGAACGCTAAGACATGTAAGTTTACTGAACACCTGCAAAGAGCACTCAGGGTTTGTTTTAAGTGAATATGACATCTCATTTTTATTGGCATATCTTAGAATAGAAAAGCCTCTATTGTTTGTTCAAAATAAGCATTGTGAAAGTGAGATCTTTAATGTAATTTTATTTGAGCTTTTATGGATGGTAACATGATTTACTTGAGGAAGTCTTGCCAAGGTTCAAGCTGTGTTATTCTAAAGTGAGTCTTAATGTGGGACATCAACATCACCTTACAGTTTATGTCTAAAATTGTCACTAATTACAGTGTGACTGAAGAAGGAGACTGAGCCAGCAGCAGCAACAGCAAAGCAAGCTAGTGTGAGGAAGGTTGGGAACATGCATGTTAGCTGCCCACTAACACCATCCACTCATACACTGAGCTTTTAGCAAACAGATAGACAGACAGAAGGATATTAATATTTTCCTCTCAGCCAGTGAGAAAAATCCCCTTTGCATATAGATTTGGTATCAGTAGGTGCAGTGAGGCCAAATGCAGACTTTAACGCCTCTTTCATCTAAAACAAATAGACTGTCAGAGAGAAAAAACTGTATGAAGTGTGACTATATGTGTGCATGTGTCTGTTTGCACATTCTTCCTTTAAAGCCGTCCTCAGAATAGTGCTGTGTCACTATCTATCACCAAACATTTATGTTGTCTTTCTGGCTTACTTCCTTTCTGTGTGTGTGTGTGTGTGTGTGTGTGTGTGTGTGTGTGTGTGATTTTCAGAAAACTGTTGAATCATCCCTTACTTTAAAATCTACTGTTGTCTTTTGGGCTTACATCCTGATTGGCCAAAAGAGACCCACCAAATGGAGAAGGATCAAATGGGATGAAAACAAACATATTCTAATTTTTATAGCTTATGAATTTCTCATGCGCATTAGTGCAGACAGAAAAAAAAGAGATTTTCACTCCTCTCTTAAGCTATTTTCCTTTAAAAAGGAAATGCTGAGAAAATGAAAATACTGTACTTAAAGTGATTTATGGGTTTATACATAATCAACAATTAGAGGGGGTTGCTTTTGCTACACATATTATTTGTCAATCTGCGCTGTGGTGATGTGCAATCTTCTATCTGTTCTTCAATCATTACCCTGTTGGATCAGTGACAACCCCCTTGTGCCTTCCTGTCTCCATAAAACTCTCACAATGAAAGGTCTTGTAATAAGAAGAGAAAGATAAAATATGAGGCACCGGCATGTAGATTAATCAACCCACCATATTTAAACTTTACACTCTGTCCCTCAAGTGCACACATCCACAAATTTAACAAGACTTCCTTTGCTCTTCACGAGTCCCATTTCTATGCACATCCCACATAAAAATGCAAAATGTATATATGATACCTCTGAAACTTTTCTAGTCTTATTTGCGCATATTATGTAACACTTTATTGATGTATGTATGTTGTCAAGGGAGACCTTAAAAAATGACTCATCACTAAATATTCATCAGAGCGCATATTCTCTATCAGACACAAACAATTCGGAGTGCACCGATACTTTTTCAGATGTATCACATTTTCCACTATTACATAGGACACAGTTAAATTCATTGTCCATATTTGTATTCTGCAGTGCTGGAGCGCTGATTTATTAAGGAGGATACGTTGAGTCATTTGTCATTCTAATAAGGGAGATACAGTAACATATTTCCCTGGATACTCTGCATTTATTGCAGCCTTACCAAGGGAGCCAACTGGCATGTTTGCACCAATAAATTACGCATACTAGTATGTAGCATAGAAAAGTAATTATTGGTACCTTGTGGACCACTGAATGAAATGAAACTGTTTCCCTCCAAATGAAGTTTTATGTAGTTTGCTGGCATTTTGGCTGCGCAGTAAAAATTAGTTTTTCTCGGGACCATTCAAGGATGCTCGGCCAGTCTGGTCCCAAGAAATTTTTTAGAATTAGCACTTTGTCATAAAATGGAAATATATATATGTGTGTGTGTGTGTGTGTGTGTGTGTGTATATTTTTTTTTCACAGAAAGTGAAAAAAGTTTGACTGTGAGAGAATTACAAGACAAGAAACAGAAGCAGAAAGAAGAAACAGTGTAGTAGAAACTAAGTGAGGGTGTGGAGGTTGGCAAGGTGGATGGGTGCAAATATTTGGCTTCAAGTATAGCAACCTCAGCTTTGACGCACTCTCTCTCTCCCTCACACACACACACACACATGCATGAACACCCACACACACACACACACACACACACAGTGATATTTTCTGACTTGCTGCAATATATTCATATGGTGCACTGTAGTTTGTGTCCATAGTGCTCATTTCATTTTGACCTTTAAATAATTAAAATAGCCACCACATCCTCAGAATCCTCTATTTTTTGCACCTTTTATTTACTTTCCCCTCTCTCATTCCTTTATTTTTCTCTGTCCTAGTTTTCATGTTTTCTTCTAAGTTTATACCAGGTTTTACATACTTTTGCTGAAGCCCAGCAGTATACACCATCTCACTGAAACATGTTTTGTGTCTTTGTAGGCTTGTGTCGATTATTGCTGCAGACAAAAACGGGGGCAGATGTGTCTCGTGCCTCCTTTGAAACAGCAACAAGTTATTCTAAAATTGATAAAAAACATGTGCAATCATAAAATATGAAAATGAAAACCAACATTGTTGACAAGTCAGCACTAAATTCGGCGCCATGAATTATTGGGCAAACAGTTCACCAGTCTGGATGACCGCTTTGTGCACTCAGTGCAAAGGAGGCCAAACTCAGAGTTTTGTGTTGGTCATGAATCTGACATTTTTCTGTGCAAACATGCTAAATCTGTTTTGTTTAGACTTAACCATCATCCAAGCACAGCTCTTCACTTCTATAAACATGTACTCTCACATGCATCTGTGTATGATTGCACTTGTCCATATTCATATATGTCTGACCATGCTATTGTGAATTTTTAATGTCTGTTTGTATGCTAGTGATTTTGTGTGTATCTATGCATATTATTGGATGGAATGATGGGTTTTCACATGCATTATTTACCACTATTTAAAATAAGACACCTACCATATGGTCCAAGCATAAAATATCCATTTACTGGTGCAAGAGCCAAGTTTATTTTATACCATCAGCAAACTCTGTTAACAAGAGAGAGAGACTGAGAGTGAGTGTATGAGTGTGTGTGTGTGTGTGCTTGTGCGTGTGTGTGTGTAAGTGTTTAATTCCTGGGAGGTTTGCTCGCCTTTGCTACACTGGAATCTCACAACCAAACAAACTTCAGATATTTAAATTGCCTTTGGTGTTTTGCATTTTGCTGCATCATGCCTCATTGTTTCTCCACAGGACCGCTCAACGCCAAGCCTAAACAGTTTTTTTTTTCTTTGTGTTTTGTTCTAACACAAACCAAAGTTACTGTTTTACTGCAAATGTCAGTGTACATTTACATCATTTACACTCATATGGATAACACACTGGTGATTTTCCAGCAATAAGAGTGAAAAAAACACAGGTGCCCCTTTAGCCCAAATCCAACCTTAATACTGACCGCTCAGTCTGAGAGTTCCATAATACTTTCCACCTTGTTGTTTGTCCGTCAAAGTTTTAGAGACAATTCTACATTTTTTACACGATGTAAAGTAAGGACACTTTTCTCTCTACACAACCAAACTGACCACATTTCTGTAAATGTTGTTGACATGATGACAAGTCTCAGCAAAATTAGTCCCAATTCAACGAAAAAGAGACTTGGCAGCACCAACCATTATGCAAAGTATCCTTAATGATGTAGTTTGGTGCAGACTCAGTAGCCCACATGGTCTGTAGCTGAAGCAAATCCAGCCAGACTGATATGTGGCAGGGTGTCTCTGCGAGCTGGAGCCTCGGGTCGTCTGACAGGTGGAGGAGCTCGGTGGGTTATAACCAGACAAATGACAAAGACAGTAAGAAAACAAGGCAGTCTAATGGGGTGTGAGTGTGAGAAACTGCAACACTTTTTCAGACGTCATTTTTTTCTGTTCTGTTAAACACCATTTGTGATTGTGTGCGTCACTGCAATCAATATGAAAGATTAAAAAAAAAAAGTGATCAGTGTTACAGACTTAAACTTAAATGGATGCATATTGTTATTTGGCTGGAACTTCATTGAAATACACTTAGATAAAACATGTAAATATTCATTTAAGTGCTAATATTTGTTTTATTTTTACTGTGTCTGTGATCTTTACAGTAATCTGTAATATACAGGTTACATGTTATACAAGTTTTTATAACGTGTTTGTTCTCTGCACCTTCAATATCAGTATATCAGGCATGAAAATACCTTTTTTTTAAAAAAAAAAAAAGATGCTTAATCGATTTTTCTGTCTTTTTTTTAATCTCTGTCCCTTTTCTCCAGTGTTCCTCGGCGTCTCTGGCGTTTCAACCTACCAGGTTCGCCCCACCAGCATGTGTGTCCAATGGCAGCCTCTTCTTCAGGCCACATTGTGCAAAGTTTCTATACAGTCTCCACTTAGTAAGTGCATGTACTGTTAATGACAGCGTGTGAATATGTGTGTGTGTCAGTCCTCATCTCTGTTGTCAAAGGTGGAGAGAAATTGTGTTCATTTCTTGATTTAGTGCTCTCATTAGTTTTGCTTTTGATGCCCGACAGGCGGCTCACTCCAAACAGTTCCTTAATTGACTTGTCTGCTCTGAATTCAAATTATGAGTAACTTCATCATCTTGCTGAAATGTGGTTTGAATCATACATTTACCAAAGATTTAAAAAAAAAAAGGTAAAACAAGCAAAAGAAGGACATGCATAGGATCGTTAGCTCACCTCACAATATTTCAGTGTCACGTTCGGCCATCACAACACGTTTCAGCTTTCCGTGTTGTGAGAAACAAAGCTTCTGCCAGCAAAGTGACTGGAATACAGTTCAGTCAGTAAATCAAACGTTTTACTAGTTGTGATATTTGGTGAGGTGACTGGATTAAACTCCAAATTCTGAATATGTTTCCTCATAGATTTACAGTCTGTTTCTGTGAAAATGCCTCCTTGGTCTACCATCAACACTGAGACTGAGTACGCTCAGGCCTCTCTCAGTGTGTGTGTGTTACACGTGTGTTGTTACATCTGGATTCACACTGATACGAGCCTCTGAGGGAATAAGTGAAATATATTTCTGTCATTCTCACATGGCAGTGGTTTACATTGTGGAGGATATTCATAAATCTCTGTGTTTGTAGAAGGAAAGGGAGATATGATACACACATGATCGTTCCCCAATAAACCACATAGAGGAAACTACCCTGATAATTGCTCATGTCACCACGTCAGAAATAAAATGAATAAAGACACAGAGTTTGAGGTGTTTCAAAGTGCAAGTTACTCAATTAAGAGAAGGTGACCAGAGTAAGGAAGGAATAAAAGAAGAGAAAGTGAGCAAAAAACCCCACAAAAATCAATTTTAATGTAATCAGTAAGCAAAAAAAAAAACTGACTAAGGGCTTTACTTTTACCATTTAATCAAAATATAAAACAAAACATAAAAGCCTCAATGAAACCACTGTACAACCTGACCTGTCGACAGGAGAGGATTTTGGATCCGATCCACACACAGCGAATAGCTTCAAGTTCAGGTTTTATTTCTATTTGTCCTCAGATGCCAAATGGTTGTCAAGCACAGGTTCATATGAAGAGTCCTCAGTAAAAACACAGTGGAATCAGAAAATGACATTCTGGATGTTTCTCAGAAAAATAGATACAAGACTCCACAGTGTGTGTTAGTGATTTTTAGTCACCTATAACAAACATGTAGTATTCTGGTTGTTTCAACAACAACACAAGGTTTTACTTGGATGGCGACCTGTTGACACCAAGATTTCTGCACATTCTTTTCATTATTTATGTGTCCACAGGGACACCTTTTTCTAAGTTCAATTTTTTTTAAATGTCAGCATGCATTGAAAGGTTACATCGGAAGCAGATTCAGTAGTGATGGTTTTCACTTTCTCAGAGACACACAGTTGAAAATTAGAAGAGATGCATGAGTACGTGGCAATACAGGATGTGAGTCTTTCGCTCTCAGTCAGATATTAGAGATTGTACATCTTACATAAGTGTTCAGTAGATACGTTTTTCCCAGTGATTGCTCTAGCCTTCTTATTCATGGCTGTGAGACCACCATGTTAGTGTTGGATATCAGGCCACAGACTCTCTGGAAAAATGACAGGATAATGTGGCAACAAAAGGGTTTGGCCCTATTTTTCTGTGGAACAATAAAATTTAATGCAATATACTTTATACAGTGCAAGTTTGTGCAAGAAAGTTGCACAACTTTTGGATAAAATGAACTCCAGGCCATCGCTCAGTACAAAAGCTTTGTTGTAGGAGCTTTGATAAGTTGCAGAGAGTTAAATGAGATAATTGATGCCACTCTCATGTCTATACACTGACATAAAATACAAAGCTACTGTTAACAAGACATAAGCTTAGCATACCTTTGGAGGCTGTTATAACAGGCCGATTTAATAACTACAGCATGTAACTTCCCATAAAACAAATAGAGGTATTACTAGTAAAATTTATAAATACATGTTGTAGGTTTGTTATCCTTTCTGGTACTGCCAGTCGAGCTATTTTCTACAGCTTACAATGTTTATGCTAAGCTTAGCTAATAAGCTTGTGGCACCAACATGTTTGAATGCTAATGATATAAGCCTAAAAACAAGCCCTAAATGTTTTATTTGTTTATTTAATGCTGTGAAATGAAATTCAGACTTTCAGATCTCTTTTATGTCTGTGCACCTAAACTAACCCGACAATAGCAAGGATATAGAAACCTTTTAAAAAGTAAAAAAAAAGACTTCTACACAGGCGTTAGTTGAATTAATAATGAATGTGTTCCCCTTCAACATGAACAGTGGTAGGACAGTGAAAGTGCCACACCTGCAGTGAACACATCCATTAAAGGATTTTTATTACAAGTATCGGTAGATTTTTGGAAGTTAGTGTTGATTAAAATAAATGGCCATGGTTGTGGGTAAATGTAGGGATAAGAAAACATCACTAAACAAGCACAGTAAGTGATGTGGTTTACAGACTGAACACAGACAGTGAAAAGGAGGGGGAAGGAGGTCTCCCTTCCATCTTCCTTCAGTCCTGTACTTTTCTGTTTATCTCTGTATGTCCCTCCCTCCTGCCTGAGCAGCGACTGGATATTCAAGCTGGAGTTTAGAGATTTGCTTTAATACACACGGAGCCAAGCAGCTGCTTAAACACCTTCTCAGATGGAAAAGTGCAGCCTCGTGGTGACAGCTGTTTCCCTAAACTTTATTGTCTATGGCTGCTTCCTGAGCAGAGGAGGAGCTAATTTGTCACTCTTCGTGATGAGAGACACATTAGGAAATAGAATTAGACCAGTGAAACTGACAAATGGCTGCTATTAGTGCATGTGTTCGTGCACTTTCGGTTTCCAGTTTGTCCCTCTCTGGCTGCCAATGCAAATTCTCATTCATTTTTTTTTTCTGCAACACTGTCCCTCTGCAGTTTTTCAAAATACACATTTAGCAAAAGTTTTTGCAGTCTGTAAATCATAAAATGACATGAGAAGACAAAATAAAGAATTAATGCGATTCTTCAAAATTTTCTTTTTCAAAAAATGAAATCATGATTTTAAAAACAAATTTTTAATGAAATTTTCTATTTTCATCAGACATTTTGATACAGCTTTGTCTGATTAACTTATTTTGGTGCAGTAAACTTGGCTTTTCTACTATGAGCTGAAAACTATAATATTCTTCCTAAACCTTACTTTCTACAACCCTAAAATAAAGTATTGAGATTGTTCTCATTGATGATGTTAAATCGTTCTTACCTGTTCTAATAATAAAAAGTATATTCATCTACAGTTGAAGGCAAATTTTTCAAAGTTCGAGTTTGAATTCCAAGACCATGTGAGCGCATCTGCGAGGGTAGTGAGTGAACGCTGCTTCTGTGCTTTACCCCTTAACCTTTAATGTGCCCTTTAGCAAGGCACTTCTCTACTGGACAACCTTGTATGATAATACTAACCAGCTCAAACATGGCTGAAAAGGAGGAAATGTGCTTTGCAAATACATTTTATTTTACACAGAAGCTTCAGAGGGATTTGAGCCTGTTTTAATCTTATAACTGTTGATCTGAACATAAAGTCATTGTGAGTGATTTGGCTGCTTTTGTTGTCCACTTGCAGATGGTCAGAGGCAGGAGGTGAGCCTGGGAGGTGGTGCTTCTCGACAGTGCTTTTTCGACCTCACTCCCAGCAGCCAATACCAGATCAGCATTCACACTCAGATTCAGGAAATGGAGGGACCTGCTGTCTCCGTCACTGACATGACACGTACGTTGCAAATGTTTAACGTATATACACATACAGGTATATATTCTGATTTGTACACCTTTGTACTCCAGTTTCTTTTATTTTCTTCCCATTTATTTATCATAAACTTTTCTATCAGGTTGACTCCCACTCAACCCCTTAATCCTTTACCTTTTACATCCACTTCACCCTTATCCACTCTGTCCATTCACTTTGTTTTTTGGCTTTTCTCAATTTTCACCTCAACTTAATTTTTTATCTGCCTTTATCCATCTGCCCCCTGATAGCCACCTTCTGCCATGCATCTGTCTCAGCCCTGCATCTCTCTCTCTCTCTCACACACACACACACACACACACACACACACACACACACACACACACACACACACACACACA